>JAPYZH010000161.1:0-252136 GCA_030523085.1 Meteorus colon | reverse complement strand
GAAAAAAAAAACGAAGAAGGTGAGAGAGTTGCGCGGCGATCTGGTTGCTATACGAAATCGGATAGGTAGCTGGGCAACGCCCATGCGTGACCCTTGCTCTCTTTTTTCTTTTTTCTCTTCTACTATACTCCCCTTTTTTCTCTATACCTCGTATTGTGCGTGTGGACGTACCTACATTTTTCTCCCTTTCTGGACTTGGTATACACTATCGAAGTGAAGAAGGGGTAGACGGTAACTTAATTCGATCCTGGACAACGTCGAAGCAAGACAAGCCGGACCACTTTTTGGGATTCTTTGACTTTGTGATCTTGAAATGTGATTTTGTGTTTATGTTTTATTTTTGTTTTTTTTTTGATACTCTCGAATTGTAAATAATGTTTCATAGAATTTTGTTGTTGCGTTTTTAATGATTGGAATTTAATTAACGTGTTCAAATTCCTCATTGAATAATTAATTGAATTGGTGATGAGGTTCTTGAGAATTCATATTATTTACCAAATTTATTTTCCTTTCTCTTTTTCTTGATGAAATATTTTTATCTTCTTTAAATTGCCATTCGCTCTAATATATTATTATATATTTCTCAATGAGCGTAGTTAATTGGTGAATCAATGCGGGAGTTGTATTTTATGAATGTACAAAATTCGTTGGCTGCTATAATTGAGACTAAATCATTCTGACTAACTCTATAATTTCCAAAGTGTCCGGTTGACTTTTGGCTGGATATATATACGAATGTATGCACATACAATATATTGGATTGTGTGGTTTTTGCCGTGCAACCAAAGTGTTATCTATAGAGTTTGCAGTTGAGTCATAAATCACACGGTGGAAAGACGAAGGATAGTGCATATCGTAGTTGCAGAATTCACCAAGTTTCGTGTCATGAATATCAATTAATTAGATGTATATCATCTGTCTTAACGCTTATAAAACCAAATAATTATTCAACCGATACATATCATTTTCTATTAAAGTCATGATATCATCATGTCATATGCAATATTTTGAAAATTACATTTGCATATTTTTTAATTGCTCTATCAACTTTTTTCTTATTGAAATATCAACAAGTTCAAAGTATATCAGTCAAAATTTACATCTATAAATTTAACTGAAGCTGAATAAATTGATGATATCATTCAACACAACATACACAAAATTATTCATGGTTATTTTTTAATTGTTTGATAAATTGTCTGTTATTGAATATCAACAGGTTCGAAGTACAGTTGTTTTGCTATTTCGAACCAAACATAAATTTTTTCGTCATTTCTTTCTCATCTCTCTCTATCTCTCTTTATAACACTAAACGTAAACAGTTTATATTAGTAAAATTTTCGTGCACATTTTCCTGTTCACTTCAAAAATAATATATCGATAAAAATTCATAAAGTTCAAAGTATACAAGCCAAATATCAAAGTTCATGTGTACCAATGTGACCTTATACCACAGAATTTCTACGTGTGTCATCCAACCTGACCACTTTATGCACTGCTCGATTAATCAGGATTAGCGAAAAGATTTGAAAGTATACATATATGAACGAGGTAGGGGATATGTAAGAGAAAGAGTGGAAGAAAGAGACAAGAAAGATGTGGTCTGTCCCCCTTTCGACCACACAGTGTCCACTGGTCGCGCGCGCGTTGACCATCACTCATACAAAGCTGTCGGCCGGTCGTCACCTATAGCGCAGATCCTATATATGTATATATACACGCCTTGTATAAACCCGCGGGATTATTATACTGTCATTAATTTTGACGAGCGTGTAATCGTGGCGGACGGTCGGGGTCAGCAGACCGAGAGAGCGACGAACGTGAGGTCAAGCATGGAGGAGTAGTCTCCAGACGAAGAAAGCTACATAACTATTGGCGTTTTAATCGGGATGTGCTCCGGAAAAGATTGCAATTGATTTTATTTTTCTTCATCATCATCGCCATCATAATCATCATTATCATCATCATCATCATCATCCTTCTTTTTGCCATATTTCTCTATGTCTTTTGTGATTGCGCAAGGAAACTCGTGTCTCATCATTATCATCAACCGATCGAGTTCATCACGATCGAACAATTTTCTATACATCACGAAATCAACCGAGTGATTGTTGATTGATTGTGAGTAATTTCGGGCTATTAACATTGGTATCCACCAACAATCAAGATCATCTTGATATAATATATGAAGACGTGCTTATATTATGCTATTATAAATATATATGATTCAATTCTTGTTTGATAAATAATATAATTGTGGCAAAAATTACCTGCTGTGAATCATAAATATTTATATTCCCATTTATTCTTTACATTGTTTATTTTATTAATGAGTAACAATTAATTTGCGTAAACAGATCGGACTCATCCCTTTGTTGTGATGGCAATAATAATTTTTTTTCTGCATCTTCAGTGACGTTATTCTTCTCTAAAAATATTCTCAGGCTTTCTCACCCTTAATAGCGATAAGTAGGGGATGCTGTGTCCTCTCTCGCGATCCGCAGGTCATCTCACATTTGATAGATACACTCATCTATCCTTTCTCTTACACCTTTATATCTCTCACTCTTACTCTCAACGTCCCTTGATGAGAACCAAGAAAACGGACTCATTGTCCTAATACACAGGACATTGCGGACCGTATGCCAGGTGGTAACGCATCCCATGATCGTCCCGAGGGCCATTAAGACCGTGGATTAATTGTAATGCAAAAGTTCCTGATGGCCAACGACGAAATTTTGACACACAGCGACCAACGGCCAATCGCGTCTTTGTATATGCCATACTCTCAATCGTCCCTTGACACATCCTGATTCTTCAGATGTCCTCTCCCAGTACGGTGATGGCCCGAATATTTTTTTTTCACTAGTTTGAAATAATTTTAAACAAAGGATCAGCGCGTAAAGATCTTGCTTTCTATGATGTTCCTTTTGCCAACGTTTCTTCCCATAGAACCGGGAAAAAAAAAAATTTTATAATTCCACTAGTATATATTTCAACCCTCTCTGAAATAACTTTATTCCAAAACCAACAATAAAACAACTGACTGAAATATTATTTAAAAAAAAAAAAGATGAAAATAAAAAAATAAAAATATCAAAAATGCGCGTGAAGGTCAAAGAAGTGAAATTCTCTGAGGTTGCCAAGGAAGGAAGGAAGCCCAGGGTTTCCCGGAGTGCTTTGAATATTTATCGCGTGAGAGTCCCGGGTGGACTTTGCGATTACGTATATAGAGGCCACTCTCTCTCTTTCTCCCTCTCTCTTTCTCTTACATTCTCTCCGTTCTTCTATACGTTTATTCTAGCCGTTATCGCCGCGTGCGGACACCAGAGAAACATCAACATATAGAAGAGAAGGAGAGAAAGATAAAAGCATGCGAAGCGAGAATAAGAGAAGAGTGGAGGAGCGTTGGTGGCTTCTCCTAATACGGGCACATCGCTTTAAAGCAGCGAGGCAAGCAAGAGTGGATGGCTAGAGGGTGGTTTGCCACCGTGTGCGGACAAATGGAGAAGAGGGCGCGATATATATAGCGAATATGTGAGAGCAATGGAGAGAGAAAATGGGAAAGCGAGAGGTTTGTGTGTTGGACTGGGTTTTCGGGAGGAGGCCTGGTGATTCTAAGAGGTCCAGCTCTGTGCACACACATAAGCTCATACATATACATATATACATGTGAACGCCACCATCCACCACCCTTGGGGGCGAGATGGAACGTAGAGGAAAGGACCTAGGCCATGAAGAGAAGGGGGTGGCTCTGGTCCAGGGGGGTGCGAGTATTGATCTCGACATCCCAACCTCCTTCTTTGCCACTACTATACCTCTTCCTCCTTTATCTCCCTCTTGTTTTCCCCCTAACTTCCCCCTTAGTTTTCCGACCACCGGCCCGGAAGGGTGGCTCGGGTGGGTAAGATGTCAGCGTGCGTACATACAAAGTAGCCTCTCTCGTGTCTCATATCGCTCTCTTGCTTCCTCTTGTTCTATTGTAGCTCTTCTCCCTAAACTCACAGGGCATCTACGCTGTTCATCCTCAGCCAAATACATAAATTTCTCATGTACGCCGACACGTCGCGCGTACATATGCAAATAAATATATATACATATATGAACGTTCATACTTGTGTCACACTGGCAGTCACGTAGATTTTCTTTTTCATCTCATGCTATCTTGTCTACGTCCGATTATAAGATGCACCTGATGCTCGCACAGATGTAAGTTTATTCAATCAGTGAGAATTATTGTGTACATGAATATATAAAGTTCGATGCGCTTGGTGCAATTCAACACTTCGTGCTGAAGTTTTGAATTAAAACTTTAACATCGATGTCTTTCACAATTGATTTTATTTTAAATTTCATAATTTAAAGACAAATGTATGAATATTTCTTAACCCTTCATATTTTTGGGCTTTTCTATGTAAGGATTATGTAATATCGATTGTTGTTGTGGTATTTGGCACATGCGGAGAGCGCTGATTCTGTAGCCAAGCTCGATCAAGATTTATGGGACGAAACTGTTGCATGAGGGTACAGAGATCGGGATATATACAAGACATATATATATATATATATATATATTGAATGAACGAAGACATACCTCTCAAAATGTATGTATATATATTATATATATATTCATGCTATGTGGCATTGTTCGGATTCCACAGTCGCAAACAGCCAAACGTGTTATCCTACCGTCTCACACCCCATTTTGTTCTATCCCTACGAATTTCTGATTCCAAATTCCTTATGTTTTGCTCCTCATTTCATTCAGAAAAAATTTGATTTTGTATCTCTGATATAAACGTTCATCGCTCATCGATAAAATAACGAGTGGAAGCGAAAAAGAATTATTGGTTTCCGCGCTCAGATATTGCCAAATAGTCTTTATATATAATTTCTCTTCTCTACCGTCTGTTTTCTTCAGAGGGTCTTGTGAGGTCATTGATCTTTTAGATATGTTGTCCATCCATAACTCTGTCATGCGATGTCGATCTGAAAAGAGAGAGAAAATGCTTTTTTTTCCCCTCGCTGCGTGTTGTATAATTTGTTTTCATTTATGATTATTTTTTTTTGTGATATAAGCACCTTTGATAGTGGAAAAAATAGAAGGGTTGTATCGCGTTACATTTTTAGCCCATCATAGTTGTTTTTATTTTTTTCCATTTTTAACATATACATTGTAATTTATATCCTTTGTAATGCAAAGAAAATTTTCCTTTATAGACTTTCACGTTTCAATTGAATTTCTTCTTCTGCGCTGTTTTCTTTTATATTTATTTATTGGTGTTTTTTTTTTCTTTTCTTCATTCTATTGAGTGCATGATACAAGCGGTAAACTATTTAACAATAGACAGAGTCACGCATAGAGAGTACCAACGATCATATAATTATCTTCGACTAACGCGCACTCACGTCCGAGCACTGTATTATCTTAGGCGCGGGATCGTAGGATTTCTTTTTCTCTCTTTCACCCATGACGTAAAGGAGAAAAGTGAATATTGCGCGTGCGCTTGTACACACACCGATGCTAGAGTTTGCGCGTGCTTCTACATAGATGTATCAGAATATTCACACATATATATAGTCACACGTGTGCGTATATGAAGTATAAAACCAAACTAAAGATGTCGAGTAGGAAAAGAGAAGAAAAAAACAGAAATTGCCCGCGAGAAAGACGACGTAACGTGTCCTTGGGGAGAATTAACAGCCTTGGGGGATGTTTTTTGTTTTGTGATGAGTATAACACTTTACCTTTATTTTTTTTTTTTCTGTCACAAATATATTGGTAGATACATAGAATATCATCTACAATTCATGATATTATCTTATCTCTAATGGCTCTTTGATAGCTGGAGAGCCAAAGAATCATTTGAATATTTGGACTGTGAATAGAATGAATGATTGTTTAATAATAAGTAAAGTAATTTGTGTAGTGTAGAAAATCATTACCTTAATTCCCAATTAGTGAAAGATTGGGGGAGGTATAATGTATTTGGGTAAGTAATATGCAAGGCAACAGCACACAGACTCCGTGAATAAATGCGGGTAAACGAAGGTGTTTGGGTTATATCAAGTATAAATTTCTTGTAAAGGGCGTGTAGGGGGACACCCCAAATTGGCGACCAATGTGTGACCTCTGCTTCCCTATTTCCCCATCAATTATATCTAGCTGCGATAGCGCGCTGGAATGACCGAGGTAATGAATTTTCTTAACACACGCGCTCACAAATGCAATCACCTATCCACTTATATAGATATCTCAAATCGGGGTAACATGAAATGAGATAAGGGATGAGGAAAAAAATAAGTAAAAGCTCGCAATTTATGTAGTTGTAATTGAACATTTGAGTTAATTGAAGAATGAGGCTTTTGCTTCTGGTGAGTTGACAATACTGAATGAATTTCTAGCTCTCATTGATCTTACATAATTTTTTCTTAACTCTTTTGATTCATAATTGATATAAAAATCGGTCAAGTGAGGGATTTATATACGTGCAATAGAATTATGATCAATAGTTTTTTTAATATATTGATATGAGTGGGAGCATTGGAAACGAAGAATCGATGCACATAAAATCGAAAGGGTTATATGACCCTGGATATTCATTTCAGGGTCAGCTATACAGAATTTAGGTCGTAGTAGTACTTACTGAAGAGGGTAGTAGTACTTGCCAAGCTCGTATAAAAAGTTATATAAAGCGCTCAGGGAGTTTTCTCCGTCTCTGTACTTTACACGAAAATTACAATCCAGTTAGTAAGTTCATTCGATGTTACCCGTATAGTAAAGTTTTCTAACTTGTGCACTTAATTTATTTTCATGAACATAAATAATTACACTGACACCTACTAAATGTACAGCCATATAATATATTCACTGTACTATCTCGATGTGATAATTTCCAAAACTGTAACAAATTTTCAACTCACTAATCATTCAGGGCAAAAGGGTCAAATTATTTGTGAATTTTCTTCTACTCTACAAAATATTTTTGGTACTGTAACATTGAATAAACTCAATTACTACCACATAAAACTAATTTCTCATAACAGTTATGCAAAAATAATTTCTCTTCCTTCATCACTATGTGAATCTTCTCACAAATAAAATACAATTTACCCTAAACTACAAATCGCTGCATCTTCAGACATAAAATTATACGAAACCCCAAGTTGAAAAGTGCGAATAATTAAATGCTACGACTTTCGGAGTAATATCTCATCACGGCGCCTCTTTCAACTTTCACTGGCATCGTCGCGCCAATACCAAGTGCACATACATACATGTTTAAAGTCAAGAGAGTTTATATGGCGAGGGTGCGGAAGCCACTGTCCAGAATTGTGTTCACAGAGAAATTGCACGCGCATACACTCATTCCTCGTCTAAGTAACTATCGTCCTTACATTTGTTCACATCATACATACACACACATATATATATGTATAGCATATATGTATATTTGCATGGGAAGCCACCCTCATCCTCGTCGCGTCCACGATCCCGAAACCCGTGTGGCTCCAGAAGCAATTTACATGGCACCATCTCACCGCGCAGAGGGATGAGACAACGTTGGAGCATTGTAATTCAAGTAATGTAAGCTTTATGCAAAATACATGTTAGTTAGAAGTGCACAGGAGATAGAGCTTCATCCTCCCCCTCATGTTCTTCTCCTTTTGCCAACACCCTCTTGCCCTCTTATATGTATCTACTCTCGACCTGCTGACGCTTCATCCTACTCTTCAAGAATATATATATACAAATGTACGAAAGGATATATATATATATATAAATGTATGTGTGTGCGAGTATACTGTCTCACTTTCTCTCGCGATTTCGTCTCTTCCTTTGTCACTATTTCGTGTAGAATTTTCCCCGCTCTCGGAATTTTCCCGAGGGTAAAGCCTGGACAGCGCCACTATCTCACTTCTGGTATATATGTTTGTTCCCTTTCGTCCACACGCCTTTTCTAAAAATACAAGGCAACGCGCGCGACTGTAGATTATGGTGTGCGTGGATATATGTATAAATAAATACATAGGGATGTTTTCACCCTTACTTTCAAAGTTTTGGCATTTGCGAAATTGAACGCAGTGTTGTGTGGCTTTGTGAAGGAGAAAAAAATAAATACATGTGCGGAGAGTTGCATCAATAATACGGATGATTGCTATATCTTCTTTTGTTGACACTTCAAATAACTATCTATGGATTTGATGTAGTGGACAAGCACTATAATATTAATATAAGTACGCTGCTACTAATATAAATACTTCAACAGTATTTTCAATTGTCAAGAAAATCATATTTATTTTCTGTGTATCTTTCTTTTTTTGTTTTTTTCCAACTATTTTATATTAGAGATACATTCCAAAGTGTTCACGTGTACGCACGTAAATCCAACGGGTGCGTCTGTGTTCCGCTTCATTGCTCCCACATTCAACTCGCCATAAGTTCTTCCTATTTTGCCTCACACATCTTTTTCATCGTTAGTTTCTCTATCACATTTTCCGTCTTCCAACTCACTACTACACTTCTCCCTGTAGAATTCGCTCTTCTTCCATTTTCACTCCCCTTCTGTTTCCATCGTTCCCACATCGCATAGTTATATCTACTCACCCCCCTACATTGAGATCGGTCTCTTGACCAAGGGTGTACGTGCGCGCAGGACCAACATGGGCGTACCGGTGGGTTTTAAGAAAGTTCCATGAATATTTTACCATGACATAAATACACTGTTGATATCGTTGACCGTCGTTTATCCTACTCTGGACACGACGCTAATCGGTCCAAGAGGATTGTGATCATTTATATATTATACACAAGTCCCCATTTGAATGAAGTTTAAATAAAAGAAACTGTTTTACAGTTTTTTTCTTACTAATGATTAATTTATAATGGATGAACGAAGATAAAAGAATGTCTATGTATGTATTTGAAAGAGTGAAGGCACTTTTTTATTTATCGTTGCTAACATAAATGGCTTTGTTGTTCTAAGAGAGTAAATTTCTCTTGGGTGAATAATAATGTTGTGACGATAATTTTATGCAGATTGGAGAGAAGGTAAATGTTTGATGGAGTCGTCGTTGCTGCTACGCCAATGGCTGCGAGGGTGTTGGCTGGACGTAGGAGTGAAGGGGTTGCTGTATATGTAAGTACATAGATTATATATATATGTATTATATGTGGGTATATAGTAGAAGCGCTGTCCGTAGCACGCGAAAATTCGACGGCCGTCTGTGTATACTTTTCTGAAAAACGTCGAAATGGACTTCGTAAATAAACGCCGTGGGTTTATCTCATTCTCCCTCCTTTTCAATTTAGCATCCCAGGGTCTCAAATCCGCCCAGTCGAGTCTGCAATTGATGGATCAAATCCCTAGTATTTTCCGTAAAGAAAATCTCCTCAAGGTCTTAAATGACTTTGGCTACTGTAAATCTCGTAAAATTTTATTTCAAAGTGATTGAAAAAAATTATATCACTGCGAAGCAATTGCGAAATTTATTCTTCGAAGTGTTAGATAAGAAAAACAGAAGTTGAACGTGTGAGATGTCTCATTCGAGTTTATGGAACACGAGCAAACAATTTGTAGATATGTCAAATTACTTTCATGACCTGTATATATAGTTGGTTTTAGTTAGAAACATGCAGTAGCGGAAGTTACGAGAGTCGAGAAAACTTTTGCGACCCCTCGTGTTAGCACCTTAACCCTGAAATGTACGTTGGGGAGGGACTTTAAAGGTCTCTACTGGCAGTTGAAGGTTATATTTTAGAACTTGGCTTTTAACTCAAACGAAGAAAAATTTATCACGAAAATTTTACTCACATTATTCTATAGCACAATATTGCAATTTTTTTTTTTTTTCATGAACATAATCATTATACCGCTCTCAATTGAGTAAGAATTATTCTATCTTCCATTTCCTGACAAAACAAAAAACTGGAAAATATTGCTTCCAATTTTCAGGCGCCAACGTTGTCCAACGAAGTAATAGCCGTTGGCAAACATACATATTTCTAGCAAACAGACATTAAAGTAAACATAAATATGTTTAATACGTATAAATAACTATGAGCACTTCTTCAGTATCTCAATCGATGTATATTTCGCGTGTCTTGCAACATACAATCACAGGATTTTGCTATTTACACTACTGAGAAACGATCACGATGTTTCTTTTTTTTTTCATTTTTCTCTTTCACAATATTTCCCATGACTTCAACTCGATATTCTATACATATGATATACCATTCGTACATAATATTCCAAGTCACCATTTATATATATATACAAAAGAGAGTATATTGGTAAAGTTGAATAGACTGCACCGAATATATATTATGTATTTCAGAATTTCCGTTCGACTGCTCACACAGAATTGCATTTGAAAATTCAGACCACCATTTTAACATTATAATTTATAAATAATGACAACAGCAAATTTATTTAAAACAATTTTCAAAATAACATCAATATAAATATAGTTGAAATAATAATTTACAAATTAAAAATGATGGATAGAGCATATGCGCGCGAGAAAACAAGTTATCTATGCAATTAATTATATTCCATGAGTCTGATAGCGATGTTATACTACGAAAATCCTAATTTGCATGTCTACCAAAGTCTAGAGAGGATGCTTATATATACCACGAACGTTAGACCAAACTCACCATCGTGTATATTTGGATGAGGGGAATATAGTGTGTGGATGAGTGGGGTGCAGGGGAAAGAGGAAGAGAGCTTGTGCTAAGATTGTAGAAACGACTTTCGCCGCGGGGGTTGCTACGCGGCGAGTGGCCGAGTTGTGCGAGCAAACTAGGGGTTGCAAACCACCCACACTACTTCTGGAGATGAGCTACGGCTAGTTTTGACCCCCTCTCACGTTGCCCAGAAATTACCCCTTATCTACGGGTGTGCAAGGCCACGTTTACTCAAGCCGAATCCTTAATGCTCAATCTCGAGATAAACGCTCTCTGGTTTATTACAGGCGAATACTCATTTCTATACATATACAGCATAGCCACGTATAATATATGACATAGGGACACCAAGGGAATTTCATATTGTCATATTCAAAATTATTTATTGTACATTATGAGGTAAAATATGTATTCTGTATTCAATAGATGTGAAATATAGAACTGGAATGTGAAATATGGTTTCATATTTTGGGAATGGATTGAGAGTGGTTGTTTAATAAAATTTACAGCGGATTAGGTCCAAATTTTGACCGTAGTTTAACAATTACCAATTCTACGTAGATTATATAGATATGGCTGTAAGATGTTTCATCATTTCTCGCCATTTTATTCTACTTCCAAATTATTTGCCAGTTAATCCAATAAATGATCGTGGCATAGGTAGTGATGCGATGCTTAGTGATTGATCGTTGGATATGAATGTGAATGTTGTTGGGTGGATGAAGTATTCATGAAAATTAGTTGAAAATATCGATTGTTTTCTAAAATTCAACCGGTTGTTATTCAATATGGTTTGAATTCATCAACTGAAAATTTGTATTAATCTCAATAAAACTGTGTTTGCATCACTTTCACAGTTAAATCAACAATTTCACATTGCGACTAATAACAAGAAACAAATTGAAGCAGACTTTTTAGTGTCATCTACTGCACTTCAAATCTTCCTCTTAATTATGCGCGTAATAAAATGACCTTTCTTCTCTCACTGTTTCTCTCTTTCCCACTCTATCAAATAATCTTCGCACATATATCGTGTTGGAAATGGGGGGGTTACGCGAGACGCTTGACCAGGCCTCCGCGAGAATCGCAAATCGATCGAGACTCTCTCCCCACGTCTCTATCTCGCCTTTGCCATTCCTCTTAGCCCCGGCACCCCATACTGAATCTCTCCACCATAACATATATATACACACATGCACACATTCGCCACTCTTCCCCTATTCTGGCAAAATCCACGCCTCGACTCCGGACCGTAGAATATTCGCGACGCGAAGATTAAACCACGCGCACGTATACACTACCCCTATGGTTTGTGTACGCGTGAATCCACATGAAACATTCTTCTACACATATACAAATATACAGGGTGTCTTACAGTTCATAGTTCTGCATGAAATCAAAAATTTCGCATGGCATAAGGTTGATTATGCAAATTGTACGATGAAATTCGGTTATTGTTTGGTTGCAAAGAAAATTATTAAAAATTGAAACAATATCTCTCGCCGTATTTTATTAGAGAAGATAACGCGTGGATTCTGGCTGACTTGCCCTCTATGTACTCAGACCCCATTGAACGCTACCATTGTCATTGCACAACTTGTAGAATCATTATGCTGTTGTGGAGAATTCTTGATGTTGCAGAAATCCATAAGCTCTCGGTCACCCTGTATATAAATACAACCCCACCATTGCCATTACATGTATATATACGAATACCTATTCTAACGTATACGAGTAAATCGCACGTCACGTCCGTATACGCTCGAGGCTCGTGGTACATGCCAACGCGCCTAGAATGTAATTAAGATAAATTAGCGTTAAGGGGAATTGGGCTAAAGTCTCAGTGGTGGTAGTAGGAAAAGCGAATCTTCACATCAGGTATATACATATATCGTATGTTACATAACATCATATATATATATATATATATATATATATATATATATATCGGATGAGAGCATGAGTGAGAACTAAGGGAGGTACAAGGGTGGAAGATTGCGGAGAAAGGGCGTTGATGTTATACTAGAGGAGTCCGTATTTTGGACGAAACTAGAAGTGGTGGACGAGCGTTAGTAACAGCGTTTCTCGCGAAGAGGGATGAAACAACCTCTGGTGACTTTGGTGGAGGCAGAGGTGGAGGTAGAAGTGAGATGGTGATGTTAGTAGTAGTTGCAAGTAGTAGTAGGAGTAGTTGTGATGGTGATGCGATGATGGCGATGGTCTTGCACATGTGTTTGTACACGCGAAATTGGGTGGCGAGGTGGTCGAGTAAGTTTCATCGTTCCGTTATACCAAAGCCCAAGCTAACGAGAGACGCTTTGCTGGACTATACTATGTATACCGTTAACTCTTCGTCTAAAACTTGCCAAGAGGTATAGATATATACGTAGGAGCCAGAAGTTGCGAAATTGAAATTTGATAAATTCCATGTACCATACATAATCTTCAAATATCTAAATACATCATTGTATAATGATAATTAATATTACGTAATCAAAATTTTCGTTCCACTGTTCAATCGGCAATAGAATTAATTTAGAAACAGAAGTAGTGATCTGTTTGTTATTTTCTATGGGTGCATCTCCACAATGATATGTTGAAACAAACAAAATCTATGAGTCGGTTTTCCTTAGAAAAAAATTTGAACGCTTCCGTATGAGAGCACCCTCTCAGGCGTTATAGGCAATAACAAATTTTTGCTGAGTCAAAAAAATTTCTTCATAAAGAAATGATGTCAAAGCAATATTTTATATACATTGTGCGTGACTTTACGACGATTCAGTACATGCAACACGTCTTATTTCGTCTGTCTAGTGTATAACGTGAGGGAGACTTGGTTAAATATCCATATATACATGTATACATAGATATATAGATATATAGAATATATTGCACGTCCGCCAACAAGAGCATCGAACGACCGGAGGTTGAACAATGCCTCAGGGAGGCAATGCTGCTGATGGACGCTTCCGATAAGTGAACGCTTGCAATTCTCTCTGCTTTCATATTCCCTCCACCCTTATATGCACATATAGTTATATGTCTCGACGTATATACATGTATATGTTGCATATACCATCTTTCTCTGAGCCATTATGCTATTTAATTAATCGAGTCATTTACATCAGCTCCGTTCCGAACATGTATATATATATATAAATTAGCAATAATATAAAAATACCTACGTGATTGATTGCATTTCTCGTGCAGTCAATTCGTGATTTTGATATTCGTGAATGTAAATATATGTATGTATATTTGTATGTGTGCATGTATATATGAAATCAATGGTGAGGTATTCGAAAGATATATTATGTGTCATGATAGTGTTGGGCTTATCTCAAAACTCGGAGTCAGTCTTAAAATCCAATGGTCAGCAATTCAATGGACGGGCAATTTCCTTGATTGAAAAGGACTGGTCGAGTGCTCGTTAGAGACTATTTCTTCTTTTTTATCTCAGCTACCTTCTAAAAAAAAAAAAAAAACGAAATGAAAAGAAAAAAAAGAGGAATAAAGAAAAGGGGGAAAAAAGAAAAAAGCAGTCGGGTGATTTATCAGATGTGGGAAATTTTTTATTTCAATGGAATTGTCATGTCATTAAAAAATATTGATAATGATCAATTTAAAGAGAAAACTAATATTTTAATCAAATAAAGGGATAATATAATGGTGGCGATTTTAGAAAAGACTTTGAGTTATAATTGTATATATGAAGTGGTGTGAAAAGAATGACAATATATCTGTGGTATATGTATCAAAGCCGCAGCAATGATGGATCAGGAATTGATCTTTTCGTATAGAAATATGTATTGAATACATTCAATACATGTATATATATATATATATATATGTATTTGATGAATATGGGGGGTGAATGATCGAAATCTTTTAGAAATGAATGGAGCAGAATTCTCGTATATAAAAAGGTTCATATCCCGACCTGCCTTGACATAGAATATCGTCGAGTATCAGCAGGAGTCACCCCATATGGCTAGAAAAATGCCGAAACAACCCTCAACTAACCAAGAGAAATCGGCTCTCGATTCCCATTCAATAAACACATCACTAGTATTCTTAGTTATTAATTTTCCTGCTCCATATTTTTGAAATTGAATCCAAATACAAAGTATATTGTATTGAATCAACATCGTCATTCTGTTGTGATTTGAAAATGAGGAATGTCACAGAAATCTTGTGTGGTATCTTGACTAAATGTCTCAATCTGTCGCACGCTTTCATTATGCCTGACTGTTTGGGATATTCACGCTGATGAGTATGAAATGGGCATTTCCATTTGGCTTTGAATCATTAAGAGTTACTCATTTCATTGTCAACACAATTTATCTCAGAAAATTGAATAAAGAGATAGAAATAAATGAAGAAAAATATAGAAAAAAATTAATGATAGGAACGGCGGAGAGACTGATGCATGAATTTCACAAACTATAACCATTTATTTTCATATTAATTTCAACTCAGAAATCAATTTCGTCCCTTGCAGTTTCCATCGCATCGTTTCAGTCACTGAGTAATATCTTTTAGATGATAGTAAATCGTGTCTATTTATTTATATTTAATATGGCACATAGTATTTTTTACTATTTACATCAATCCACTCTGATTCATAAATGCCAAGCTAGAGAGTTATAGAGTATCATAGAAATTCGTATATTTTATGACAAGAGGAGAAAAAAATGAACGTACAAACCAATAATAAATAAAAAAGAAAAAGGGAGCGAGACGTGCGTGGTGAAGGAGCGAAAAAAAAAGGCGTCATTGCGATAAATCATCCAGGACGACAGGCATTAAGAGACATAACGATGTGTCTCTCCTCTCGTTCTTAACTTGGGTGTGCATTGCACAAAACGACTTTCTCACACTTTTGGCTTTTGGGACAAACCAATGAGGTGTTCGTGGTGATTTGATAGTACATATAGTGTATCCATTCGTGATCAATCGACAAACTGGCACAAAATATACACGTACATACACAAAATGCCACGATGCATTGAAGTTTATGCAGTTTGGATGATTGATGAATGTAACAGAACAATATAAATATATCCGTGACATATACAAACTCACATACACGTGTAATAAATATATTCATCTTGGAAAATATATTTTCCCATTGCACAAATATATATATTTATTCTTCATTTTACACAAATATAATGCTATTATTAACTGACGTCACTTAAAATTTTTCGGCGACAATTTATAAAGCGATTACTGAGTTCATAATGACTTAGAAGAGGTTCACATCATCATCTTATACGAACACATAAATTTTGTGAGATGATATGTATTTATGGGAAAAATTGGAACTTCAAGCGTACCCAAATGTCATTAGTAAATTATATACTATAGAGTAATTAAAATTTCGTCGTCTCATCACACTAAAATGCAAATTGAACTTCAGATGACCAAGTTATCGAATGATTATGCCCATTTTCGTTTTATTATTCTGGCAACGGCAATTTGTATATTTTCATTTACTCTTTTGTATTCTATGTCAGGATAAATTACGATATTTTCGTACGTCATTTGTTTAATATTATTATTTTACATTTTTGTCAGGTTGAAGTTTATTATGTTAATATAAATGTATGGAATTTTTATTTTTAGTATTTACTGTTGAGTGTTTTAAACATGTTATCATGTTCCGTCATTTCATATGTGTGTGTGTATAATGTGCGAGAGTTGTGAGTTATTATCATTTATTATCGAGAGGAAGCGATAATCGTGTGTATCAACAAACCTTCGCCTTCATTCGGTTAAGGGTCGCAAACAAAGGCATCATCAACAGCTTAACATATTCATGCGTGTCGATGTGTGTATGTATATGTTGTGTGGTTTATATATAACTTCATGGTTATATGAAAAATAAAAAAAAAACACCAAGTGTTAGAATGCTGTAAATATTATCGAATGACTGAGGTAAAGTAGAATTAGAATGAAAGGGGGGGAAAATGAGCCAATGAAAAATTTATTTATTTCAGAACAGTAATTATATTGAGATAGAAATTTTGAAATTTATTCAGTGGAATATTTAATATGAATCTTTTCGATAGACTTCTCTCTATAAATTGCAATAATATGGTGATGAATTAAACAATCTGATTCTGTAATCAGTTAGTTTTCGTATACGTATTTTCTTTCACTTTACTGTCTATTTATTTAAAAAAATCTATTTCGGAAATTCGTTCCATTTTTCTCACAAGATGACAAAAAATATGTTATACTCGCTGATAACAAAGCGTAAATAAGTGACAATGACGTCAAGGTTGAGAACAAAAGACAGTGTTGATGTAGATACACGGATCGATCATTCGATATCGATTGCACACAGACACACACATGGGTATACCGATACGTAGAATATATATCGAAAGTTTATAATGTGAATACAATTTCCGAACTGGTCGCGAAGAGCAGTCGCTCGCGGGGACGGTATTTCAGTATTTACCAATAGTATCGATGATATTTCTTCGTGGTGTTTTTTTTTTTTTTTTTCACTCCTTTTTCTATTTATTTTTTATTTTTTTGTATGAGATAAAAATCTCTCACGGGACGTAGCCGAAAATTATAGGTTTTCGCAGTTTGAATTATTTCTTTCTCGATGCGCGATGAGAGAGGAGCGGGCGGCGGCGACGACTGGTTCAAGTGAGATGGCGAGAGGTTTGAGAGAATGAATATCGGTTAGGTGTGAGTGCGAGTGAGACGTGAAAGAGGAAAAGAAAAAAAGTAATGAAGAGAGATGAACGAAGAAGCGGGAGACCGCCTCGTACCTCGACGCTTCTCAACAACGATACACTCCCGTGTTATTTTCTTTCTCGCTTATTCTCTTTTCTTCATTATTATTTTTATTTGTATACATATATTTTTATTATTGTTATTCCACCATTTTATTTCATTTTATTTCATTTTTTTTTATTTTTTTTCTTCAATGCATTCGTGTAATCAAGCGAATGAACGAATGAGATAGTTTCCCCACCTCTACTCTTCACCGCGCCCCCGCTTAACTCTTCATCATCTTTATCCGTGTGCAAGAGATGAAATACCAGTTAATCCGACGGAAACGCGTTAGCGAACTTTAATTGTGCCGAATACCACTAGGAACAAAAGAAACTGCGCTCAAGGTTAAGGCAAATCGCGCGCCATGGATGACGTCAGGATGCAGTTAAACTAGTTTTAGCTTTTGGGCACTGCGAGTTTGGGGCCGCGACTTAACTTGTTTGAGAGACAAAGGAGACGATGCCTCTAACACCATATCAACTATATATGTATATGGGCTTTTGTAATTTAATTATAAATTAAATGCAATTGTTGCGGATAATTTATTGGTTGATCTTGATGAAATCAATGGGGTCTTTGTAGAATGTTACTTCACATTCAATATAATTATCAATGTGATTGTTGAAGTTATTTATACTGACCATTCATATGTAAATTCGACTCAGAGCATCGACGTCACATTAATATTTGATCGGATGAAGATATCAGCAATTAAACAGCATCCCGGAAATGCACCAATAATATAAACGTTGAGATTCACATATTTGGTGCTAGATCTTCCTCGCGAATAGTTATTCCTGGGTCACATTAATTATGTAAAGTCTCAGTTTTCTTATGTGAATATTGTTCACATCCCAATGTCATATTTATTTGTTTAATAGAATTTTATATAGAGAGCATATGAAAAAAAATTCAGAATTTACTTCCAACACATTCGAATTAAACAAAAAGATTTAAAACATTACATAATCTCATTTCATAGACTATTTGAGGTCTTAATTAGGAAATATAGCCATTCATATAATACGCTTCACATTTATCGTTTCAAATAAACACAAATTCATATAAGCAGTGAATATGTAAATAAATAATTTTTAATTGAATCAATACGTATATTTTTGAGCAATGGACTTTGTTCATCGGCCTTGAACGTCAATGAGTATTAAATTCATGTCAAGTTTCCATCTTGACTCTCGCACATCAACGATCAAGCATAGATTTCATGTTTATATGTATATACAGATATATACTAAAACAAGATATATACATACATCTATGTAACATATATATAATCACTGTAAAATATTTTTTTCTCTCGATGCCATGAATTTTTTCCTTCTCTCTTCATTCTCCTCTCATTTGCAATTATAATATGTAATGAAGCAAAATTAGAAAATCAAGTCTCTGAGTCAGATGTGAATAAGAAAAAAAAAACAAGTCAATTACCATATAAAAAAAATACGATTGAAAACCATATACATATAAGAGTGTGTATATAAATTGAGTGAACGTGTTATGCGCGGGGGCACAAGAATGAAGAAAAGAGAATAAGGAGAAAAGAAAAAAAGATAAAAAGTCGTCGGTCTCAAGTCATATAACGTCAAGCGAAAATTATAACAACCGTGTATTTCGCGGACGGTAACCCAGCAATCATACAGTGGTCCAATTACCATAAGAAGGGCTCTAATTTTACACAATGCTTCTCTTTCCGTCGCTCGATTGGGTCTGACCATGGGCACCACCTCACTGCGCACGTGTCGACATATATCGTCTATAGTTCTGTGGCCTAGGGACCACTGATCGTCTTTCACGATTTCTCAATAAATTTTTCAATGGCTATTCTATATTCCCGGTTATGTTCTTTTCCGGTCCCTCGACTTTGTGAAGAGGGAAGAAAAAAAAAAACAATAAAAATATTTGATACCGAACCGGTAATGCGCGACGCGCACTCTCGTGTTCCTTCCTCAATAGTATTCTATCCCACTTCTCTTTTCTTCGTCTTATCGTTTTCTCGTTGGCTCTTGCATGAGACCTTGAAAGCTGCCTAAACCCCTTCTCTGAAACGACGCTGTTTCCCATCTCTCGTTGAGTTCTTTGCGCTACTGGTGTATGGTATGGTATGAGAGAGGGTGAGACAAAATAAACGTTTCTGTATAGAGGTTTATTTTCTCAGATTTAAATTCACCGTGCTATCTCGAACCCCTCGTACAGTTATATATAGCAGTATATTTTCTACGGGTAGAAAAAATTAATGAATTCAACGAAACAAATTATTTTCTCTTTAGTAAAAAACAATCATTCATAGTTCTCGTTTTTTTCTTATATTCTTTTTATTCCAATGATTGTAATTGCGAATTATTTATTGCATTGAGTTAGATGCATGCGAGTAGTTGATTATCTCTACATCCAGTTTTTCGTATTGCAACAAACACTAAATCAGATAGATATTGATTCACCGAAGTGTGCACACCACCTGAGGTACACGTAACCATTGTTACAATTGGAAATTCTTTATTCACGATTGAACAATTGCTTCAAAAAATAAATTTATTTTCATCTAGCAATTGAGGAAAAAAACTGTTTTATAAAATTCTACATATAGAACTTCACTCATTAAAATGGGAGATAATGAGTTCATATTCTTATTTAATTTTTTTTTTCATTTTTTGAGAATGTAATGTTGAATTATTCATCTTATTGAATTATATGCATGCGAGTACATGTTAATTTTTTCTCCACTTTACTTTCTTTCTTTTAATATATATATAATATGATATACATCATATGCATATAAGAGAAAATAAAATGTCAGTGAATATGGAAGTCAAGAGAGTGAAACATTATGTAAAGTTGATGCGCGAGAAATTGCGGAACCGAATGAGGAAAAAGAAGAGTGGATAAAAAGCACGTAGCTCGTCGGCCTAGAGAGAATGATTAAAATTTCAATTCATTTTCCGCATGAACTGACTCAGCCCTTCGTGGCCCGCCAGCTTTTCTCAGTCTTCTCATCCTCACTCATTCACTCGTCTCTCCACATTTCTCGTGTACTACAGAAGACTCGACCTCAGCCCATATAATTCACCGTCCTCATTTTACTATCATCCTCTCACTCTGCCTTTGACTGTCTATATTATATGTATGCGCCTCTGTCTCTTTTGCTTTTCTGTACTACTTCCCCTGCGATTCCCCCTCTACTGCAACTGAGGTCCACTTCGTTATAATTTCCTCTGATGATACACTTCGGCCCCTCTGATTTCAAGCTGCCACCGGACAGATATTTTTATTTTCTTTCACTGGGGGCTGATGGAGTTATATATTACATAAATATATATTCAAGTTATATTCTTCAACTCTTGTCCCACCATATTCATATACTGATGACGTGAGAGAGCGGTAGAGAGCAATATATTTTCATGATTGTAATCGATTTTATTTCAATTAATTTTTATTGTCCCCTCTTTCAATTAGTTTCCATTGTGGAAATAAATTCCGTGTAAAATCTTCGGGTTAGTAGAGCTGAATGCATTTTTATATAGTAATGAAATAGCGAAGAGAGAGAATAATATTTGAATATTAGGAATATTGAATATACAAGAAAACGAATGATTGCAAGTCTTGAACGTATTCAAACTAATAACTGAAGGCATATTCTTCCATTTGCATATGGAAAATATAGTGAAATGGTAAATTTAACTGAATGAATGCAAAAGTTTTTTGATGAATTGCAAAAATTTTAATTCATGGAAAAACTTATAAAAAGTTTTCCTTTATATTGTTGTAGTGAAAAAAAAAACCATTTCATCATAATTTTTACATGTAAACAGAAAATTCTCACAATACCCTTACACATTTATTGCATGCGTTTACTCATTATTCATCACCTTCTCGTTCTAATTTCATTTTAACTTCCTTTTAAGTATTTTCATCTCGAATATTTGCATATGATTCACTATAATTCTTGTCCCTATTTTCTTTCTGTCTACGGACAAAATTATTCACTTGTCCACCTTTTTTTCTCCAAGATACATTTTACACTGTATTTTTCATCTAACACAGAAATTCTCATATATAGAATGAAAGAAGAAAAGGAAAAAATGTACACCTGAATGAATAGCATGAAATGGAATATGGTGATACACTCTGGTAGGAATGCACAGTGTCGCACATGTCACGAGTGAGCAGGCATTTTTTTACTTTTTCTCTTTTTTTACCAATGTTCCAAACGTCGTGCCAAGTATATATGTATCCTATATACACACGTACATAGATACATATATGTGAAGGAGTATGGAACATTTGCGAGAAAAGAACAGTGTGGGTAGACGCCTGGATTTCCTTAATAAAATGGGGCCCAAACGCCACGCCAGCGAATATCAGGCTGATAGTGGCACGGTCAGCTCAGCGTCCACCGACATGAAAATGCTTGAGGGGTTGCTAGGGAAGAGAAATCTCCAAGCGGATGGCTGTGTTGCTTAGGTTGATTCAATCTGACACCAAATCCCCTCCTACCTTCCAACTTCATATTCACCCTCCTTTTATGTACACGACTTTCAATTCCCTTCGATGTGTATTGTGGAAGTGTGATATGCCCAGAGAAAAAAAAAAACCCATCTAGTACATTCAGAAATAAACATGAAAGAAAAAAAAAAATAATTGAATTTACCTAAGGAATTATTCCACTGCAGATATTATTTTAATTTTTTGTCTTTATTTCTCTATTTTCCATTGATTGTGCAATTGATCTTGTTAAATGAAATAAATTTCATTGAGATCAACCTTTGATTTTAAATGCAGTATTGTATATGGTCCAAATGAGAATCGAACAAATGTATGATTCGGAACGTGAAATGATTGTTGATTTGTCTCAAGGCAGGAATATAATTTTGAATCAAACTTGAGGTATATCGTGAAGAAAAAACATTGGTGTCAATTCACAATTAAATTTTTTTGGAACAAATAGTTTTTTCTCCAGGTGCAGAATTGATGAATATTTATGGACGTTTATATCTGACATTCTCTTATAAATATATATAATTATATATTTGATGCATATCAGTCTAGTGTTCATGTGTTTGTATGCAACGAATGTATATATTCTTGAGACACAATGGTAAGTTCAAATGTGAGTGTCATCGTAGTGAAAACACATACTTATTATGTCTCGAAATAATTGAGTAATGGATTGAGATAATCCTTGAACCTGGGACTAATCGACAATCATGAGTCATGAGTTATGGAAAACAAAATGACGAAAAAATAAAAAAAAAAAATCTATATAATTATTATGATGATATATAAATTAAAAGTTTATATAAATATATACACCGATACACATACATTTATTCGATTGTATTCCATTCGTTTATACTTTCACCAGCCGGCCTCGATATTTAGCCGCACATTATAAATACACAATCAACGAAATTTATTAATCGAGTTCATCGTATATAAATGAAGACGATAAACTATAATGTGTGCATGCAAGAGATTCCTATCCTGTCTGCGGCTATATCCAACGTAGTAGACAATTTTTCACCCAGATTTGAATAATCCTGTGTTAAGAAGAAGAAAAAATGAATAAATAAATGAAGAGAAAAAGAAAAAAATGTGGAAGACATTATAAATAAAATTGGCGACCTCGTTCAATCTGTCATCGAGACTTCGCTATTCCATTAAAATCGACTCACCCATCGACTAAGCATGTTGCCCACACACGGTGGGTACGTGTCACTTTTTTTTCTTTCAATTTTTTTTCTCTTCATATTCTTCCTCTCTATATAACTCTGGCGATCAAACAGAAGGAGTGAAAAAATAAGCGAGAGGGAACTATATATACACAACGCAGTGCAACACGATAAACATATTTATGGGTATATAACGAGTAGTTGAGGGAAAGGAGGGTAAGAGGGATGACGTATTCCATATGCAAAGTGCACAAGTCCGGGGCTCGGCTTCACAACATGGATAAAAAAGTTGACACGAAAAAAATTGCAAGGTTGCCGCAGAGATTTTTTATTTACGCAAGAGTGACGAAGGCTGTATGCCTATCGTCGTCGTTGTCGTCGTCGTCGTCGTCGTCGTTGTTATTGTCGTTACGATGTCACAACGCTTGTCCTAGTCTTTTCTTCCAACAATATACCGATCTGATCGGGTCATTGGCTGTAACGTGTGATGATAACGTTCGCGTGAACATTTTAATACATGCACACCACCAGGTATAATTTTTTTCCCCCATTTTTTTCCTCTTCTTTTTTCGTTTACTTTTTTATCGAGAAAATGTAATTCGATCTGGTGAATATTACTGAATGCCCTGCCCAATGTGCTTATAGTTGTCTTGATTTACCTAAAAATATTAAATCGCCCTTCAGGTCTCGCGATCGCATTACGTATACATGTGGATATCATAACATATTCTTGAGCAATTTATTTGTATACAAAGTTTCTTTTCGTACATAGTTCGCAGTGAGTGCAATGAACTTTTCGGTCAAGGATAAATTCACTTCTGTGTTATGATGGAGGTGCAGTATTAAGCGTGATCGAATTTGTATACACAACAATCTTGATCATGTTTCAATTTTTGTTTTTCGATAATATAAATGTTGGTTTATACTATTTATAACTCTTTAGACTACATTGGTCAACATCTCGTCATATATTTACGTGGCGTACGGTACTCACAACTTACCAAATTATCTTGGAGTAGTTAAGTGTGATGAATCACATTGAGGCAATATTGGATTACTGTACAATTTTCTTTCCGTATATACTCCAATTTGTGCCATGGTAATGAAAAATGAATTTATGCTCACAAATTCATCGGAACGACATTTACGTCTCATTACCATTGTTCAGACTGCTATAGTGCAAAGCGCCTCAGAGACGCATTGACTCCTCACGTGTGTGGCATTTGCTTTAGAAAGTTTCCATCACTTTTATGATCAGATATGTATATATACCTTGAAAACAAAGTGCATGAATTATTCCTCACACTTCCCTGTTATAATTCGCGTTTATACTCTTTGTTGCACGTACATATTTCATTTATGAAAAATATGTTGGGAAAATTAATGATGTAGCTGCTGCAACGCACATCTAATGCCAGATTTATTTTTACAAGGTGACCTATGACTCCCTCCTTTACAAAATAGGATATTTTCATAATTAACATAGGTGGTTATATTGTTACCATTGAAGTGATTCAGATATGATAATCTGGTAATAAATGTCAAGTTGGGTTTTCTTCAATGTTTATCTGATGAAAAATTATTCTGTGTTTCAACTTTACAGAGTAATATTTCTACGACCTTGTTAGAGAAAATCGTAATGAAACAAAAGATGTAACAAAGAAAATCAGACTCGTTCAATTTTTACCATACCCATGTCTTTTCGAACTGAAAGAATGAAATATATGTCCATTTGTCGCTGAGTCCACTGAACGGTTTTTCTATACAAGTCTGATGTTTATCGATGAATTCGAAATTGCAATCTCAACGTTACCGTCATTCTGTGTAACGTTATAGTTTCATTCATATACATCATTTGCGCAGTATACGGAAATCTGTTTCGTCTCGTCGCAACCTACTTTGAATGTTGCGTGAATTTATCATCTTGGCGTCATGAATGACAGAGAAAATCATTTTTGCATGAAGAAGTTTCCAAAAATGAAATTTATTTTTCTCCCAAAATTCATTGGGTTTTCGAAACGAACCAGGAGCGTATAGAGTACAACGATAGAAAATTATACGGCACTGAATAGACTGAGAAGAGTTCGGGTGAAGCTGCAAGACAGTATACAAGTGAGAAAGAGTGAGTGAGAGCCATAAGAAACAACAACATATACATATATATGTATGGATACATATATATAAATATAGTAAAACGAAGTAGAGGCAAAGCGATGACGAAGGGAGAGTAATAACAATACGTGAGAGAGAGTGAGAGCCAAAGTATCCAGGAGTCCTGCAGGATTCTCCTTCGTCCTTCGCCACAACGATAGACATTTCATAGTGGGGATGAAGATGAAGGGTAGTGGGGAGAGGAACGCTTGGCATCTCAAATTTGGTTGGTTGTCTCGAGCCGGTCGCCGGACGGCTTCGTATATGCTGTGCTGCGTGGAGGGGAATTAAACGTTGACGAAGGGGACGAAGATAAAGGAGGGGGCCAGTGCCTTGGCGCGAGCCCGACTCGAAACTCTGAAATTCCAACCGACAGAACAGTACCGGCGTTCGTGCGACGCGGGTCTCGATTGTGAGTGTTGATTGTACGTGGAGACAAGCGAGCGCACAGGTAGATGAGAGAATTATGAGAGAAAAATTGGGAGGTAGTATGTGAATGAACGGGAAATAGAGACGTTAGTGATAAAAGACGAGAAAGTGTGAGAAGGGAAAGTGCCGGGGTGATTCGAAAGGACAAGGGGATGATATATTGTGTATGCAAGTTCAGTTGTTTACGATATCAAGTGGATTCCGGGACAATCTTTTTTCGTATGATTGAGGTAGAATTGATAGAACATACAGAAATTATAGAAATTAGACTGTGTGGTCAAGTCAATAATTAATAAACGAAAATTGACTTGAAAAATAGTAAAAGGCAATTTATGCCGAATTTAATGGGCTGTGAAATAATAATTGTGAAGGTATGAGACAGCAATTGAACTATTTGTGAGTAAATATAAATATTAATGAAGTGGTAGCGAAAAAAAAAAAACTGTGTTAGTAGTAACCGCGCGATATCAATTCATTCCTTCACGCGTTGCGTCAGTATGTGTAGAAGCACAAAGTCGAGGTCGACCACTAATATGTAATCGCTCAAGGTCGAAACTCACATTTTCTTTTCGTTTATTTATTTATTTCATATTTCGTGATGTATATATTTATACAAATTGAAAATTTGTGAACACAATTTTGAATTTAACTGATTCTCGTTGGCTGCTCACAAAGCTAAACAAAATTCGGATCACGCGCAAACGCGAACGATTCATAGGGTTGAAATTAAATATCAACACGCGGAGCCAATGATGACGCCGCTTGGGTCTGTTGAAATTACCACCCAATCGAATACGGTGTTATTTTGGAATTTAACGTTAAAAATTCATACGATCATATGATAAATGTAGAACGCAACGTTATATCATTTTTTGTTTCATTATAATTTTTTTTTATGTTTATTTTTTGTTCAATTTGTTGACTTACAGCGTAATGAATGCCGGTTCAGTAAATTTATTGCGTGTGATGTACTGAATGTGCTCGATATATATACGGTGACGCGGCATTCTCTTGTAAAATCTTGTGTGAGCGCCGGCCGGCGTGCCCGGCTGCTCCACCGGCTACCGGAGTAGCTATTTACATTGACGCATCATTGAAAGAAAAAACGGGAACACTAAGTGATAGCACGGAAACACAAGTGATTTGAGTCCGTGATTAAAAATAAATAAATAAATAAATGAATGAAAATATATGAATTCAAAGTGATAATAACGCGTGTTGTGAACAAATATCATTGCAGTTACGTTTTCACGCGATAATAAATACGTGAGTTTATAGACAATATGAGTGAAATGGCGAGTGTTGAGCAGCAACAACAGCGGCAATATGTTAGTGGTAGTTCAAATCCCACTCTTCTTTGCAAAGATTGTGGATTGATTTTTGAAAGCGAGAAGAGTCTCGAGGTGCACCTGCGCTATCATCAGGAAAACCTGATGAGTCAGTGGGCCACTCAGTCTCAACAAGAGGAAAGTAATAATAATAATAGCAAAGCTGGTAATCATAATAGTCATGTGGGTTCAAAACGCGATAGTGTAACCGCACCTGCTGACTCAAGTGAATCTTCAACTCGTACGCCCTCGGCGAGTCCGGCTACTTCGCAACATCAACAGCAAAGTACACAACCACCACCATCATCTGTACAACAGCAACAACAGCAGCCACCTGGCGCACAAGGATACAATCATTTTCAAACACCACTGTTCAACGATACAAATTATTTTATGCATAATGAACAGGCATATTTATTGCCACAGGGACTGCCACATCATTATTCACCCACCCACGATGATGGTACCAATAACAGTAGCAACAATTACGGTACCAGATATCATCCGTATCAACATCAGCAACATTTTACTGCTGATCGTGCCAATTCTGTTAGCTCGACAAGCCCACGCAGTCCAATACAGTGTGATAAATGCGGAGGTGTTTTTGATGATGCAAATCAACTTGGTGAACATGTTAGAGCTAATCATCCTACATCACCGAGTAATTATCCGACACAACCACAATATCAACAGCTTGGTAATAGTCCACAACAACAAATACACGCATCTCCACCTCAAAACAGCCAACAAGCACAGCAACCATCTCAACAACAAGTATATGATTATAACGGTGGACCAACGATAAAAACCGAGGTGAAGCAAGAGCAAGAGGAGCAAGCTGAAATACTCGATCTTGATTCACACAAAGTCCAAACTCATAGATATGAAGAAGAGCTCATGAGACTTCATCAGCAGCAGCAAGAGATGCAGATGCAACTTCATCAGCAACAGCAGCAACAACAACAGCAACAACAACAGGCTATGCAACATAGAGGTGCTGCACATTCGGTGAGTTCTATGCTTGGATGGCCGCCGGGTCAACCACATGAATATCATCCTGGGCTTTCACCAATGGGTCCAATAGACAATGTATCACCATTACCAGATCAAGGTGCATTCATGCGCGGTCAACATTTGCCCGTTGAGCCACCACGACATGCTGGATCACCAATTATCACAAGCACTCAACCAATGCCAACTCACGTGTTACCACCGGGTTTATTACCACAACCGACAAAGCCACCGTCGACATCGAATCAATCGTGGAAGAGTAATGAGGCACGTAGACCAAAGACCTACAACTGTACCGCATGCAACAAGTGGTTCACTAGCTCAGGTCACTTGAAAAGGCATTACAATACAACGCTTCATAAGAATGCAGTGAAGCAGAGTAATCAGCCAGATCCAGCTAATATGCCAATAAGTGCTCATCATCATCCAGGTAGAGATGCAAATCCATCGCATTCAAATAGAGGTGCACCAGCACGCTCACCCGAGCTTTCAACCTCAGGGAGTCCCCCAAACTTGATGGCAGGTCCCTCGGTAGAGGCAGCGAGGGGCCTGCTGCACACGCCAACCAATCTATACACCACCAGCACATCCAGCAACAGCAGCACCAACAGCAACAGCAGCGACTCTTCAGTAGTGGTGTTACCTCCACAACAGCAGCAGCAGCAGCATCACCTTCACCATCATCATCATCATCAGCCACCACAACAGCCCCCATCTTCAACGGTACACATGGGCTCATCAATGGTAAGCATCAATTCACCGGTAACATCGCCAATGGGGGTCCACCATCATCAACAAATGGGTTCACCATCGCCTCAGTTGGCACAACACCACCTATCAATAGGTTCACCATCCCAAATGTCTGCCCATCATCCCATGAATTCTCCCATGTCACCCATGCCTCCTCCACCGCCACCACAATCCATGAATTCCCCTTCACATCAAATGGGCTCCCATCATCATCTGACTTCACCATCTCCCATAATAACGGGAGTGTCGTCAATGGCTTCACCGCCGATGGGGGGTACTTCGATGCCTCATCAGCCGTACCCAAACGGTTCGCCCCCCCACGTTTTAACTACTACCAACATCCCGGGTCTACTGGAGTCTATCACCAACCAGCTAATTACTATTGGTGACGAGATACCTAATCAATCTCAACAACAACAACATCAACAACAAACCCAGGACACGCTGCCCGGTTTTGGTACCTTTAGCAACCATCAACGATCATTACCGAGCTTTACACAGTTCAGTATCACCGGGTTTCTAGTTGGCCATAATTCACCTCAGGCCGTTAACGTGGGGGGGCTAAGCCCAGAGGAGAGTGGTCCTCGTGAAAGATCTTTTGAATCGACTGCTACAAATTACGATTCATATTCACCACCGAGATATGAATCTTTAACGAATATGGATATACAAGAACTCCATCCACAGCATGAGCAACCAAATACTGATGGAATGATTATCAAACAATATGAGGTACTTCAAAATCATCAGCAGCAAGTGAGGGAACAACGTCATCTCGAACCAAATAATAATTTGCCACAACATTATGGTAAAGAAGAGATTAATCCGAATATTGGTAAACAACAGCAACAAGAACAGATCCACCACCAACAACGTCCAAACGTCAAAAATAATGTTGCAAAACCAGTAATTACAAAAGAACATCAAGTGACGAGTACTGGTTCGCACTATATTTCTCAGGATGGCTTCCACAAGTGCATCAAGTGTAACAAGAATTTCAATAAGGCCTGTTATTTGACTCAACATAACAAGAGCTTCCATTCAGGTGAGAAGCCGTTCAAATGCAATCAGTGTGGCAAACGGTTTCCCCTCGAATACCTGCACTCTGAGCACCTGCTCAAGCACGCAGGCGACAAGCCTTACAAGTGCGAGATTTGTCCAAAACAATTCAACCACAAGACCGATCTGAGGCGACACATGTGTTTACATACTGGCGAAAAACCATATGCCTGTCATGCTTGTGGCAAAGGATTCATCAGAAAGGACCATATGATGAAGCATCTTGATACTCATAATAAAAAGGGTAACAATCACAACCACAATTTTCATCCGCGAGCATAATGGAAGTTCATTGAGGATGACGATTGCCTTCATCATTCCATCTGTAGGTATCTTTTAATATCTCTATGTAACGAGAACATTTTCTTTTGCATCCTCATTAGCGTAATATTCAACTGTTTCATAATTTATACATATGAATTATCATAGTATTCACAGCTCATGGTTCTGCTAGTTATCATTGAAGTATTTCACCAATACAACTTAATAATGGTTCAATGAATACTTATTCTGTGCTCACTTACATGAGTCTGATAATTATGATTTTTCATTCCAAAACATAACAGTAGATCTATCATTATACGCGGAATAATGAAATAAATTGAGTTCGTTGAAAATGTCATGCCATAATTTTTCACATCTTCGCATTGGGGCTGCAATTGCGGTACATAGAATTGACATATATTTTGATTCGTTAGATCGCGATTTCAGTAACATTCTCATTCATGAAATGAAAAGCAAAAAGAAAACGAAAAGAAAACTCGCAAAAAAAAATAAGATAATGAGGAAAAAAGAGAAAATGAACAATGCTACGCATATTGTAAATCACAGATTAATCGAGTAATAATTAATGGATATTAAAAAAAAACGATATCGAACCTTCGAAGCTTATCGACTGTACAAAATACATTAAATGTATAGGCATAATACTATTAATATTATTATTATAAAGTAAATGTAATTATTGAATTAATGTGATCAACTCGAAACTGATTGCGAAATTTTACCCGTAATACTCGTATTTTATAGCATCTATCATAGTTATACTCATAAAAACAACAAAAATATGAGAAGCGAAATGCAAAGACACAGAATAGAGCGAAATATCACTGAATAAACCAATGTGAAAACGAACGTGCGAGCGACGATAATCGTATTATTTGTTTATAGTTGAGCGCAGAAATAGAATACGAATTAAAATGAATAATATGAAATAGTTTTCTCGTGTGGTGGAAATTTTACAGGCATGCAAAATAATTATTCAGAGACATTGAAATTTCAATAGAATCGGCATGTCCTATGAAGAATTTCATCTAATCATTGTTTTCAGTGCCGGCTCCATCATTATCTATACACACTAACGCACACATATACATATATGTACATATATACATTCCAACGAAAGTATTTACTTACATTCCAAATGGCAGAGTCGCGCCTTCGTTACGCTCGCACGTTTTCACACTGGACGCACAATTTCTTTTTTATATTCTAAGATAGTTTAAGAGACGACACAAGTGAGTATCTCGATGAAAAAAAAAAAAACAAAAAACGCAAATGAAAATTATAATGAGAATCTAACAAATGTAAAGTTTTCACAATCGAATTCCATTTTTTGAGAAGATGAGTGAAATACACTTTTAGACATTCGTCGAGATTTGAACGACAGCCACCTGAATAACAGAAATAACTGAAAAGCATTAACATTAAATTTTAACCTCACCATAACGAAATACCCGCGATTGTTTCTGTTGATCGTTGAATGGTTTGCCGATTTAGTTGCCCATTAATTGTTCATAATACTGGAAACGTTATGTTTATTGTTCGGCAGTGGGTTTTTGTTATTGACCTTTATCTCGTTGTTATTTAGGGATCGATATTTCGCAGCGTTCGATTGTTTCCAAACAGTCATTAATTTTTATATATTTTTTTTTGTCGAACGTTTTTTCTCTATCTTGTTCGCTTTTGGCTTAACCTATTATCAGTCTCGCCCTTCCTATCCGCTTTGCCAGCGGACACCATACATAAATATATATATATTTCATTTGGGACGAGGTCTGACATTGTTGTATATAACAATTTTTTTTAGTTTATTGAATGAAAAAAAAAAGAAAAAAAAATAAATAAATAAATAAAAACGAATTATAGCCTCTTGCCATTTTACTACGTAAAATCCCAGAACAGACTACCTCAGAGTTCAGGAATTATCGATGAAAGAATGTGAGGAGAGAAGAAATGATGAAAAGCCAATGCAATAATAATAATATAAAAAAAAAAAGAAGATTGAAATACAAAGAGATGTATCGTGCGGGCGAGTTTGTAATTTGATTCTTTCGCTCGGATTTTTTTTTTTTAAATTACTGATATCAATTTTGTTTTTCTCGTATTTTTCTTGACATTACAACTGCTTCATGTATGTTTGATATATATCTATACGTGCGTACTCATATAAACTGAGCATCAAATTCATCAATTCCTTGTCTCCTTTACGCCATTGGATTCCTTCTGTCGCCCGCCGGTAACCGTTTAATGAACGTTATAAAAAAAAAAAGAAAATAAAAAATGATTAAATACATAGTACATATGCGAAGTGAAAAAGAGTTAAAATCTAATATAAATGGATCGACGTACATTAGAGACATATCAAACAGTATTACTGTATACTCAGTTTATAGATAATGAATAAGAGTTGATTAAGAGCGAGACGATCGATACATATTTTTACTTCATATCATTATTAAGGTGTTTTTATTGAAAATATCGATGAAACTGGGCATTCTATTGTGCGAAGCAATCTTAATTAGGGGGAAATAATAAAAAAAAAAAAAACGGGATTCTTGATGCGGGCATTCACACAAAAAAATGGTAGGATTTTATTATCGTCGAATGCGCGAGTAACTATAGTGTATTGAAGAAAAAAAAAACAAAATAATAAAAATATATGTACATCTTTATATGTAAACGAATAATTGTGAGAAGAAAAATAATGGTCGGACTTCTCGCGCGATCACCATTTTGATCTCGCACGATCAATGTCGAGATTACAGACAGTACCAAACTAATATTGGTTGTGCCAAACTGTAATGTTTATTTGTTTAATGAATTCCTTCTTGTTCCCATGGAATTTAATTGTCGTGGGATTATAAAAATTAAAAAGTACGCCATGTAATTTTCGTTATTAATTTTCCCTACGTACTGAAGTAGGACAGATCTGATTGAAAACGAAATGAAAATAAATAAATACAGTTACTTTATTCACTTGTGCCATAATTGTACGGGAAAGTTGAAAAAAATAATAATGAAAAAGAAAATAAAATAGTAATAATGATTAAAAACTGAAACAATTCGATCTATTGTGAATACGATGAAAATGTACACTTGCATTGATATTAATAGTATTTAATGATACGTGGTTTCTGTTCCTGTATACGGCCGTTATTATGGTAGGAAAGAAAAGAATAATTATGGAGAAAAGTGTTTGAATAATTATGTGACTTGTATTATTTTACATGTGTTTAATTCTGTTTTTATAAATATATTTTATTTCATGAAACTTGATACACTGCTGAATATTTATTTTATTTTTATTTCCTTTTACCTTTGTATTTATTTAACTACCATAACATTCATACAATACAACGTTAATACAATTCCTACAATAAGTATTCCATCTTGTGTTTATAAAATCAAATAATTTTCTATTGAATGTGTGTAAGTCGTATGAATGAAATACAATTCAATTTCACTATCTATCATGGAAGTGCGCGTCGCGTTCTCATTGCGAGGTAATTATGGGCATTCGTAATTTATAAAATTGTTGGTGACTCGATAGAAAAAACAAAGATAAAATGTATTATTGATTGGAGAAATGTACAATAGATAAGAAGAATGAAAAGAAAAAGACATTTCAACTCCGTGATAGTTCATTGCTCGTGAAGAAACGCACTGTTATTAATTAAATGGCACTGCCTGAATATTTCATCAAGTCCAATCGCAATCATGTCTCTCGTTATTATTAGGTTTAGGCAACATCTACCTGATGAGCGAAGCAATATTGAGCGATTTATCGACACTTATTAAGAAAACAAAAGAAAGATGGATGAAAAAATTAATGTGCGAAGAGAAAAAAAGATGAATAAAACATAGAACATTTTCATGGTGTTAGGTGTAGTCCAATGTAATGTACTATGCGTCTTTTAGCTAAATTTCTATGTTTTTTAATTCGTTATGAACGAATAGTTCTTTTTGGGATACATATATATTATTAAAATTTTAGAATAATCAAGTGAGAATGAGAAATAATGATGATGATGATGATGATGATGATGATAATGAAAGAGCTGCGTGGCGGCTATGATTTTATAAAGTATGTCATTCGAATATAGATATACAATTGACAGTAAAATTGATTGGACATAACGAGAAAAACAAAATTATATTCAATAATTTCAAATTGCGAGGATATGCAAAGTGTTTCTATAAAAAAAAATCCACGTCATTCTGACGTTATTATCGCAATTAATTATTATCGGATCAGTGAGAGATGTATGAACGCAACGATACCGCCAACTTCCATATACTTCCAAACAAATAATTCATCTTCATTAATTTTCACAACTTCTGTTCACGTGAATCCAATCAATTAATTAACATCAAATTGATGTATTAATAATATAAAAATAATAACAATGAATTAGATTGCTATGAACAAAAGAAATATCAATTCATAGTGAATAGAAGATGGAAGAGAAAAGTTTGTTTACTACACGTAATAAAGTTGTTACAATTTCAATAAAACAAGAAAAAAACTGTCTTTCTTATGTATGCACGATGAAAAAGTCACTGCCGCCACGACAAAAAAAAAGAGATACAAATAAATAAATAATTAAATGAGAAACTATAGCAAAAAGGTGAAGAGAGATGAAGGATAAATAAAAATAAAGTAAATGAAAACAATAAATAAAGAAGAATACGATGTGTGAATACATTGTGAATTATGTATTTTGACGACGCCATACACAAGTACCTCATGATGCAAAACACATGTACAAATGTTCATACGATTTCAGAATAATAGCTAATTAATAAATAATGATGGATATCCGAAAAAAAAAATATGAATCATTCATCACAAATTAATTGCAGCATTTACCTACTACTCCTTGCAATAATCTCCTACGTTATTCCTCATTCTACATCACCTTTTTTCTTTATATAAATATTTTACTCGTATATATGTTTGCCATGGCAATTACGATCGAAAGAAGAATCTAATTGCCCGTCTGTAGTGCGCGAAACACGCTCAGTCTCACTCTCTCATCCATAAACCATGGGGGCCTATTGGAAAAACTACGCAAGGATTAACCCTTACACTTTATTGCGCTCGACCATCTCGCTCCAATAGCCGAGTGTTCGCTTACACCGCGCGCATCCTGTGATAAATAGCGAGATTACGAGTCTCTACTCACAACCAATATGTGCGTCGCTTGCTCCTGCTGCTCTCCATGGACCATATGTTCTCTCTCGGCTTTTAACCAAGGCTGTGGGACCCGATTTCTCGAGGCAACTCCTATTTGTATACAAATCGCATGAAGTATATCTCAACCACCCAATTGATGGGCTCATCATTAAATGTTTATGAATAAAATCTATTCAAATATTCACTTATTGTAGTGAGCGCAACATGATGCAGTACAATATTTTTCCGTAAAAGCTGATCCTCATTGAGATATAACTTGTCTGTTTGTACAATACACCCCTTGTTCTGCGAAAAAATCGTAATTAACATTTTATGAAACTTCTTCGTGTTTTTTCTTATGTTAAATGAGACAAATGAATTATTCTTAATGTTGTTTACTTTATAGGTTTACTATAAATAAAGTAAGATCGTATAGACACGTTAAGTTGCTGAATATTAAAGCTGAAATGGAAGATATATATTTTACAATCGATTCATTTTATTGATTGCCGTTGATCCTTCCACCCTTTATATTCGGATGAATTAAATTATATATCACGGTACACACGATCAGTGATGCGTACATCGTTGAGTTTTTCCCACAGTAAAAGACAGCTGTCATAATGAGTTGCATCCTCACGTTTACGTTCAATCTCTAAACACTCTTTTCCACATCAGCTGTATACGTATACGTGACGAAGCAGGTTTTTTTCTAATTTTTTTCTTACATTTTTCTCTATGTGTACACATACCATCACGTCCATATATTTCGATGCTTGAAAGCCTAAACTTGGAAATAAAAATGAAACAGCAGTGATATTTCAGGAGGAGAAAATACGATAGTGAGTAAATAAATGACTTCACAAGATTAAGTAAAATATGTATGAATATAGATCAAGGTCAAATTTGCATAGACTCCCATGGATTTGTAGAATATTTGTGTGAGGGAATAGTGTGGTCAATATTATGCTCAGTTTGACTCCTCCTTCATTATAAATATGCAGTTCTGCACCACGAGTCTATCGTTCTCTTCAAGCTCTTCCGAATCCATAACTCATATATGAAGAAGACTGATGTGAGGCAGGTCACGTGCAAGAAACTTTAACTAAGGCCATGGAAAACTTTTCCGTTTTGTCTCTCACTTTCTCATAGACGAAGAGTTATCGAGTTAACGTGCGGTGAAGAATATATATACACATGAATGTACCATATACTTACAAATAGGCGGGCGATATAATCCCTCGCGTTATAACCAACGAGGTAAAACGGGGCGAAGTAAATCTGAGAGCTCTCCATTTCCCTTTATATCATTCCATCTTTCACTCCCCTTTGTCCATTATATTCTGCCACATATCACGAAAAATAAAATAACCAACAGCTCGAATATAGCAAATACTACTTGAATATGAAAATTGAGAATAGATGGTGGAATAAAAATGAAAGGATGATGAATAATTGATCAGTCGAATCTAAAAAAAATGCGGCATTAAATATTCTTCTCATTGTTCCGAAAAATATGAATACATGACACATATGTCATGTCTCCAATCAATTTTTTTTTATCATTTCCAAATTGTCGCAAGAGAAATGAAATAACTCTGAGTGATGAGGGGAAAGGGGACAAGATGAAACAGAGAGCTCTTCATTTTCTATATTTCATTCCGTCACACATTTCCTTCATCTGTTATTCTTTGCTACATAAACACATCAATTAGATATTATTTATTCATGACTCGAGTATATTAATTGTCAAATATAAATGATAAATATATATCATAATGATTCATTAAACAATGACAATATTTAATTACATGGTACAGTAATAAATTTGTGAGCGACATGGAGAGTTAGTGCATCGAATCGACATATGCGAAGTTCCTGTTCCCATGGCCCAGGCTCTTGCAAAACCCAATGAATATATATGTGTATGTAATTCTCTACGGTTTTAGATGCATAAAGAATAACCGTAGCGCCATATGGTCCACCCTCAACATATAACGAGCAAGTTGAGACTCGCGTAAATCCATCTTGAGAGGGCCAGTAAAGTCGATTACATTCTCATTGTACCCACGGGGGTATATATATTATGTATGTATACATATTGTAGTGCGTTTATGGTTCATTCAAAAAAAAGTTTCCCAATCAAAACTCATGAATTTCATTAAGACAATATTGATACCTGCCGTTTACTAAAAAATAAAGTCTTGTCGGCTGACAACTCTTTAATTTGATCCAATCATATGAATAGTTTCGGTTCAAAATGAATATTGGGATAAAAATGAATACAATTCAGATTAGTAACTTTTCTTGCTCTGGGTGTATATCAATTCTACTGAGAACAAGATTTATCTATCGTCAGTCAATTAACTTAAATACACTACGGACATAAAATAGCACAAAACATCTTTTTCCTTAGTTCACCATCGTATTACTTTCCTGTACATTAAATCTGTAGGACATATTTTTCTTCTTTCAATACACACAAAAAAAAACTTGCACGACCACCCCCACATACATAAATATATATGCAATACATCGTTTACGGAGAATCGATTTCCAAGAGGATGGCGCACTGTGCATCCGGTCGATCATCTAGTTCCAAGAGCAAATGGAATTTAAGAAAAGCGTTGACATCAACCCCCGAAGGCCGTAGTCAGATAAATCTCTGGAACGATGGGACGGGCACTGCGGGATTCTCTATTGAGAGTGTGGCCCTGGGCCGTGTGGCTATTCAGGTTCACGAAAGCATATCTTCTTGGTTATGAGTTGGAGCGAGAGCATAAGTGAGAGAGTAAAAGGAGCGCGGCGCCGTGCACCGAGAGGAGGACCAGGTGCATCCCGTGAGCCTGGGAAGCGCAAACTTTACAAGCGCTCGACGATTCTTTCTTCATCTTTTTTTTTTTCTCCCTCTTTCGACGCGCCACTTCAATCTCTATCACTCTCTCACACTCTCTCTCTTTCTTGCTTGGTACATAACACGCTGACTGATATAGTATACAGAATATAAGACATCCAGGCAGATGCTGGCGCGCGTATAACCTCACCAATGTCGAGCGCTTACTTTTCAAGAGTGTATTTAGCTTCAGGAGTTCTCTCTCTTTTCTTTCTCAATACTGTCTCGTTTCGCTGGGTGCACTTTTGTTTGTCCATCAGTGAAAATCTGCCAGTGCATTGGTCCGAATCTCCGCCCGATCGTTCCATTTGATATCGCTCAACGTTCGTCCGACGATAAACGACGTTTGGTTTTGTTTCGTTGGAAATTTTTATTGGATAAGAGCAAAATCCATTCAGTTACGCAAAAATTGTAAACTAAATTTTGTGCTTGTGTTTTCAACAAGTTTTTCGCTTTCTTTTGCGTCGTAATACACAATAGTACCCTCTCAATAGAATGAGTAGATATTGGATTGAGAGTTTGATGAAAAATCTTTTTCATTTTGTCTTCGTGCATATATATTATATATGTGCATGCATGAACAAATACAGATACATCAGATGATAATTCGTAGAATTGGTTGGATGGAACGTAGACTTGAACAAGAATCGACAAGTCATCTCTTTGAATGACGAATGGAGAGATTATAAGCGTTTCAAGGTATCTTTTGTTGTCAAGACAGGAGAATGCGATGCATTTCAGCTTGGTTGAATGCCAAAATTTTTTTTATTCTATTCCGTCTTCAATATTTTCGTCAAATATATTTTCGCATTATTTATTTATCTATTTTTATTCTGACAATATTGTTGGAGTAACAAATGATAATAATAAATAAGAAAATGTGGAAATAGAAAAAGATAATTCATTTTTTTTTCGATGTTTTTAAGGGGAAAATATGCATTCAGTGTATGTTCTGCATGTGCTTACGTCGTCAACATGCTGAAAATGTGTAATAAATCCTATTTATCTGCGATTTGTAACGTGGGGAAATATTCGAGATAGTCGGCATTAGTAAAAACGTGATATTGTCTGACTCAACAGGTTGCGTACCACCCTCCTACTATTGCACGCTCGATTGCGAGCCACCTCATCGCGTTTCTGCAGTGCATGCTGTATATATTTAATGGATGGAGTGATAGGAATAAACTTTCCCATTTTTTTACTCCCATATTCTTCTAATTAATTTATTCTGAATTTATTGGCAGATTTGTTAACAGAAAAATTACTCTTTAAAATTAGTGATGAATTAAATATTTTGGTCACTCTAGATACAGTTGATGTATGATTTTTTTTTATTGTTGACGGTTGGATGTCTCATCACTTCATCCTTTAAAACTTTACGCAGTTTATACTGAATTTCCAGTCTCGTTGCACGAACACACCATATGTGTAATCTGCGTTGAGAAAATCCCAATCAGCTGCTCGCCAGATTCTTTCGGAACAACAGCAAAGGAGCACTGGGTGAGAATGAGAGGGAAGAGTGAGAAGTTCCAATAACAATAGTCGAGACATTTCTTCGAGTTTTTCTTTTACTGACTGCGTTACTGCTACAACATTGTGCACACGTGTGCAGATACGTGTGGGTGCATGTACGTTCAGCCAAGTGACACATGTCTACCTCTTTACTTGTCTCCAGTTAGTATATATAAGGGATCGAAAGTTTTCATTCACTTTTCCTCGGGCTTATTTTTTTTCCTTTTGTATTTCATGCGTGTGACACATTTCTACTTTCGAATTTGACAATCATTTCATTCTTTTAGATAATCTCCAGTCATTCTTATATCTAATCCCATGGAAAATTAAATTTTTGTTTATCAATCTTTAGATGTTTGAACGATTGGTACAAAAAATGAGATAATTTTTCGGCTATTGCAATTGTTGATTTTTGTAAAAGTTGAGTATTTCTTGTAATTCGATACACTTTTCGCTAAAAAACTCAAGCCATGTGGCGGGCGGAACACACGTGAGACCTTTTTCTATGGTGGCCATAAAAAAAGGAAAATGCCACTGCTGTTTACCATTCTGTATTTTTTTTTTTGTGACTGTCGAAAAGCGCCGCGTACTTTCTTCTTTTTCAAGTGAAATATAATTTTCGATAGAATTTCTTGTGCCGACTGAACGCTCGTCTATAATTCAGTATATGACAAATAAACAGCTGGAAGTGTCCATTTATTATGTATGAGACTAGAAAATAGGAGAAAAAAATGGCACATAAATTGGTATTGAAATTGAAGGACAAGAAAAAATTACAGTCAAGCCATTCTGCACCAACGATTTTTTCTGTATGATTTATCAAGATTTTATAGAAGAATACGTTGAATGAAACCGTTATTGCGTGGTCGCGACTTTTTTTTCCGTTGTACCGTGCGAAATAATCTTGGAAGGCGGAGAAGAGAACAGGGTTAAAAGGGTTATTCCTGTGAATTTTCAAATAAATCATAAACGATACATTATATTTTTTCTCAACGCAAGCCTGAGAAAAAAAATTGAATTAAACCCTTTTACACGCGCAAAAGCGTTGTAACAATAACTAAAATAACTGGCCACTCTCTAGCATGTGTTAAATCCCCACATTTTTCCTTTTTTTTTTCACGTGGATTTAAAAAATTTATTCGATCCAAGTGGTCCTTTATCAAAATCACGACCACATGACCTGCAAACCACCTCTAAAGTCCCTTTAATCCTTTTCTCTCAACCCTTTCACCTTTCGTTTACCTTCACACATATTCCATATATCGAAAAAAAAGGTCTTGCCTCTTTCTTCTAAATTACATTTTTGAAAGCATAATAACTTCACTGGAAATATATTCGCCAGCACCTATATGGTAGTAATATGGTCGATTTTATCCGTAAAAGCGTGAAAATTTGCGAGAACCATGACAGCCGTTTTTATATTTCGCTCCCTGTTTCTAAATTCACCCTCTCAATACTGCCACCGTCATCTTTCTGCTCACTTTATTTAATGTTCTTTTTTTCTTTCTTTCATTTAAGATATATATTTTTTTTCTTTACGTGAAATCCAACTCTTGCCCGCACCCTTCTTTCCCACGGAATCCTTTCTGGCTTTCTGAAAATGCGCGTGCACCGGCCTTAAACATCAGCAACAAACGTAGACACATATACACCTATACATATAAGCGATGCCTATATAAATGGTTCAAGGGTTCTTTGGCCAAGGGGTTGATGGCAGCTTCTATCGCGCGTCTAGTCAAAGCCAATACGCGCTTCAACGGGGAATAAATGCTGCGGCATTGTGATCCGTTCAGTGTCGGGGTATTTCAGGACAAATCTTGATGGACGTGAAATGAATGACGTGCTTATATATCTGTACGATAGGAAAAAAAAATTAAAACTTTTTTTTTTTTTTTTCCACAAAAAAGGATACTTCAGTCTTAGAATTTTATTCTTTACGACAAAGATGAAATCATTATTTCATGCATGAAATTGTGAAGACATTATGTGGTCGAGAAAAAGAAATAAGAAATTTATCAAGGGTATTTCATTTTCATAAGAAAAAATTTTCCTATGAAATTTACCGATTTACCTTTATGAAGAAAATTATATGAGTTTCTTGTCCCGTTTTACTGGAACACAAATTTCAATATATTTTCTATTCATTTCGATTGAAAGTGTTCGATCCACAATTGCACAGTTGTCATGTCAATCACCATTCAAGTTCGATCGAATATCATATTTGAATTAATGTGTGATTTTTCCTTTATTCGAAAAGATGCACGACAATTTCTCTGTATATATTTACGCACGTCACACACGGTGCGAGTTGTGTTGCGCCACCGGCTGAGCGAGAAGATCATCAGGCCGGAAGAGGGTGTCACCATGGGCGGTACAGCGCAAGTGCACACACTCGGCATCGGCAGGTTTTCAGTTGAGCATTTCATTCACTCTTATGTATAACCAAAAAAAGAAAGGAAAAAAATGTATTTTTTTTTCATTCCATTTCTTTTTCTTTCCTTGTGCAATCCAGCTATGAGCAGGATATCCTCTGAATTCTCATACATATGTGCGACCTGGATTTGATATATCTAAATCTCCATTCAACTATGGCTCTCATGACCTTGGAGTTTTTTTCTTTTTCAATTTTTTAATCGAGTAACTATGTTATATATTATCGAAACACATAAGGATGCGAACAATCCTGCTAACCGTCTAAGTGGGACAGCGGAAACGTTTGAAAAGGGAATAAATTACTAACCATATTACTATTTCAAATTAAATTATCTAATATCAATAATAATGGAAAAAATACCAGCAGCATCATGAGTGAATCGATGAAGCACTTTCACGTTTCTACATGGTTTTATTCATCCATATTAATTCAATAAACCCGAATGATGCAATTCATTTAGTATTATTGAATACCTCGAGGGTGCCACCGCAATTCTTGGGTGAATTCCAGTGGGCGCATGCAGGTCTTTGCATTGTGGTTGTGTTGCATTGAGACTACCTGTCGCGCAAAGCATGAGGTAGCTGTCGGGATGGTGCAGAGGATGAGAGAAAGGAGAGATAGATATATAGCTGCTTGAGACACATCTCTCTGTGAAGAATATGCGAGAATGAAAGAGAAAGAGCATCAGTCGACTTGGCCATTCTCTCCTCGGGGACCCCCGGCACTCTATACTCTCTTCTCACTTGGAAAGTTTATGTTAAGGAGTAGGGCATACCTTGACGCTCTTCACATACATACACGTATGTGGCCGCGACCGAGGGTACCTTTTTGTCACTACCCCGATGTGCGGTTCTGTTGGTCGCGTGCCGGACCGGAATCTCCTTCGTGTCCGTATGCTTTTTTTTTCCTTCCTTTTGGCTCTTCCCTTGTGCGGGTATACGGTTGTTGTATTGCTATACGAACTAACCTGTGCTTTGGGTCAATCGGGGATTAACCTGGTTCGCCCTTGATACGAAAATTGGCCGGCGCCATCCACAAAACTGAAGGCATGTACAGGTGTTTTTTGTGTTTAGTGGAAAAAAAGAAAAGGAAATGAAAAATGTGGAGGAGTTATGAGTTTTGATGAAAATATTCTTTGTTTACATCTTAAAAAATAAAAATATCCCGGCCATAATCGAATTGAATATTCATTAATTCATTCTTTCGTTTGGTTATTCAATTATTTCATGAAAATAAAATTGGATAATAAGATATCGAGAATATTGATTTATTATACAGTAAAACATGTGAAAAAAATCACTTCAACACCCCTTTGCATCATAGAATAAATATTTGAGTGGTAAAAATTATTTGGATAGTGTATTGTGCCGTATCACGTGCTAAAAGATATTTTTAAAATGAATAAAAAAAGAAACGATAAAATAAAATAAAACCCTTCTGGAACTCGGTAAAGGGAAATAAATGCTGGACACTATATAATAATTTAGCCAAGTTGCAAAGAAGACATTTTCCCCCCTGAGTGAATAAGAAAACTACTTTGTTCTATGCCTCCCTCATTCTCTCTCTCTTCATCTCATATACTCGCTAGTCACTGTTAGCTTGTACACGGTAGAGCCATAAAATTTACGATCGACGAAGTAAAATGGCTTCGACAACTTCACTTCGTTGAGTTTGTGAAAAACGCCCGAACTGGCAATAAAGCGATTTATAACGTTTCGCTTTAGGTTTTACACCTCCTCTGTGTTCTTCTGCTGTATAGTCGCAGTGCGCTATATCCCGTGCCGAGATAATTTCAAATTCCTTGGGATGTCATACAGTGCGGGAATATTGGTTTGTGCTACTGCAATAAGTATACTATGCCCATCCGTCAAATATAAATGCAATATTTATCATAAATAGTGGAAGATGAATAAATATTTACTGTGCAGCATTTTATTTTAAAACACCGCCATTTTCTCATCTTGAATTCTATTTACTACCCAAATATGAAATCTCTTTCATGTGTTGCTGATTATCTCTGCAATTTTTCCGCCACAATATAAATATTTTCATTATTGAAAAGCACCGACGTTGCTACTAATTTACGAAAAAGTAAATTCATTGTCCAAATTAAAAAATTTTTGTGCTCCAATGATTCTATATCATCAAATTTTATTTTGTTTTCATTTTTTCTGTTTTATCATGATCCTTCATTTTGTTTTCATGATATTTAGGAAATGTAATGAAATTTGAATCTTGATTATTAACGGGACTACTGTGAGCGAAGCGGAGAATTGCATTAATTATTGCAGTTATTACTATTATAATTCTAGTAAATTGAATGGCCGGTGAAATATCCTTTGAAGGCACACCGGCTCTATACTCTGTTAGTCTACTCTCTGTCTCATTCATTCTTATGTTATTTCGAGGTTCTTCTTTTATATAGTGATCGAGCACCTGCATCGACATAATCATAGTGTTTTTGTCAGGATCAACCTCAAGACAATACACCCTCTCTTCTTTCTTTCATCACACGTACCGTAAAATTTTCGTGAAAGATCAAAAATTAATAATATTAAAAATAAAAGAATTGTCTGCGAATGAAACTAACGGGACTAAAAAGACATTTCCGGTATGAGCAAATCTACGAGCAATGAAAATTCGTAAAAAATGTCTCGACATATTTCTTATTTCCCTCTATTTTTTTTGTAATATTTACGAAATTCATAAATTGATGTGTACATAGTTATTATTCGAAGGTTCGTAACACCCAAGTCGACCTTTTGTTATGGTGTCGTTGTTAGATAGTGTAGCTGGTGTGTGCACGTTACAGAACTCGTATGCCACAGTGTGGCACAACCCGATCGTGAATCAAATGGCATTAAACTCTACAGATGCATATTCATGGGAAACGTATGCAGGATTACACAGATTTTGTTGCGACACGCCTATAACATGGGGGCTAGGACATTTTACTGAATTGGCCGCGAAAAGGGTCGAGAGTTTTGAGCCATATAGGTATATTTATCAAAAGCCCCTAGGAAAAATTGTGATGATTAGTGCGAGAGAGAGAGAGAGAGAGAGAAAAAAAAGTAAAGGCGTCAAAAATTGCTCCATTCGTCTTTTACAACGGTCCACAGTATGCATACATTTTATTTTTTTGTTATTGATGTGGAATAAAAGAGGAATGATACAGTGCATAAATCTACTGTGATCGATATTATATTGATGCGTAGCTATCAAATCATCAATGAAAAGATGTGATATTGCTTAATTCAATTTATTCAATCAATTTCATTCACTTATGTATTCATTTTCATTCTTGGGTGCAAAATTTATACCTGTATCGAATTCGGCAGCTGCTTGCATTTCATTAGGGGACACGTCAGTGCTATAAATTATGTCTTCAAATGAACCCCATGGAAAATCAACAGTAAGAGACAATTTATATCGTTTCTGGGAATTCCAATGATTATATTTGAAAAGAAGAAATAAATGAATAGAGAATATTGTGAATGGTGATAGTACATATAATAAATCACAAAATAATTCAGTAGCATCACATCGCTATTTCTATAAATGGTTGTTTGGCTCGTGCTCGCGTCTCATGCATAAGCTTCGAATTAAAAACATCCCTGTGGAGTTATTCTGGTCGCGCGCGACTTTGGCACACGACGATGGTTTGGGTCCATCCTCGTGTAACTCGGCCTGACCATGAATACACGCTATGGATTATAGGGCTTGTGTGTGCGGAATAGGAGGTTCTCCAGACCTTCTTCACTTTTTTCTTCATCTTCCTCTTCATTTTTTCTTTCTTTTTTATCACCACCTTCTTCATCTATTTCTTCTTGTTCTCCCTTTTCTCATGAACGGCTCGTGCGGCGTCCTCGGGGCGTCAGGGCCACTCGGTCGGTTACGCAAACGTTGTGTCACGCACCGGATTATCCTCTCTCGTTTTGCCGGAAGGACGAAAGAAGGAAGGGTTGCCGCGGCGCGATTTCTCTCTCGCGCTGTAAACGACCGCGCGCGCGCGCGCTACACAGTGAGCCATACTACTGCTATTCAAATGCAGATCCCCAACGGAGAACCGGATGAAAGCTGTCGATCCACAGGACCGCGGAGAAACTCGAGACTTACCGTACTCTGGGTTTAGTTATATACAAATATACAAATATATTTATATGCATATAGGCATGTAGGTTTATGTGACCATATGTGTGTGCGTATACCTAACGCCATGAGCAAATTCAGTTGGGGAAAAAAATTTCGTGTCGGAGATTATTCAAAAGCGTGACATCTTGAATTGTAACGAGCACTTCATTCTTGCGCTTGCGTCAATGTCAATGGATTTATACCGACCGTTTAAATTCACATGAGATTTCATTTGAATACACCTGAATTCTTTTCAAATATAAATATTACCTGCACATTTATGTATGTACATAGATATATTTTTTTTAATTCGATATAATGTAGTGAAACATATGCTCATAATGAAATAACACACAAATCCTAGAAAAATTTTTGAACACACATTCTTCGTAAATGCTCACTACATAGGTAATATTTCATATATATACGGCTATACGACTACGAAATAAATGTACATTCTCAGTTTAAAGTGCGGTAAATTTTATGTCTCAGTTGTATATACAAGATTTCATATTTCTCATGAATTTTATTATTCGTCCCTCACAATTGTTTTATTGCCTTCTTCCCCTCTTTTGTTTTCCCCACTCTATTTGTAAGAGTATTTACTCTCTAGATTTCAACACGTACAACTGCGGTATTGGTGCACTTTTTTTTTTATACGAATTACAACGTGAGGACTTTATACAGGATTGCACTTCGGTTGTTGTTACTAGAGATTAAGATGGTCAGAGATAAGTGAGAAAATAAAAATGCCACGCAGGATTATTGCCCGCTTCTTCAACGAATTTTATGACAGGAAAAAAATGTGCGTGAGACTTGAGCAAAATATCTTTCGACCGGACAGGTGATCTCACTTGTTCAAATACCATTTGAATGATGCAGTTACACGGAAAAATGATAAATACTCTCATTCAATATGTGTAATGTCTAAAGTTTTGGGCAATTTCATAACTTTGCATATTTTTATCATCAAAGGATCTCATTATCGATCTTCAAAACTGAAATAAAGATGAGAAGAAGAGTGATAAATAGTGGTAGGGTGCATAACAGAAATGTATAAGTGAGGATGTTAAAACGGCGATGAACTCTAAAATAAAAATTCGATAGACTAAGTGATGAGAGATTTGGGCCTGGATCCAAACTGGTTCTTTGAGTGGAAACTAATCTTGTGAAAAAATCTTTAGGATTAGAGATAACAAACTTCACTCCTTCGGTAATATCTAATTTTTTTTTTTTTTTTTTTTCAGTTTCCCTTTCGTTTTCTTTTTCTTCCTTTTTTTTTTTTTTTCTGTCTTTCTTTTTTTTTTTTTTTTTTTGGTGTACGCTTTCCAAGAATCTGATAAGAACTTTATGTTTCCCATACATTACGATATCTTCCACGCCATATATAGTTTATATCCATTGTTATAAGGGATGAGATGGAAATACAAAAAAAATAAAAAGAAAAAAAAACAAGAGGAAGAACTTTCATTCACGTGTTTCATGGTGTGACATTGAATCGTAACCGTGGAAGACATTGAAACATATATGCAGACATAAATATTCCGAAGAATAAACATATATAAGTGGAGAGAGTGCGATAGAGAAGAAGAGAATAGAGAATGAAAATCGGAAAAGAAGGAGAAAAGTTTAACAATGAACAATAAGCTCCGCTATAGAGCAATAAAAAGACGAGCAAGAATATATATCGATAGACGCACTGTTAAAGAAAGTCCTCGAAATTGTATTCGCGTACCTGTTCATACGCTTTTTTTTTTTTTCTTCATCTCCCTCCCTCTCATTCCATCTATTCCTCGACCCCTTTACTCATAAATCTAATTTCAACACACAAACATTCACGTATAGTCCGATAAATGTATAGAAGGTTCATTTCCACATGAGGAAACCGAAATAGTTATCTAAAATGTAGACTGATGATAGTTGGTTATCTTTTCATACATATTTGCCAAATGTAAGATTAATAGGAAAACAGAAAACCATAGCATTCACTGGGAATTCCCATTCGATATTTAAAATTCTATTTTATATTTTCTTCTATTGTTCTATAAATTGAGAATATGAAAGGAGATTATGGGAAATTCTCAGTACAATAATCCATGTATAAAGTTCATGAAGAATTGAATGATAGTCTTAAACTCGAAACTGTTAGGATTGAAGACCTCCCATGGTGTTAAGAACAATGCAATGCGACTATTCTCGTTCAGCATAGAATAAATATATATATATATACAGTAGGTTTGAAGTATTTATGGCCAAAGTAAGATTATCAGATTGTACTATGTAGGTTCATGCTATGCAGGAGATGCGTGATGGTTCATATGCGCATGCTCATCATACCACGACAGCAAACACAAGAGTAAGAGTTTATACCACAGTGTGCACAAATGCTTGCACATACTGTACACTATGACGTTGTGAGTTTCCCCTCTGCGCGGTATTCCTTGCTGGCTGTACATTCTCACAACCCTCGTGTGCATCCCGCAGGGATGCTAATGAAGCCGGACGTTAATGAATCCATTTGAGGACCGTGAAGATTTCTGAGATAATGGGTGATAGATTTCTATACTGTGGTATATTCCGTATTTTCTGTTTCACTCTAAGTTGAACTCTTCCACCTCTGACTATGGAGATTGATCTCTTCAACATGTTCGGTTGCAACTTTCACTTCAATATTTAAATACCAACACAAAAACTCTCACATCATCATTCATGTGAATTTTAAATACTTTCATTTCCTTATATTTTATTTATTTATATTTTACTATTCCTTCAGTTGACACTGCAACAAATATAATTCTACTATTACAGTATTAAAGTGAATTGCATTGTTCACCATGGTATTGAATATTACGTTTGTACTCACAATATTTAACTTCTATACCTATACATAAATGTAGCTATATTAATTATATTTAATATTTCATCTTCAACTGCCATTCCCCTTGTTCCAAGAAAAATGTCATTATTCACAATATTATAAGTATCAATTTCCATTTATAATAATGTCTAAGCGTTCCTAAACTAACAACCGTTAGTTGAGATAATATGCAAAGCAATCAAATTGACATCGTTAAGGAAAGTAAAATTCTGTTTAATCCAAAATCGGATCTACAAATATATAATGTATAAATATATATATAGTTCAAATATTCTTACAAGAACCACAATTAGTCAATTCTGTTCACCTACGACTTGAGTTGTGTGCGGTAATTCGGTGTACGCAAAAAAAAAAGAAGATAACTTTAGCTCTTCCTCCCGCATGTACACTCTCTTCCCTCCATCCATTATTCCTCCCCTGCCTTTTACCTTGGCCATCTATACAAGCTCCACCCCTGATAATATCTCTGTCTCTCATTTATACTCATCGTGTGCCATCCAACTCTCTCACTCACTCTTGTTCTTCTCACTTGTCATGTTGCTCAGTCGTCTCGCCAAATTTCTCAACATTCGCCGCCCGCTGCGTGTTCGCCTTGGCCAGACAATGGTCTTCCGACTGTTCGGCGACAATCGTATGAAAATCGTGACGGTTTTACTGTCGTTGAAAATTCCATGCTAAATATACAGCCACAGGTAGAGACAAGTTTCATTTTCTCTCCCCCCCCCCCCCCCCCCCCCCCCTTGTGTGTACAATGATGGTTGTACGAAAATTCTTGGTAACATTCAATTTCACCATTTGCCATTTCCATAGTATTTCCACGCTATACTATACACTACAATATATTATATTGTATGAAAAGTAAAGCAACAAATAAAGTCGTTAATCATGATTCATTGTAACGGGCGATTTTATCATTGAAATTTTTAAACCATGAAGTTTTCCAGGAAGAACTGACAAAAACAAATAAAAACTATATTATTTTTGTTCTGGCTGTACTGTAGAAAACCGAAACATAAAAATGAAAAACTAAAAATGAAATTAACGATACAAAATGTTTTTCCCGAAGCAATGAAATGTCATAATAGAATATAAATTCTCAAAATGTTTTTTTTTCTCGTTTACTATGTCGTTTGGAATGAGATAACATGAGAGCGAAGACGAACGAACACATCATTTATGGCCGGAATGATTCGAAAATACATAACTTAATTTATAACATCTACGATCGAGTATCATTGACGAGAATGCAACTACCAAACTTTTTTGTTTAAAGCATTGAATATATATTCTTTATTTCTATGTATTGCCAGTAATAAATTGTAGTTGAAAGAATTTATATATATTTTGTTCTTTCCAACCCCATGGAAAGTTTAAATGTATAGGGAATTATTGTCGGATCGAAGATGGTTATTAAGTTATTTATGACCGCACAACACAGTCCATCCAATCGTCCAATCTATCTCGATCACACACAAGTATGTGTTTACATGTATGTGTTTATGTTATTCTTTTTTTTTTCTTTTTTTTTCCTTCGTGACAAAAAATGGAGGGTTCAATAGCACTAGCAGAGGGGTTGAGAATGATGTGGACATCCGGATATGGCGGAAGATGCCAGAGTGGTACCACCAGCACCACTACATTTTCTGGTGATTCTCTGTTATGTAAGAGTGTATAGACACGGAAGGTCTACGTTGGCCAAAACAAATCCAAGGGTTCGTCACTCCCTCGGGAATCTCCTTCAGTCCCTCAACCACCACCGGCGCCACTGCCTGCACCGCTCAACCATCCTCTTCATCCACCCTTGACTTACCCATCTTCATCTCTGCTGGTAAAATCACCCTCTCACTTCACCTATATATGTGTATGTATATATACAAATATACATTCATCTATGGATCTTTGGAAATCGCGACGCAACCAGAGAAACAGCATGAATAATTTGCTCTTATGGGATAAAGCATCAACTGCGACTAGAACAAACATAACTGAAGAGAAAAAAAAGGATATGACGAAAGAGAAGGGCTGAAAATTTTTTTCCACCCTCAATGTTAAGACATTGCACGGCTTCTTATATGTTCCAAACTTGTATCATAAATTTCGGGAAGATTTTACTGATATTTAACTATGGCACAACAAGGATTTGATGGGAATACTCTTCGAAATATTACTGAAACTTCTATTTTTTTTTTGCATACCTCGACAGATTTATTTAATCGGTTTTGTTCCTCCGATGCGTCTGTGCGATAATTACAGTTAAAATATTAATAACCCCCAGTTGAATTTCGGAGACGAATATACATTAAGTGCGATGAATTTTATTCAATGCAATTTAAGATTGATACGAGCGTTAATTGTATTATGTGATTAGTAGATAAAGATGTATTTGGCAAATGGGAGGGAATTGTAAGTTTCTCTGAGATTGAAATTCTGTCTGGAAATTATACAACCGCTCACTCGTCTCGTCTCCCATCCATCGTTTATGCAGGAAGCACACCCACGCTAGACGTATGTATAGAAACAAGATAGAAATGTTACGAAAATTCGCATTCTCTCCTGTGACGGTTAGTTGTCGAATGAATTCTGGGCTATTGATAATTCATTACGTGTCTGCATTCAATGACACCAAATCATCGATGACAGCCTGTAGGTATTTTTTTTTTGCTTACTGGAAGAAACGATGATAATAAAATCAATGAATTGAAGGAAAATCATCTTGTCGAAGTGACAGAAATGAATAAATCACAATTGGAATAAATATTTACCTCACATTAAAAATGGAAAAAATTGTTTCATGAAAAAAAGATTAGTCTATAAAAAACGTAGTAAATGAATAAATGAGTCAATCACTCATTCAAAGAACTCAAATGGATAGAAAAAAAAGTGGAGGAAAATTGCTCTCTTACATTGTTCTACCGAGTGAAAGTTACGAGTAAGAAATAAAAGGGATGAAGAGAATTACGAGAAGAAGGAAGAGATTGTGAGTACTATACAGGCCACTAAATCCTGATGGCTACCATCAACTCACCACAAGCTTCTTGTAGTTTCTGGGAAAAAGACCCAATTACTACGAATAAGCTGCAGTTTGTGTGATATATTTCATGTACAGAAATTATTTAAAATTTTTATGAAGCATACCCGCATTTTCGGATTAAGATCGTGTTGATTCCGAATCTTTCCTTGTCCGAAATTCTTTACTTGTTCATCACCGATAAGCATAGAGGATTTGTTTTCCATAATTTGTTTGACTGTAATCTTATGGGCATAATACATGTTATCATTCTACCTTCCTTCAAAAAAATTCTTATCTACAAGAAATGAGATAAAAAGCGAATGCCACCAAGAAAAAACATCATTACATTAATATGCTTTCCTTTTTCTCACAAAACATATTGAAATTATTAATCTATAGAATAATCAATTAATTCTTGAATATGATTGCATTCATTTCATTATACATTTGTATACACATTGACCTCTCTAACATATCCTTCATTATATTTCATCCAAAAACTATTCCCATGATGATGCGATGGATCTGCTCACAAGATAGGATTAAGTTTATAATTGAAGTTTAGAATGTGCGAGAGGTCTGTGTATATCCATAGAAATATCAGAGGCAAGCGGCTTTAAAGGAAGAATAGTGTCCGCCAGGGTCCGAGAAAATAGCGTGAGGGGTGAACGTGTGTGTAGCAATCGATCACCATGCCACCCTCAGGGGCGTTGGTCTCCCTTTGGTTTCCTCTTCTTCCACCTTCTTCCGCTCTCATCTCTCATCCTCAACATTTTCGTCTCCTCTCCAAAACTGCCTCCGTGTCGCTTCTCCGCACACTCCATGTATATACTTACTTGTCGAATTTACCTAACGTACATATTCGAGTCGCGCAGCATCAGAATTTTCCCTTACTCACCCTCTCAAGTCTCACGTCGTCCCTGTATCCCACCCAATGTCGTTGGCAACCACTATTTGCCGCCCTCGTCATCGCATAAGACCTCCAGTAGGATAGAGAGAGCTTGTTATATGGACGTGATGGACCCCCTCATGTATAGCTCACGGATATGAAACGAGAGTGGAGGCGCGACAATCGAGAGGCGACGGCGCAAGGCACTGTGAGGACACACGTATAGGGAAGAAGAAAGAGGAACGGGGGAGTAGAAGCTTTTAGAGCTTGGAATATTCACGAAGCGAGCTATGGACAGGCAAAGCACATTCACCATCGTTGTGCGAGAAGACAGGAGAACGGAGAATATACGTTGGTGGTACGGCGACGACGGTGACAACGACGACGACGACGATGGCGTTATGCTCAATATTCTCTTACATTTTGTCTCTGCCAGCTAGGTAGCTTTCTTTTGTTATTTATTTATTTTTCTCAAGTGTCAATGAGGAAAAAAAATTACAACAGGCATTAACGAAAGCGGACGCCTTGTTTTTGGGGATGGTGGTGACTAAAAGCACATAAGCATTTTTCATCAATAATAAACGACAAATTGACATCAATGATGCATGTCTTTTATATGAAATTTAAGCCGTCACATATTATTTATGATAACGATAATGGTGATTCGAGGATAATGTTAATAAATTTGGTGAGTTGTAGACTGGTTGAGAATTTTTCAAATGTGATGTAGATGTCATGTGAATTATTTATCGACGGGGTATTTTCATTTAGATCCACCGAACATAAGGGGTTTTCATGAATATTTTTTTCTTCTTCATAGTTTTGGTTTACCTCAGCATGTCCTCATTAATCCTTCAGGATAGCCCACTCGAAATTCAACTGAGAAAAATAATTTTTCCATTGTGAATTTTTGGATACCATAAACCACATACAAAAGCTTATATTTTTGAGTAATGAACAGTTTTCATACTTGTTCATATTACTTCAATGTGAACAGAATGTTCCACAGCAGTGAAAATCTTTTATATCAATACCTGCACGTACATGACACGAAAATATACAATAAAATGATCATGTATGGAACGCGATAAAGAAAGGAAAAAAGACGATGAGAAACTCAGTGAGTGTATGGTAGACACATATGTATATATATATTCTATACAACTGGTCTGTCGACTTTGATTTCGTATTCAGGCAACGTCGCTGAGTTGTGCACACTACGGTCCAAGTCCATCGGTGCGGACAGAGTGTACGAGTAGGTCCTGGAAGGATTTCTTCAGCAATCAGCGGTGGTCCACAGACCTTGTTTGTCTTTGCGCGTGATTGGCGCCTTGGACTGACGTACATAACTTGGCTCCTGGACCAAATGGTGTTGCTGCCGCTACTCTATTTTCCTCTCTCTCCCTCCTTTTTTCACTCTACCTCACTTGCGTGCGTGTGTTTGGAGTCTGTCGACTCAGACTCTTCCCTGACTCTCTCCCTTGAACACTACGTGACCTTCTTCCATATGAGAATCACGCACGTTGAAAATCAATCCTCTTACACACTCATTCAATTCAATAACAATATATTACTAAATAAATATTTTATATAATATCAATTAATTGAATGTAAACCTCCATCAAGTTTGTTAAATCATCATGGGTTTTTATATTTATCCTTTTCTTTTTCTTCATTTTAATCTCGTAAAGAATTTATTTAAAATTTGTGTGCGTTTGTGTATATAGCGTTGAAGACGCGCGTGTGTTGAGTGCGAACGTGGATGAACTCCAAAAGCCACGTTGGAAGTTGGTATTGGTGGTCCACGTGTGCTTTTGATATGAGACCCTACAGGAATTTACCGGCAGGCGTAAATTCTCCCGTTGCTTTCCTCTTATATGTACACGTATACATATGCGTACTTCTATATAGATATATTCATATACATGTATTTTCTCCCCTTCGGTGGACTTTAGAGTCCACCCTAACAACTTTCTCCCCATTTACCTCCCTCAACCACCCACACACCCATCCTTTTCATCTACGCCATCTCTGGCCATTGCCTTCGCCGCCTCTAGCGACAACATTTTGAGTCCAACCAAGGGGTTGGAGACTCTTTCTCTCTTCCTTGTGCTCTCGCTTTGTCCCTCAAAACCCTCCAAGCTTTCGCACTGTGCGATGAGTATAACTCCAGTGATCCTCAAGTCCGTTGTCTTTTCTACTGACTGGCCACTGGCCAACACCCAAGCTTTTTTTCCCCCTTTTTCTTGCTTGCTCCTTTTCTTTATCACATGTCAGCAAGAATTCTTTTATTATTCATCATCATAGGAAAAGAAAAAAAATTTGCTCCCATATTTGATATAATAATTTGCGCTTATCGTAGTTGCCAACGCACATCGTGATTTTCTTTTTCATAAATGAAAATTACATTTCCTTCCCCTAAATTATTAGTCTGTATTATAAATAGATAGGATTTTGAGTAAAATATTTTGGTTATTCTATAAAAAATTAGGAATATCTTGAATGATCGTTACATATGTGAAACGATTGGATAAATATAAAATTGATGGAGATGCAATTCTCTATTGCCTGAGAATTTATCGAGTGTGATGTGTATACAGAGTAAATGTTGTATGCTCGATCAGTGAATTAAGAGCACAACGTAGTGTACATGCATACATATATATCTAAATTGCATTGAGGGCGCGCACCAGTGGAAGGTTGGTTGCTTGATGACGACGACGAGACTGTGCACTCGACGACTCAAAGCCACACGGGGTTGCGCCCGCACAGGACATCCACAACACCGGAATACATAGAGAAACGCGCGTGGCGCACGAAAGGGAGTCACTTCGATCGAACGTAATTCCCTGAAAGGACTTGGGCTTTCTCTCTTTCTCCTTTGGGCGATCGCACTCGCGCGCGTGAGAGACAGTTAGTGAGTGAGTGTATATCGGGGGAAAATTCTCCTTCTACCGTAGTCGGTTGGTCGGATCGAGAGGCAACCGAGCGGAGAACACCCTGAGCTCGGTAAGTGGCGTATGGAGATATCTAGGCGTGGGGAAGTATAGGACGTGAGGGGTAGGTTGGATGACTCGCGAGGGCGCGAGGGTGCGAGGCCAAGGCAATGTAGATATAGCCGAGTGAGAAAGGAGAAAGGAGAGAGGAGAAGTAAGAGGAGGAGAGGGCAAGATATGGAGTGAGGGTGAGTGAGAAACGTCACAGGGACACTTGGGCAAGGGTGGAAAGTGCGATGAGAGAAGTGAGGGTGGAAGGCGAGACTCGAGAATGTCAAGATGAGGAGAATAGATGGAGAAAGGCGAAGAGACATGAGGAAGATGAGAGGACGCGAGCGACGTCGACGTCGACGTGCAGGACGTGGTCGCCCTCCTTCACTCTACTCTGATGAAGCTTTCTCTCACTCTCTCATAGTTCTTGGCATTCAAAATACGTCAATACCAAACACAATTCGAGCTCCATCCTATATATGTGTATGTAATAATGTTGAATCGAAGGTTATTTGCAAGGTGGTCAGGGGCAAAATCTACCAGAGAGGCTATTCTCGCGATCATGATGAAGGATTATCTGTCACGCAATTTCCATTCAAAGCATCGTCACGATGGAGGATCTCCAGGATATTTCGTTTCGTAGAATTTGTCTTCCCACTATGTGGACAAGATAATATTTTATGTTTTAAACTCTGCACAGCTATTAAAATGAGAATTTCAAACATACTATCACCTCATTGAATTTTCCTATTTATATAAAATATTTACGATTTCATTTATCAGGCAATCGTTATTTGTTCTATAAAATACTATACAGTGTGTTAGTGTGCCAGCGTTCGCATAGTGGTGAGAACTGGTGTATATTCAAGAGAGGTTAGATGAGAAGTTGAAGAAGTTTATATTGTCGAGCGTACATAAACACGCGCGACAAGAGTCTCAGTATCTATTTAGCCTCATGTCAAGGGCTTGAGTGTCGCACCTGACGGATAGAATGAAACTTTCATCAGCTCAAGTATTCAAACCGCGCTTCGCGAGTTGGTAGAGAGATATTAGGTGAGAGCAAAAGTAGAAAGAGAAGAGACAACGGGAGAGAAAGTCTCCCTTTCCATTTATTTTTCCTTTCATCTATTATCAATAATGCGGGAATCCTTCGTCGACTCCGCTACAGCGACCGTGGCCGTGACTTCCCTTAAATATTTGAATGGATACAATAATGATCCGCGTAGACTGCCGCAGAGTTTAATAGAGTGAGTCTCATTGTGCAATCGTCATATAAAGTTCTATATGACAATGACAGTTATATGAAACAGTAAATCTAAGTGAATACACAATTATACCTTGAGCTGTTCTAATTATTTCATTGCACTATAAATATTATTACTACGATTATCATTCATCTGTAGTTTGACGTAATAAATGAACGAAAGGTAGGGGGAGAAAAGAGGAAAAGGAGAAAAGCAAAAAGAAATGATAAATTATTGTGGTTGCTTTACTCTCAAGGAAGAGAACACGATGAGAAATTTCATGTCGCCATGTGCAAAATTATCTTTTGCTGCTTCGCTTCAACGTGAATCGGGCTTAAGGACCTCGGTGTTTGTTCCAGACAAAGAAAACGTTCATTAAGGAAACGCATTAGCGGCAAGCTTCTACACCCCTTCTCTACGTCGTCTTCCCCATATTTTTTTTTCTCATTTTTTTTTGTTCTGTTTCTTTTCTTTTCTTTCGACTCTTGATCTGTCCTCACCACGAGAGCTCTCGAGTAGGAATGCAACTGCAAGTCACACAAATTTCAGTGTGGAAAAAAATGACAGGAGAAAAAAAGTAAATAAATGAAATTTTACATCAAATAATTTTTGATCGTCCATAACTGTTGGACTTTATATATATTCAGTTGTACAGTGCATCAGACACGAAGCTGACCCTTACATCAACCTCCAGCTGATCCTTTCTGTCCTGCGACTGCACGATCTTCGTGCTGTTGTCTCGATCGCCATAATTTGCTGCCTCTTCTTCCTTCTTCTCATTCTCATTATTCTCTCTTTCGCTTTTCTCTCCCTCTCTTCGTGTTACTCACTCTCGTATACCATGATTCTGACTTCTATTTTTTTTTACCACACGTTTCATCCGCGTCTACACACAACTGACGATGACCTCTGCCACTATTTTTCGAGTTATTATTTTAGTTGGTCCATCTCACTGGACTTCATTCTCTCCTTCTTTATATATATATTTGTTTTTTTTGAATTGTCTTTTTTTCCTCCAATTTTTCTTTTTTCCCCGCTCCGCTGATGATCCATCAGGTTGATGAGCCGGCTTCAAGGCTAAAGTATGAATTTAATTTCTAGTTTCGCAGCGTGTGTGTATATTTATATATATCTTGAGATCGAGACATGTTATTATAGATGAAAAGCCGATTTTAATTGGATTGAATGACTGGTTAAACAATCTTTCATCATTTTTCCATGTCTCTTGATACTGAAAGATATATATGAGGAAAAAAAAGCAATGAAAATCAACAAAATCCCAACAATTTGTTATCAATTATCATTTTTTCAATAATTTATCATTTACTTTTTCTTCTCCCTTTCATGTTTATAATAGCTCATCTTGAAGATTGTGAAACTTGGAGACATGAGATAAGAAATATAACGAGTCATTATCTGCGAGAAAGACAAGTTTTGGTTGAAATCTGAAAATAAGTGTGCTTTATCGCAATACGATCTACACTTAGCCCAGACAGTAGATGTCAGAGAATAAACGTCCATTACCTTTGAAACTGCATCTTGAATATATTTATGAATCACAAAGTCTTGAGCAAACAGTTGTGTACACAAACACGATCATCAATCGTGATAAAATATAAGCTCAAAGATAGGACATAAAATTTTTCCCATTTCACACAAAAATGTTTATTTCTCATTCTGCTTTCTCTACATAAATTCTGTTGGTTGATAAATCTGGTTGCTGGCCCATAAATATATTTTTCTGCATTATTGGTAGACTGCCGGACGCCTTTTACTCTCACAAGCATATTCAACACAGTGTGTCATTGAATTTGATGATTATGAGTTTATAAATGAAGCCGTTTTTTTTTTTATTTTAGGTGATAAACTGTCATTTGCAAAACTATGATTGATGTGTGGAATCAAGTATAATTATTCGGACAGAGAGTTTCATAAACATTTATATATAATTTACCGAATGTGATTAATTGGCAAATCGCCTTCATTTTTTCCACAAAAAGTGGGTCGAAATTAAATCGAACATGTGTTTTTTCTCAGTCAAAAACTTTTTTGTGGTTAACATTTTTATTTTCATTTTTTTTTCCCTCTTTCACCTTCTCACAACAATTGGTTCGCCAGAGCCCATATACAGTAGAATGACAAATACCACACAGTGAATGTTACATTGGCGGCAACATCTGGGTAAGACATGTCTACGTGAAGGACATTTTCAGATACATTTGACATGTTAGGGATGTCCCTTGAGATTTGTATATATATCGTATACTCACTTCTTCCCCCATTTTTTTTCTCACACTTCATTCGGTCCCAATCACAAAGAAAAAAACGCTGCTACACTTGATAATAAATACAAAGTAATGAAAAAGAGTGTGATAACAAATAGTTGAAAGTTATTGTTAATTTGCGCAGCATCATACGAGTATATGAATATGACTAATACATTCAACCAAATGTCACGACATCTGGATTAAATTTATACATGGTCCACCTTTACCTGACTCTGCCACCTTTTGTCTATTTCTCAGAACAAAAGCTCGAAACAATTCTGAAAAAGAAACAGGGAAAAAAAAAGAAAAAATACTGAATAATAATTTGGTGGAACGGTGCGAACACACGAGCGCGCACATGACAGTGAGTCCTGGAATATCATTACGCACATTCATCTCATTTCAAAATGCAAGATACTCTGTGGCACGCCCCCATCGTTCAGACAACTGACCAAAGACTGCTTTTGGACAAGCGCCATCAGGGATCTTTTTCTCTTTTGGGTAATTAAGTTTCGTAGACTGGTTTCACGCGACGCAACTATTGTCGGGACGAGGGAGTTGGCTCGTTTATATATATTCAGGTATTACATGCACACTGTGAAACACAGGGCGATAGACAACAGTGCCGTTGTCGTTTTTCTACTATGTGGTTTTTGGTCCCTCACTTTATTGTGGAGGTGGAGCAAAGAACAACCCGGACATCAGCCATATACAACTGACGTTGATTGACGTCCAACAGACATTTCCAATTATTATAAATATCATAAACTTCTTGAAAGAAATCAGTAATGAAACATTTGAATTTTTCACATTAACATTGAATTTAAAGATCGTACGTTTGATGATGAATTTTGATTGATATTAATACATTAATAATACATTCGTAATCCTTTAATGAGTTTATATATCATCAAATGATCGGTGTAAACATAGTTGAAACCTTGGAATGAATGTCAAAATTAAAAAATGATTGAGAGATGAATACTCACAGAGATATTTATTTCCGCTGTGATTATAAACACGAATGAGCATGAAAAATTATAGAATAGATTCATATATTTCATATCATCGTTGTTATTATTACTATTTTCATTTTTCTAGTTTGTATTTGAATTGAGACTGAATACCACTTCCGTTTTTCTGCGACCGGTACACTGGTATATTTCTTCTATTGTCTACCAAGCGAGTTTCCTATTGTTTCTGGAATTTATCGCTTCAAGGGAAGTTTGGCCATAGCCAAGAGAGAGAAGCAGAAGCGGATGGCTTTCATCTCTTGGCGGATGGTGGATAAGAAAACGGAGAAGAAGGAGAAGTGGGAATAGAACTAAAGAGTGAGATGGATGCTCTCTCAAGGGCCTTTGAGCGATAATTACTACTTCACCAAATTATTTATGCCCGAAATAAATCAAGTGAAAGCTTAATTGCTTTCCTCGAATCCGATAATACGTTGCGTGTACGCGATTTCACGTTTTTCCGTGACAGCCGGCGAGGAAAAAAACATATTTTTCCTTGTTGAATCTCTAGCTCACTTACTGATATATAACATTACAAATATATATATATATGTATACATAAGAAGAAGGGAAGAAAATTCATCTCTTATAATTAAAAAGAAAGAAATACCCTGATCTATAATATCTATTTCCGCAATATGTTGGGGTAATAAATTCTCTCGCTATGATACTAAATATATTGGCAATTGAGTTATGGAGACTTTGCTGCAGTGTGTATGTATATATATATATATATATCGCATACTGTCATATCTATGGAGAAATTATTTGTGGCTTTATAAACCTCGCCCCAGTACGTATATGAGAAATCGATCATAATTACGATTTCAGGATGACCTTCGCTGATACACAACTACATATAATATACGTAACGCACCCAGGCACTCATTATAATTGAGCAACCATCTCGCGTGCACATCCACGCAGCAGAAATATATATAAATAGAGAGAGAGAATTTTTGATTTCAAACTCGATTCATTTCGATTTCAGTTATTAATAAAAAACATTCTCGACCATATCTCAAACCGTATAATCATTGCTCGTAAAACGCACCCTGTATACTCTTCTATGTATATATATATATATGTAACGACTTAGTAATTATATCTTGCTCAGTCAATTTACATCCCATTGCTATGTGGCTTTTAATTCGTTTCAGCAAAGCTAAAGAGCGTTGATAAAAATTTGTCTTTTGTCGATGTTCTTTTATTCTTTTTTCGTTATGCTGAGTTGCACTCGGGGATTGCGCGCAGGGCGTAATAGTCGGAGAAAAAGAGTGGAGGATAAAATGAGGGCGATGTCGGCAAACGCGAGTGGAAAGCTTTGGCAACAGGTTTCCACCCTTCTTGACACTGCATCACTCGATTCACTGTTTCTCTTCTTTATCGTCTATTTTTCTCCACTCTCTATCGTTCATTCTCTAGTTTGTATATACTTTTTCAAAAACATTAGTTTTTCCAAGCTAGTCAACACGAAGTGTACCTCGAATCTTTTTTTCCCTCTACCATCGAGGAAAAAAAAAACAAAGAAAAAAAAACAAGAAAGAAATCCATGGAGAGACGCGCGCTTGGTAAGTAAGCACGTCAGCGCCGAATGTTTTGCGGGAAACCGGTTTTCTTCTCTTTCCCCACCGAAAAATTACAAAGCAGTTTCACGTTTCCTTCCCACGCTTGGCCCGTGCGTCATATATACCTTTATTCTATCGCGATCCCACCGATAACATTGTTTTATGCGAATGCATTCAAACTAAAATTGTCAAATAATGTTATTGTACAGGAAAAAAACGGAGAATAAAAAATAATGAAAACTCTAAGAATATATAAATATGTATTTATCCACGAGATGATGTTTTTTTTATATCAACTATAAATAATTTGAGAATAAACAGTGTCACCAGGAATGCATTCAGATCGGAATTATCAAATGATTTCATTTCACGAATAAAAGAAGGAAACAAAAAATACAGAGGATATTTATGCGTCTACCATTATTGGAATTCTTTTTCTTTTCATCTATATATAAATAATTCAAGAACGTATACTGTGTCATCAAGAAATTTGACACTATTGTGTTGAATATAGAAGGAAAAACATGAATGAATAAAATTAAGTGGCAATGAAATACTATACGGAAATGTGAAAATAAAAATTCGAGTGATAGCAATAAATTTATCGCGATAATTCAAATCATTACATATACATATATGTATGTATGTACAAGTGTATGTATAGCTATTCACATACCCTTTACATGCCAACTACACTATTCAAGTACCACCAATGCGGACAAGCAGGGCGAGAAAGAGGTGTGGAGAAACAGAAAAAAAAAAAATAAAACGAATCGGAGAATCGACCCTCGCGTCGTCGATGCCACCCTCACAAGGCCGTAACTCAGCTACTTTAGAAAGACACGGGGCGAGAGTTTCTTGGGCGAGGCGCGCCATTAGAGTCTCTTCAAAAAATAAATCTTCGCTTCCAGGAATTCTCTTCTCTCTTTACCTTCCCCTTACCGCTCGCCACTCATCCCTTCTCACCGCTTTTCCATCGTTCTTCCACGTTTGGAAAACAAGTCCAAAGTATACAATATTGCCTATACATATACAGGGGCGAGTTGGTTAAAATCGGCCCCCTCAAGATAAATTATCGAAAAAATTAGGGGAACAATTAATTTTTCATTCTTACATATATGAAATTTTCATCCGATGATATTTAATATTTATTCTTTCATTTCATTTGTAATGGTCAACTGATTCGGGAAAATATTCTCAAAAATAATTGTAAAAAATAAAATAGATGAAACAAATGCCGATATCATTATTATTATCCCTCAATTTCCCGTGGGGTTTTTGTTCTCCCATATTTTCTAATTCTCGTGACATAAAAGCTTCATATAAATTCATGCGGCATCTAACTGACAACAGAAATATCACGTGAGATGACGTGTAAACACACAACTTTCCTGAAGGGCCGGCTCTCCCAACTATCCCTTATGTGTAGATGTATACACATGTATGTTTGGACCTGTCGGACAGACATCCCTGTAAAATCTAGGAAAGTTTGGACTCGTCCAATGAGGGGTGGTTCGCTCACTCAAATCATCACCCCTCACCCCGCATCCATATTCTCATCTTCATTCCACTATTCTCTCCCCTGACCTCTCCTACTCCCCCGAAAAACCTCGATTCTACTTCTCGAATTTGTATTGGTCGTTGACGGTGCAAGGCCGAGATGGAGTTTCAAGCGTTTCTATTTTATTATTATTCTTATTTTCCACTTTTTTTTTCTTCAATATATTTGGAATATTATCATCCAAGTCTGTGGAATTTTTTTTTAGAGCAAGAAGAGGTGCGAAAGATTAATAATGGAAGATAGAAAAATTATTGTTGAATTATAACCCGGTACAATTTTATTTTTATGTCATCCGACACTTCTCTCTTTCTATCTCTCATCTCAAACTCTGATGCATGAATGCACACACAATCGTCGGCATTGTCGTTCCACCTGAGAAACTTTTACGCGCATGCGAAGGAATAATATTTACTTCCGGTGGCAAACTACATCCGGTCCTGTAACCATTCTATTTCATTTGAGTTTATTATATTTCATAGTGTATATTTATTTTTGTTCTTTCTTATTAAATACTGTGAAAAATGGTGTTGCTATACGATGCTCCGTAATCATAACGAAATTTTCTATATGGATGTTAGTGGTTCGATAAACCGCACTCTTGTCAATGTCGTTTCGATGGAATAGTCACGATTATAAAGCCATACTTGGATGTACTGATTAAATATATAAATTTATTATTCATTGAATAATGGAAATCGATAAGAAATTTACATGAATTCATTTGAAGCAACGGGAATCAAACAACAGCTTATAAAATGGTTTTCAACTTGGGGAGAATACAGGAGTTGTATTCAATTTGTTTCAGCTACATAAAATATCAAAAGTTTTTATAATATTTGTTGGATGGAATCAAAATTTTTGATAATGGACAAATTGAAATGCACCACTGCTGAATATTATTCAATCTCGCTCGAGTTTGATACATTTTGTCTCCATAACTCTTGGGTGATTGAGGGGGCGAGTGTGAAAAAAAATCTATTAGTTCTTTGGACCACTCCAATATATACATGTGTGTTAAACGAGCCACGTATATACATGAGCGCATGTATAAGTATGTGCGCATTCACCCAAGAGAGTTTCCAATATCTCGGGGGTCTCTCTCAAAGTCCCTTTCATCCAACTCTTTCGCCTTTCATGTGACTTTACTTAGGAGACACACCCTCTTATAATGGCACATGGTATATAAAAAAATGAAAAAAGAAAACCGAAATAATAATAAAATATTATGAAATAAAAAAAATTACAGGTTGCCGCCCCGTTGACGTGAGTGTGAGGGAATGAAAAAAAAAATTACACGTCACCTTTAATATGATTTGAGGTGAATTCTTCTTGAATGCACAACTCGACCCTCCCCTACAACTACTGATCAATGGCGCTTTTCCACGTGTGTCCCAGCCACACACCGAGTTTTGTAACTGTTGCACTTTTACCCTCGCCACGTGGGAGCACATGTTTTTTACTTTCTTACACAACTTTCTAGAGTAACATAAACTCGCACGCACATATATATAGTTCGCCTTGGGAACCCATTACCCATTACCCATATATACAATTGACTCATAAAACTTATAACCGTTTCCATTCCACATACGCTCTATTTAATTTTAACATGCAAATGTGTTTTGCTGTTAATGTACAATTTAATGTTTCAGATAATATAAAGCTACTGAGGAAAATAAAGTCGGAAAGAAAAAAAATACTGAGAGTGAGATCCACAACGACAACGACGACCACGAGAGAATAAGAAAGAAAAAACGACAACAGGAAAAAAAGGAGGAAGATGAATAAGAATAATAATACGAAGACGAAGATGAAGAAGAAGAAGAAGCTAAAGAAGAAAAATAATAAAATAAAAAAGAAAGAGGAGAAAAAGCGCATAACATCGCGTAGCTGGCAACAGCGTAATGTATGTGTATGTGTGTGTTTGTAGCCCAGCCACAGAACCACGTGTTGTTTTGGGCGGACGTTTTTTGAAATGCCAGTATATATGTAGGAGGACGCCGACTGGAGATGAAAGATCCGCGCGCCCGGGAGAAAGAAGAACCCGCGCTGGTACACTGCACAGAGATGCGGGAAGAAAAGAAGCGTATATAGAGAAGAGAGACCTTGGAAATAGCCCCCCGTGCACCTATACAAACAGCCATCAACTGAGAAAGCAAATATTTTGTTGTGATGCAAGAATTCACAACACTGAATGAATGTCTTCCCTCTCCTCCCCTCATATATATGCATTTCAAATGTATACACATACACATGCGCTGTACATACATAAACGAAACCAAGGTAATGAGCATTTTACTAAAGAATGAACATCTTTGTTTACACTTTATTCTAACGATGAAAATGAGGAGAGAAAAAAAGTGGAGAAAAAAAAAATTGGACTGAATGAAAAAACTGATCCAAGACCAGGCAAAGCATAATGTTGAAAGTGACAGTTAAACATCTTTAAATATTACAAAGGTAAACCAACTTTTTATCCTCGCGTACCACCAGATTTTTCATTTTATTGTTATTATCATTTTCGTTTCTTTTTTTTTCTACTTCATACGCGTCTTCTAAAGACAACAATGGTGAAGCAATAGTACAGACAGTCTCCATCGAGAACGAACATCAACAATGGACGGTGCTTTGGTCCGTGAAAAAGAATCAGAAACATCTCTCGTCGCATTTATATATATATATATATGTATGTATATATGTGAATATATATATATACAGTAACGTAATGGACTTGCCACCCGCGATGCAACTGCAGTCATCCCAAAAAATTTTCCACACCCAGATGTGATAGTTCTTGAACGTTAGTTGTTCACTTCGGTATGATTTTTAGTTTCTTGTTATAAATTACTGTATATTGCATAAGCTCAACGTATTTTATGTCAAAAATTAACGTATTCATTTAATTCAAGGGTGAAGTATATCGACATTGTGACGGAATAATTCATCACTTTGTAACACTTCGCATTCGGACCATCTGGGCTGACAACAATGAAATCCACGCTGACATGCGGAAGTCTAAATGGATATTTCGGCTGAAACTAAATGTAAGTAAGAAAATCAATTGTTATATTGATAGATGTATTCAGCCGAGGGGATGGAACAGTCAATCAACCATTCTGTGTCTTTATGCATCAATTTTTGTTTTTAATAGACATACGATATTTTTTTCGCAATTGTGTTTATAATTTTACTTCTATATTGACACAAAGTTGAAAAATGCTCCGCTTACAAATTAAGAACCGGATTGAATAATTTTTGTATATATGTTTCGTTTCACTGCTCCATCGTTTGCGTCACGTGTGAATTTCTTCAAATGTTACTTTTTTTATATATACATAAATATATTTTGAAGGCGTGAAAACAGGTTGCATGGTTGTATATATGCGCATGCATGTGTATAGTGGAATGCAAAAAAGAATTTTTCGTTTCCGTCGAATAATCGTATTCGATGAACAAAGAATTGAATTCTTCCAACGTTCGATGTCGTGTTGCACATTTTTTTTTTCTTTTTTCGTCATTCTTTACCACAGTATATATGGAAAAAGGACGAAAATAAATATATACATATACGAGTCGAAATGAAAGTATAATATTGAACGAAAACATGCACGACAATGTGAGAAAGTCGTTGATAAATAAATAAAAGAGCATTTTGTGGAGCAAAAGAGTCCCAAACGCGAAATCGTGTTCTCGGAAAATGTTTAGGAGATTACTGCACACGATATTCGTGCGGTAGAACGCACAAGGAATGCGCCGTAGCAAGACGCATCGTGAACAAACAAAATGGGGAGAAAAAAGAAAGCGTCTTTAGTACAGTATGGGAGAGCGAGGAACCATCGGTGATAAAGAGACGAAGGGTGGAAGATGCGATGCTATCCCAGAATATTCATTAGTATGCCGTCGATTTGAAGGCGATTTAATTACTTGGTCCGTCTACCGTTAATTAATTCGACCGATAGTTCGGGCGTGATTAAGGCTTCGCGTTCGTCACCGCCTGGATCGCAGGGGGACGATTCACCGCGCGTGGTATCGCGCACGTCCTTCAAGTCATCCCTCGTTATTCTTTGCGTGCGCACATCCGTCGTTATCATTTATAGCATAAAAACAGTGAAATTAATTATTTAATTCACTCACTTTGATGCAATAATGGAAATTTTGTAGGCAACAAATGATTTCACAACTCTATAGATTAATTATGTAACCGAGAATATTGATAGAGAATTAGGATAGGTACCCAGACAATGGAAAGGGGAAATATCCCACTGTTCATGTGCTCATGAATAAATTAGAGTTATCATTGTATATTCATAGATTGATCGAGCGGACCAATCCCTGTAGGCTTTTATCTATAAACACCAACAATCTGACAACCACAACAACATTAAAACAAAATTATTCAACAATAAGTCCAGTTTTTCAACACATCGATTTAACAAACATTCCAAGTATCTTATGTCAATATTTTTTATTGTTTAAATGCCGGCAAACATCTACGTAGGCCAGCGATATTCAAATCATTTATGTGTTTTTAAATTTTTATATGTCAGAAGACGAAGAAGAAAACAACATAATCAAATTAATTTTTTGATATAGTTTTAATAGTAGAACGGATTTATTGTGCGTTATTTATTATACCACGTTCTTCCTCATGATAATAAAATACACAGGGTGGTAAAATAGATGACTAGAGTGCTTTGGAATGAGATTTTAATCGCGTGCATTTTGTGATTCATCAAGATGGAACTCACATTCTCAGATTCATACATATACATACATATATACAACGAAATCTTTACTGTTCATCGCGCATGCACAGACACATCAGTGTGCGTTGCATGATGCAGTTTGTGTTTTAGACGCTCGATGAAACCTCAACATAAAAAAAATATCATAATCGTAGATTAGAATATATAAAAAGTGAGGGCGAAGTGGAGATGAGAGATTTTTTTGAAGATATGCCGCACAGGGTCGTGGATTTTATATATGTATATGAGACGAGTGTAGAAAAATTGAGAGTGCGAGACCACGACATTATGTATACGATCAAAGCAGCGGTAAAGAGAGAAAAAATGAGTAGTAGGCAGTCGAGAGAAAGAGTGCGGGATGTATATAGCGCACGTGAACGTTGCACGCGGACAATGGCTGTCACCTCATTCACGTCAAACGATTCGAAATGCGACTACCAACTTCACTGGGACACGCAGCAACGAACCGAGGGGATCAAATTGCATCCCTGCATCGACTTCTTTTCTAAGAATGAAGAGAAGCGTGTGGTACATACTATACACGAATTATGCATCCCAAGACATATGTGTGTGTGCGCAATGCGATGTGTCCTCTATATCAGTATATTCATAAATTATAAGGACACTGGAAACGCTGATTTTTTCCCCTTCATTGAGCTATGGTCAGTACATATAAATTCCTGTTCCAACCCTTTGGAAAAAAAAACAACACGAGTAATATATGCTATATTAGTTTCACAGCGCGAAAGAAATACATGCAGTGAACAATACAGAAATGAGTCAAACAAAAATAACAGTTCCTGTGTCAACAAAGTACTATAGAAAAATTTTCCTGAATATTTTCAAATGTATTTTTATGTTATAAAAAAAGAAAATTATTGCCCAATGATGACAGCGGAAAATGTAACAACGTAACAAAAAGACGAGGATAGTTCGAAGCAAAAGAAACTGCATTGTACTGGGAGTTTCCACCCCCAAAGTCGTAATACCTCCTTTCATCCGGGGCTTACTGAAATCCATCAGACGTAAACTATATATATATATATATATATAGATACAAATATCTTCGCAGGCGTTACGGAAAAGATTTGCCAGTTTCACGCATTATACTTCCGACATTTTTGATTCGTTTTTTCTTTCTTTCCATTCTTCCATTTTTTTTTTCATCTTTTCATTTTTTTTCTTTCTCTTCCTCGGCAATTTGGCGCCTCAGGGCATATATACATACACAATATGCATGCATATAGCTTCTCATTGCGTACAGGATGTTAAGAAGAGCGGGGAAGTGGAGAGCGGTTGAAAAAGTATATATATAAAGAGAGGGAATAAGAATATGAGTAAAAGGCGAGGCACATTGGCGTGTTCCACGAACGCCTATTCATCACCCTAAAAGTTCTTCCCACCCTAAAGCAAACATCGCGAATTCTCCAATCAACGCCGATTCAAATTTCCAGACTACAGTCCACTGTACTATACATACACACTTGTATATGTATATAATTCACTGCTCTTTCTTTACTTTTTTTTTCATTCTTCTTGGCCTTTTTCTTCTTCGCTGGTTTGTTTTGAGTCGGACGTGCTTTTCCACAGCGTGCCAAGTCCACGAGAGGTCTACACTCCATTAATAAAGACATCGATACCACCGCGGTGCGCGCACACCATGATTCTGATGCTTACATATACCTTTTATATGTACATATATGAATATCGCAATGTACTATCGAGTTACGCGGCAGTTTGTGATCGGTGGGCGGTCCTATACGCGCTCATACCACACCGCGTGCGTTGTGTGTTGTTTCAATTCGTTCACTCTGTCTTATATTCTCTCTTTCATTCTCACTTTTGCTTTAAATATATATATATATATATATTTATAAATGTGACGGTGGTGGTGGTGGTGGTGCGGATACAAGAACTGCTCACGCGCAGCAGCTACTCTCGCACATTATGTGTCCCGCCACCGTCAAGTGGCAATATTGCAATGTGTGTGACCACCTGCATTGCAACCTCGCTGCGCGCACGACATTCAGATATAAATGCTCACACCAAAAAAATTTGTAATAAGAAACACTTTTTTATGAATGCAATTATATAATTGAAATTATATTTTTATTCGGGACAAATTAAAAAGTCATTTGAGTTAAAATTATTGGCAAACAATGTTGTTTTTATCATAGTAATGGCTGAATCCAATCAGGAATATTTTTTTAGCTAAATATTAATTATTCATTCGCATACTTGATGATTGCGATTGTATCTTAGTTTCATTTTTCAAATTTTATGCCAAGGATATTATTATACTTCAATTGATGCTAGTTGAGTATCAAAAGTCATTATTAATTTTGTAGTTGGAATTATTCATAAGACATAGTCCGAATTTTTTTTGGACGGCGTATGCTCCGTATAGTAATCAACGCATTTGTAGTGTGAAATTCAATTTTTAACAGCAAGCAAAAAAAAACGCTAATGATAAATATGAAACGATGAATTAAATTATATACTGGACTCTACGAGAATTTTTATATCTAACAAATAGTCGTTTAGCAAAAAAAAATATCTGCTGTGTACACAGAGTATATATTTATAAACATCGATCATCATCATCATCATCATCATCATTGCGCGAAAATATATCCCACGCATTTGATTCACACTAGCGATATAATAAGACCATATAATTATTGTTCTCACGAAACATCGCGTCACGTGGTTTCGCGCGCTCGCGCCGTGATTCTCGCGCCTGGAGCACGGATACGCCGAATTCCACGACGTGAGATGAGGCACCCCCCGTACAAAACTTGACTGCTGCAGCCATAAGAATCACTGTATAACTCGCTTATATGTACTCTTTCTCTCTTATCCATTTTTGTTTTATCATTTCTTTTCTATACTTGTATATACCAAATACCTTTATTCTCTCTTTCTTTCGTTCACTTTATCTCTTTTGCACGCTGTATACAACATCGCATGTATACAGTGCGCTACGATGAAAAAAGTGCACGACCACAAAACTGGTTTTGCGTCTCTCTGAGTCACCGTCTATAATGACGAACCACAAAAGAGACGCGCGGTGGCAATCGCAAACGAAAACCCGTTGCGTATATATTCTATCAGTGAGTATATAATATAGATTATGATATATAAGAAAGAACCTGAAATATTTGGTGTACAAAAGGTTTTCCAGTGTTATATCAGGCAAACATCAACAGGGAAAAATTTTTGACAATTAAATACCATTTCGAGATTAAATCACGAAACCAATATTGTTTTTAATGCAGTCACCAGATTATATCTTTATTTCGATAATTGCTGAAATAATTTAGAAAAAACAATTGACAGTTGTAGTTCTTCTGTTAATTGCGCACGGGCCAATGAAGTACACAGACAGGTATATATTTATGTAAAAGTACAATCTTTAACTGTTTAGGTAATCGCTGATATATGATAAGTTGAAAATTTAACACTTTGTTACAGTTAATCGCTAATTTCTCACCTTCACGAGCTTGTTGCCCTTAACGCCCCATAACGATGGCAAATTACAGACATTAACTTATCTTCGAGTACGATCAGTAGTCTTTGGTGTGTACAAGTATGCATACATACACACCTACATACATACATACAACACTTATGGAATATTTTTATTCCTATGAAGTTCTCATCATTTGCAAAATTAAATCCATACAAATATTCCTTGTTGAAAAATATCGCCAAATTTACTCTAATTAATGACTGATTGTTTATTTCTTTCACTGTACTTCCAATCATTGTCTCTTCATAAAAAAATCTACATGACGAATTAATCTAAAAAATATCCATTCAGAGATTCCAAATGACGTCCAAGCACGTGGCTGATTTCAATAATAGCAGGAATTAAACCCCAAGTCTCCGATACTCTCATTAAAGCTGCTAACTTCTCACTCTGTTCTTTGTGGCTGTCCCTTTCCACATCTTCATCCTTTTCATCTTCTTCTTCTTCTTCTTCTTCTTCTTATTTTTTCCCCTTTCATCGTATTTTTTACCCTGCCTATATCCAGAACACGCGGGTCCGTGGGACACAATCGAGTGCGAACGCGTGCGCCGATTCGGGGTTCTCCCGTTTGTACGGCAGGTTTCTCCGGCTCGCGCATCAGCTTATATATATATAATGCCGCGCGCGCGACACCTTTGCGGACGTTCTTAACGGACCCTATATACGCCATATAGCTACACAGCTCACCATTTGTGTCCGCTCTCCTTCAGGTATAACAGTCGTCCTCATCACTATATACCTACTCGCATCCCATACTCGGCCAGTCTTCTTCCGGCCACATACGATTATGCTATATATAAATATACATATATACATGTGTATGGTCTTGCGAAGGTAGTGTATATGTTTATATATAGACAACCTCCTGCCAGGTAGCGCCGGAGAATTTTTATTGCGACAGGTTGCATCTCAAAATATATACACACATGGTGTATCGACCTTTTGCCTTTCTCCGCACTGTCAAAAAAGGTCCGGATCGAGCTGTCAATGACCCGTTACCACCCTCGGTGGATACATAGTTATATATGTATATATATATATATATGTGGTATTTTCGTGCAGGTTCTAACCGCGCGCGACGATGACGCGCCGACGATCGGACGACGAGACCAACGACAACAAACAACAAACACACTCACACACGCATTATTATTGTCGCAGGTCAGTTATGGGATGAAACCCTCTAATTTATTCTCATCAACACCGTGCACTGACCCATACAGTGAATAATAATATTGAATGGACTTGGAGAAAAAAATGAGAACGGTACTTTTGTTTTATCTTGACTGGAAATAATTGTTGTCTTTTCAAATTGACAAGTTACGTTAATGAGCATTTCCAATTCTCATTTCAATTGGAAGATCAGAATATTTCATCAGACTCTACTCTCTCTCTCTCTCTCTCTCTGGTTCATCCGGTTTCCGTTTCTTCTCATAATAATTATCTTTTAAGGAAAAATTTAGTTGATGACACGTATAGAAGAATTTATCTTTAATGGATATTGTTGCTGATTAAAATTGATCTCATTTGACGCTCATTATTAATTTCATAATGGATTGAAACAATAATTTGTCAGGACAAGGTATATGTGTATGTATGCATGTCACATATATTTATAAATATTGCTCATCATGTTGGCGGGCTAATGATTTATAAAGCACATGAGAGGGCGTTCAGACGTGCGTCCAACGTGTGTTTCAGGTCTCAAAGCCGAGGTGAGTGTTTCCAAGGAGAGATATTCTTACTCTCGCCAGTCACGATCTCGTAATGACTCGCGATCGGTATCGCGTGGATGAGGCGCGCATTCTCTATAGTCGTCCGCGCATCGTACAAGTATATAGGTAAAGGTCGAGGCAACAACGGCGGCGGCGGCCACGCTGGTGGGTAATGTGGAAGGGAGAAAAATTGAGTGAGCGCGTATATTGGTCGAAGCTTGTTCTCGGAATTGATTCAAACAAGTGTTACCACCCCTCACTCTTTCCATTTCCACTCCCACTATTGTCTTTTATCTCTCCCCACCTATAAGATATATCTATAATGAAATTCCATGACGCAAAAACGAGTTGGGCTGATGCATTCTATTTAACAAACACAATTCAAAATATTAAATATATACTTATATGTTGTTTAATTTTTATTTCTCCATTTTTTGTGAGATTTTTTCTTTATTTACTTTTCATATACCATAGTGGTGGAGGGCTAACATTCATATATTTTTATTGACAACGTATGAAAGTAATTAATGTAGCCATAAAACTTCAAAACTCCTACCACTGCGTACAGATGACTATTAATTTTTCATTTTCGGAGAGCGCTGCTTTCTACGCGTTACCCTGAAGCCACAGGAATGTGCAACTGGACAAAAAATACAGGGAGAACAGTTGTATAGAGTATATAAGTGTACGCCCCAAAACACTATTACTATAAACACAACTACGAAACATTTTTCATCCACCCTGAGATACAAGCGTGAACTAATCGATCCTGAAAAGCACCGCTAAGGCCCCATATATACTGAACACAAATCGCCTGTAGCATAATCACATTTGTATCCACCGTGACCAGAGATTATTATTTAAAAAGTAAATAATATTCGATAGGTTCCTTTATGGGTGAGATCCTAAATTCGGGGATATTATTCTTTATACTGAACGTGATATCTATATATTGCGAGAGGTTAGAATAGCAATTCACTATTGGTTAAAATACGTTACATTCAGAGAGGAAATGCAGATAGAATATCACAACATTATTAATAAATGAAAAAAAATTTTATATCGGTTTTTATGTAGGACAGAGTGCACCTCAAGCGTGTAGACGTTTCATTAAATTCAACATAATTTCCGTTCTACTCATTTATTCATATTTGTATTTTTGTGATAATTTTTTTTGTCGGCCAGAGAATCAATCGATCATATACAGTGCGTCACACAACGGAACGTCCGGCGATTTTATCGATCAACGTTCCGTGTCTGAATTCTTTTGCAAGGGAGGGATGATGATGAAGAAGATGAGAAAGAGGATGGTATATCTGTATATGGAGTTTTATGTATAGCGCTGGCTATAATAGCATGAAATGCAATCCTATAGTGAGTCGTGAGAGTTCTGACGGTGGACAGAGTATATATGAAGACGAATGAAGGGTGATGGATGAAAAGAAAAATAGTATAGTTGAATACGTGTGGCAGGTATTGGAGTGAAGGGAGAGGAGAGTCCATTTTCGAGAGGGGTGAGTGAATGCTCAAACCAGAGAACAAAAACAGATTATAAAAACAGAAGGAAAAAAAAGGGAGAATGTAGAAGAAAAAAATATGGAGATGAAGAAAAATATAGGAAATAAGAGTGGGAGAAAAAATGACTGCGTCGGCGCCTCTCCGATCATTCTTCAGTCTAGCACAACGACGACTCTCGCATTTTTTGCCGCTCGAGAAGACGTTAAAATTGCTCTAATGGCCGCCAAAAGTGGAAAGCTGTAGACGCCCCGACAGGTACTTATCTTTTCTTTCCCTTGGTAGTTCGGTTTATTCAACGAACAAACAATTTCTCGACTCTTTCTGAAAGATTCAACGCGAAGAAGGGAGCAATGTCGCGACCATCGTCATCACTCTACAGAGACCGCTAATTGCGAAGCAGGACGCGAACATAATAAGAACAGGTTGAATTAGTGAATGGTGCACATGCTGTCTTGAACAATAATTCACCGAGAAATTGAAAATGACGCGATGAGAGAATAGAAGTGGATAGTAAATGAATGATTGTGTCAGATTGTCAAGTGCGGTAATGCGAAGTAATAAACTATTTCTAATGTTTATGAAAAGAGTGAGAAACTCTGCTTGCGCTAAAATTTTCTGCTCTCAATTATTTTTTTCTATTCACGTTTATTATTCGCGATTTACGATAAATATTGGAACTCACCGAGCGGTAAAATTCCTCATTCCCCCATGTAATCCGACAGCGATCATCGTCGCATGGTTGTTATTATGTCTACATGGTAGGTATAGATATACGTGAGGGTAGGTCTATTATCTTGTTTACGTCACGAAGACATGGTTAATTCTTGAGAGAGATTGGTCGTCGTCGTGGACATGGCAATTCGGAAAATCACTAAGAAATAATAATCGCACAATTACCTGACTCGATATCTACACATGTATGTGTACACACATATGTTTATATACGTACATGTTAGAATGTAAAACGTTAATTATTGTTGTCGGTATATAGATACTCTCTCCGGTTCAATTTTCATAATTAGTTAAGCGCAGTTTATCCGCCATGGTAAATTGATGGCATTCAACCAATTCACAACGATCGTATATCATAGTTGACTCGTAAATAATTTTCATAATTTCCGTAATCATAATTCAATTTGTCTGATAATAAAAGTTTTCATCATCAGATTTATTTTATTATTATCTGTTGAATTGTGTTTTTCTTTCATATTCATTTATAAATTGAAACAAAGGCTTTCTTTTATATGAATTGATATATTCGGAAATAAATATGTTGAATAAGATGTGAATTTAAGTAGGTCACTGTCGTTTTCAATTAATGAAAACAGTAAAAACCATCGCACATTTGGCACAACGACACATCGCAGACTGACAAAAAATCCCACTGGTATCCAGAATTTTTTCTTCTCTCGCGTAACAAATCCCATTAGACCACGCTCATTCCATGTTATTCACCGCCTCCTCGGATTCCCATCTTTATAAAACCGAAAGGGGAAATATTACATATAAATCTTCGCATTAAGTGGAATATCCATAAATGTGTGATGATTGTAAAAAGTACATTGGCATCGAAATAAAACCTAAAAGAAAATAGTGTATAAAAAGATTAATTTCAATCGAAATTATATAACTTGATTTGCGACACACTTCGAATTTAATTCCAAATCATCTTCCATGCTTTCCAAAAATTTTTGTTCAACATATTTTCACATACAATCTCGACGTGGGAATAATCAGATGTCTCGATGAATATTGAAGTGTTGGGAAAAATGATTTCTATAGTAAATTAGTCATGACAGAATGTCATATGACACACACACAAATGTTAACACTTAAACGAAGGGGAGACTTTCTTTGAATCAAACAAATCCACTGGTTTTCGGTGTCGCTGTCGTGTCTGAGGGATTTTTCTAATATAGTAGCGTAGGGAGAAGATCCGATACAAGCGAAAGCACTTAATACCAATTCATTTTTTCGTACTCTATCGACAAATCCGCGCCTAATCGAATCCAAGGCAGTTGTCGAGGGTTGATAGTCAATGGTGTGTGTGACTGAACACAAGAAATGAAAAGAAGAGGAGGCGGCAAGAGTGAGAGCGATGAGAGTGAGAGCGAAAAATATGGAAGAAGCAAAAGCATAGGACGAAAAGAGTCGACATCAGTGTCCCGAAGTTGATCCAAGAGCGCATTGGGGGTCTTTGGATGAAAACCGACCTGGGTCAACGGCATAACTTCTACCATTCATTCTCTCTCTCCCTCCTGTTATTTTTCTCACCACTGTCTAATCAATCTTTTGCCCTTGCATACAAATACCCTGAAGATACATCAATATTCCTCGTGGTTTCGCTTTTTTCTTTACAAACGTCATTTCATCACACAAAGATTGTCCGACTGATTCATTTGATTGCGCCGTCACTGTGTTGTCATTGCATATTCCGTGATTGGATCCGAAAAAAACAAAGTCAATAAATAAATTACCGAATAAAATAAAGCCACAAAACAAAAGAAAACAAAAACTGAATATGCAATTTGTATGTGGAAAAACGAACCTTGAATTCGACATAGCATGACGTGGTTGCGACCTTCAAAAGAACCATGAAGTTGCCGATTATCAATTGATTGGCATTTTACATTTCATTATTATATTGACGTTGCAATATTTATTCAACATGATGATAATATAAAAATAAAAATATAATTATTGACAAAGGTTATTTCATACGACAGATTAATTTACTTTTAATTGAGTACTTTTCAACCTTCAAAAAAGTATACAATGAGAGTTTTTGTTGCTGAATGTTAAATTGACATATTGCATTAATCGACAGACATATACCACACACAGAAAAATTATAATTGTTATTATAGACTGGACACGATATAGATTGCGCCTGGGGATCGTGACGGTGGAGATTACAGCACTGCGGTCTGAACGAGTAAGCGAGCGTGGCAGCAATGTGAACGAGAGAGCGCAGAGAGAGAGATACACTTTTTGTGGGTTTCTAGGTCGACTAAGGAACAAGAATGAATGAACGCGCCACTACGTAATTCATTCATGCTCCGTGAGGGTATAGCCACACTTCTACGGTCGCGCCTTTCGTTCTCCACCGTCTTGAGGGAAAGGGCGCGAACACTGAGACCCTCGTCGGTCCCTGTCTCTTTCTCTTGTGCTTTTCTCTCCGCGCGCCCCGTCGGGATCTTTCCGTGTAAACTTGCCTCGTTATATTTCGTTCCATCGCCGCACACTTCACTACCATATATACAAACCCTTCACCATCTTCCCTAACTCTTGCGTCTTCCACTTACTTAACTCTTGTATTACATCGTTATATCATATTGCTTAAATTTATTGAGGTAATAGTTTCAAGTTCAAGGTCGATGTGATATTTTTCACTCATTCACTTTCTAAAGAGCATCATACAAATCCTCTGTGATATATACACTCGAAACAGAACATTATTCAAATAGAAAAAAATGTACGAGTGTGATTATACAGTCACTGACCTAGGTCATTCTCAAACTTTCGATTTTTTTACACTTAATTTTCGTCTGCAGTGCCGCTATTCACGATAATATAACATAAAAACTATTAATTGGTTTCGAATGTGGTGAAAGTGAGTGTCTCCATTAGCCGATTAGGCATTGAAAAAGGAAAGGAGTCGTGAAAAAAAGTATTATAGACGAAATGACAGCATAAAATACGCAGACGGTTGTTATAACCATGTATGTCAATTAATTTGGCAGGACGTAAGTGCGTCATGCTGAGAATCATCAGAGGTGTAGCTGTCTAATTTTTTTATATCTTTTCATTAACTTGACTGTCGTCCTGTTCCTTCATTGATATGCAAATTGGTTTATATCATTGATGGAATAGGTAAACGAAAATAACTTTGATTACCTTAGCTATAACTATCCATCCGATGTTTTTGTATACAATGCTTGTATGTTTTCCATCATTCCCCCTTGGAACGAAGAGCCAATATATTCGGTTAAATTTTGTGAATCCTAAATTAAATCCGAGTGCTGAAATATGCGCGAGCGTGCGCATTTACCACGAACAAGAGAAGCAAATGTTCGAAGCTTATCGGCGTGGAATCGCGCGAGCGAGTTTGGTCCCTCTTGAATCCACAGGGAGGGAGAGAGCGGGAGCGCAACTTCTCGCCCAATGCAACACCGAAAACTGCATTCCAACGTATCGTCTATATAGCTCTCCAATGGCCAATCGTAGGCGTCAGTTAAATTTCGTGTTAACCAACAGGCTTTTGAGCATTATCCAAAAAATACAAGATGAAATTTTTTTTTGTCATTATTTTGCCGCCGCCAATTTCTTTTCTCATGTTTAAACATGATGGAGAGAATATCAGACACATCGATAACACACGAGATAAAGATTATTATGATCGTAAGTTTGAAAAAAATAAATATATATATATATATTTATCTGTGCATCATTCCCAGACGTTCCTAATTACAATTCCCCAAATGGCAATTAGTATATCTATTAATAAAAAATTGTAATGAGGCTAAATCAGCCATGATAGAAGTCTTCCTGTGTGGCCCATCCCATTGTCAATTTGATCGTCAGCATCGTCAACTATAATTGTATGTCAATTGGTTGCAATTTGGTAAGAAGAAAGAGAACAAATGAGTTGGCAAAAGAGAGAGAGAGAGAGAGAGAGAGAGAGCGAGAGAGTTACATCATGTGCAATTGGTATTAAAAAATTTTTTTAATATTAATACTCAGAGAGCCAAGTTACTGTGAATGCATTCGATTTTCAAGAACTGTAGGCGCTTTCTCCTTAGAATGAGAAAGTGTTTTGCCTTCGTTTTTTAGTATGATGTCAAACTAGTGAGAAAAAAAAATGTGGCGATGATAAGTTGCGTTTAGGAAAATAAATCTATTCAGCAAAACATATTGGACTGAGATACGCGTGATAATTTGAAAATTTATAGTGGTTAGCTACACCATCAACTGTGAGAGGGATGATTTAAGATACATAAGGCCCATCGCTGTGCGTATATGTAATGAGACACATGATATATTCCTGAATGAACGTAACCACGCACATCAAAGATTATATTCTCATCAAGTAAAAGGTGAATATATATATATATATGTATATATATACGGATACCGAAATAAATATATCCTACATGGTGAAATTAATTGAAAAAAATGGCCTCGATGTGATAGTCAAGGATGCGATGATGGATTTGGCACGTTCCTCACAATTATGTTGTTTTTCTATAAATATAAATAATCTCATCAGTAAGCAATAAAATCAATTTGTTCAACAATTTTTAAGATTACTGTCATCACATGCATATGCATGTGAGTTTCATTAACTCATTTTATTTATGGATTTATGTTTAAATAATTCATTGGATATAGTGACAATTAATTATACAGAACCGCAGTAAATAAAAATGAAATATAAATTAGGAGTGCATCACTGATGACGATTCAGTGTTACATGTATATGCATGGACTTTTATTCATCTATTTAATTTTCAATCATCTGCAAACAAACTTCGATGGCTAATTGGCCGAGCTTCTTTATACGCATTCGTTTGGAACACAATTTTTCTTTCTATTTTCATATTGAATTTCTCGTATAGTATATTTTTTTTTTCCTCTTTCACTGTCGTATATGGATATTCTACCAAGCCGCGCCCTCTCTCATCTCTACCCATTCATTTGTTCAATATCTATTTTCAGTAGACCCAATCCGGTCCGAATATATATCTGGTTCGAATCAACATGAAACAAAAACAAAGTCCGATAAAAAAATAAGCAAAATAATAAAAATAAAAATACTACTGAATCACGCGGAGCCACTTCGAAGTTTTGCTCTAAAGAAATACTCTACTAGAATCAAGAGAGCGAGTAGAGCGTCTAACAAGCCCGCGCGCGCGGGATCCTTGTGTGAATTCCACGCTTGGCTCCCACCGCATAATCAAATTATTCTTAGAAGTCATGTTGCGACGAGGCAACACATGCGCGACCAGGTGACGTCATTCAACATCAAGTATTTAGCCGACTATACGAGTTATTCCTTCACCAAATTGAATAAATACATACAAACGCGATGAGAAAAAAATGTACAACTCACAGTAAACGTCGTATCGCTTTTATAACTACACTTTGATGTCAGATCACAGCGTAAGCATAATAGTGAGCCCACGACACCATCTGTAAGAATGATTCCTATTCAAATAGATTAGAAGAATATTTAATAGCTCAATTTCAGTATTTTATTATGAAGAAAAATGGCGATGAGTGATAGAAATATATATGATATTGAATGATTCGATAACACATTTTTTTTTCAATGATACATTTCGAATAATATTTGTGATCATTCAAAAAACTACACTTTTTCATATTCCCACACTCTATATTAATTTAATCGCGAATTTGAATACAGAACGCATCTGCGACGATATATGAAATCGTCTGCGGTATATGATCAATCGATAAACTGACAAATGTCAAGTGTGTCCTTCTAAAATGATATATTGTTGTTGCGAAGAAAAAAAAAATTAATTTATTTTTTATCCTCTGTCGCGACTTTCAGAAATTGCATGATGACTCTGTCCTATCTTATATGCCATGTTCTATCTGTTGGTGCACACGGTTTTATTTTCACTTTCTCTCCACCTCACTCTCAGACAGACTGTATATCTATCTTGCTTATGTCTGGAACAAGTCTGCCTTTGTTCATACAGCCACTACTATCTCTATGGCCCGCGAGACGCTTCATTATCGCATTTCTCACACCGTCATCATATAAACGCGTTAATCGATCGAGACGATGAAAAAGGATTAGTGAGATTGGAAAAAAAATTCGCAAACAAAAAAATTGGAATACAAAAAATATTGGTGAAATAGATGGAAGTGTAGAAGGAGGAGGAGCAATAAGAGGAGGACGCAAACAAACATAATAAAAAAAAAATAGGCAAAGAAGAAGAAGAAGAAGTAGACGAGGTTGGTCAAAGATGGGGGAGGCAAAGAGTGAGGTAAAAGGGGGTGAAGGGGATTCTCAACCCGGTGCATACACCAACAAAAATCGTCGTGGCTCGTAGCACCGAATCCAGCGGCATGGCCATGAACTATTTTTGCCCTTAGAGAAGCGCGAGAACTGCAGGCGAAAGCGCGAGAGCGAATGTGTGTATAATACTGAACGAAGACACAAGATATATATGTATACATATACAAAAACATTCGGGACGAATTGCGCAAAGTGGACGTGTGTGTATGCATAATTATATGTGTGGATGCGAGTGAGATTGCGAATATTGAAGATAAACATGAGTGAGAAAGAGAAACGGCGAATCGAAACTTCTAAAACTCTTGTGTTGGCCATTCGCGAATGCTTGCGATGTAGTTTCTCTACCCATATACACAGACTAGACGCTATATCGCCACTATATAAACTCCTGGCATTGGGGCCAGGACAAAAGTGGACCGATATTTCTCTTGCACTGTGTGGCCTAACGGAGATTTCAGTTTGCCTTGCACTATACTCTTTTTATCTGAGTCTCTCAACCACCTTTCCTCCTTGGGGGCTCCAAACGCGATTTATTAGTCAAGTTAATTAATCGACGACTGCGGTTTGTGTTGTAGGCCCCCGAGGATGACTCTCGATTTCGTAGAAATTGGCGTTTAGAAGTATATATATATATATTGTATACATATATAATAGCACGTGCAAGGATCCAATTATTTCTTGTCACCTGAAAAAAATATAATATCATATCTCTTGGATATAATATCGCAATGCCAAAATATATATGACAATTAATACATTTAAATTAGTTTGGAGGACGCAGATCGAATTTCATTTAACTGGATTGGTGCACGCTTCACCACCATGTAAATTTATATTTAATAATATACTGCTGAATTTTGAAATATACAACACTTTTACAATTATTCATCCATTAATTCAGTTATGACAAGCGTGAAAAGAATATAAAGTAACCTTCATTCTTACGTGGCATTTTCACATATCAACAAATTCAGATCACTTTCACCAAATTACTCACTGAAAGAGGCCCTTTCGTTTTTCAATATTGAAATAACAAAAAAATGTCCTCATTTCTGTGCTTCTTTGAATAGATTATCCATCCAAAGTTCTTACAAACCTTTTGCTGCATGGTGAAACTATAATATAATTTAAAATCAATTCGGATGATGACGTAAATGAGCAATCGGTGTCTCAGTAAATCAATGACAGTAACAGAATTGAAATGTAAGGTATTCAAGTAAATTTTTCGTTCGTTTAAAACAGATTCAACTAATCTTTCTTATTTTGATAACATTTTCAATAGATTGTGAATTAATACACATTGATAACAACAAGCAATTGTCAACAGACTTTATTGATGGAACGTCATCACCATATTTCTATTCTTCGATTCGAAATTGAAAGAAGAAAAATTAATCTATACTTATATTACTTTTTGTAACAGGTTTCAAGCTAATATCTCGCGACGTCAATTGCACAGTGTTGCAGTTGAGTGTGAAGTCCAAGGCCACATTGACGCCTGTACAACAGCCGAATTCTCTGTTTTCATTATTATTTATTGATTGTCCATCGTTTATTGTATTTGAATGTAATAATTCAGTTGAGTCAGTATCGCTGTTGGCAATTGTAGTTGTTGATGTTGTTCCTACCACATCTTCATCATTACGCATTGCTTGGCCAAGGTATTTCATCGCAATCCGTATGGTGTGAGTCACTTCCGGACTTGGGCTACGCGACGATGGGCTGACCTCCGTCTTCTCATGAATGTTGATCCGCAAATTCTCCGTAATTTCAGAGCAGATACAGTCCTTGGTGGCGCCATCATTCGCATTATGAATTACCTTGCGAGCCATTCCTAAAATTGAATTGAAAAAAAAAGTATTAATTTTATCCATGAAGTCTTTCATGGAAAATTTACAATAGACTCTTGTCAGTTCATAACAATTTTTTTGATTGACTTTTTTATTGCATTGTGAATTGTAATTAATTCACGAGGATAATGTCATTATCCGAACTGTTGTCTCTAGAAAATAATTAAACATATGAAAATATAATGAGGATTGAATTGATTCGATGGTTCATGAAGATTATAATGCTGACAAGATAAACTACGTGATCAGAATGTTCGGTAGGAATTAAATTCTCTTTACTTTTGTTCTCATTCAAAGAATGATGAAAAATGAATGCCACGTATTATTCATCAATTGAAATAATATAAATACTCACGTTCATTATTGCGCTTGCAGTTCACAAGAGACACATGTGCGCTTTTACACTCTTTGGTATTGGTATAAATTCGTCCCATACAATCATTTTTCTTTACACTATTACAACCGGCACTGCGACTCAATTTCTTTCTATCTTTGATCCCCACCTTTGTTATATTCCCAACAAATTCGTCGACTGTCTCATCTCGTTGATTACTAACGTACAATGGAGTTTCACCAGAGCGTGATCGTGCACTCGCTTGCGAATCAATGAGTGGAATAGGTGAGTCTGGAAGCTCAAGCGATGTGATTGTCAAATAGGCAGGTCTTTCTTTTCTCATGCGTTCCAGCCAGAATCTGTAACTGTCAAAAATTTACATTAATTTAAGTACATAAATTTTATATATGGTATAGCATGTATAAAAATGTCTGCCAAGTTAGTACTAACAAGGAAAATCTGAGTAGTTTGCGTCAAGTTCTTTATAAGAACTCGATTTATTTTCTCCAAGACTATACATTCATTTTTCTATTTCCGTTCTGTTTGTAACTCTGTTTCAACTCATTTTGCCTCGCGTACCAAAGTGAATTACCAAAACAAAAAATAAACCAATACAAAAAAGTGGAATGAAATAAATCGAATTCGCGTGAAACTACTGTGGCATTTTACCGATAGCAGTGAGAGAAAGAAACGAGCTGGCTCCTCATAAAATATCTTTCTTGGCTTTGTTATGTATTTTTATTTTTTCGCCTTCCTCATCTTCATTTCTCGTGGTATCTCGTCAAATATCGATATTAAATAAAGTGAAGTTAACGACTTTGTTCATATTCTTTGAAATGATTGCACTAGTTGAAAAAAAATGCAGAGTATTGGTACAAAAATTATGGAGGGCACAAAAAAAAGGGGAAACAAAATGGTGAAACACAAGAATAAAAATGTGCAGACATGATATAAACTCAAATATTCAGCAATTTTTTCTCCATTTTATTTACACGTATATATATATATATTCGTGTTTATATGTTGAATTCACCAAGTTGGGATTTAATAAGAGTATAAAATATTTTATTGAAAGCCAATTAGTGAGCATATTAAAAACAAACTGATGCGATGAGAGAGAGGTAGAACAAATAAAAAAACAAAGTCAAATTGTATTTCTCGAGAAAGGAGAACGATCTTTCGCGTGTTTTGAAATCGCAATAAAATTGGTATAACCTTGCCACACGTTTCACAGTATAGGGTATATTGTACTCTGAAATACAATACCAATTGGGGTGTGAGTTGATGACTGCATCGCACATCTATTGTGTGAGCAGGATAGCAAGAGAAAGAGACGTCTTGAAAAAAAAAAGCAACAAGTGAAGAATATCGTGTAAACGACTGTATATACACAGTCATTTCAGATTTATTATTACTCCTAATAAATCAGTGTGGTAGAAAATAGTGCGGCAAGATATAACATCAGATGATCAGGGGGATCCAATAAAGAGAAATATAATATGTGTATACTTATGCATACACGAATATATTCTCCTAATAACAATACTTTGTATGTAGATATAGTTGATGCGGTGGGGTCTCCTGATACGCGCGGGCTAAAGAGATCGAACGCCCGAGATAATAAATGATGAGGCGCACGGGATATTGCTGTAAATATATAAGCTCGTATTTTAATACGGCACTTTAATAAATGCCGCGATAACATTAAATCGCGCGCGAAAACCATGCGGTGTAGATCGACGCTAAGGCTTTATTAAGTCGTGCCACAACCATTTGTCCTGTCCGACCGTTAAGTTTTACTACGTTTAATTGTGGGGTTTTTGCGGGGACGCGCGTGCGACCACAATGAGAAACGATATTCACGCTTACATTAATTCTATTGATAAAGTATGTACTTATGTGTTTTTGATTTTCACATGGTGAAATATTCAATCTCCAATGAAAAATAAATACAATACAATAATACGAAAAATGTTGCAGATAAACGAGCAGATTTTTTCTTGGGATGGAGAATAATTTTATATTCAGTGATTAATGTTATGAACGAGAATTGAATTATGGTATGACAGTCATTGATGATTTTTATGATGATCCATGAGGACATACAACTTAATTTATGAATGAAAAATGTTGAATGTTTCAAAAGTATGAAAGAAAGAAAGGGAAAAATCATGCAATCGATTCAAATAGTGTAGTGTTATAGGTATCGAGAAATTTGAATTTCAAAGAAATTGGGATAAAATACTACTTTTTAATATTTTTTGTATTTAAAAAGATATTAAATTTGATTTCACGGTATATTTTTATGTCGTGAGAAATAAATTTCATCTTCGTGCGGCCATATTATATCTATGTATATAATATACTACAGATTGCGTATCATAATTTACGATTCGCAATCCCACACTCGTGGGCGTTACTTGAATAATTGTATATTAGTAGAATTCATATATAGTTAATCTTCTGCTATTTTGTCTTTCTTCATTTTTTATTATTTATTTATTTACTAAATTTTGTATTCTTTTTTTCTTTGCCTTTCTTTCTTTCATTAATTTGATCTTTTGGTGTCGGCATAGGTTACCTCGATGATCCTCGCCCAGGGCGAGCCTGACCACTTCGCGGATGACAGATATGACGTACTGGAGATGGTGACCTTGAATCAGTGCGGTCTCGCTCGCGAACAATTCTTGGATCCTCGAGCGTGAGGCGCCGAATATAAAGGCCTGGCACCTCCTCCACCAGGAGATGTCTCCTCCTGTAGCCAGCCACAGTTGCAGAGTGTCTGACTCGTTTTTTATTTATTTATTTTTGTCTCAACTCACGTTCAACATTATCATCATCATCGTGCAATGCAGCTGCGGATTCAAAAAAAAATGCAACAAAAGTAAAGACATATATTAATCTTTTCTTTTTTCCCCATCTCATTTAATATTATTATTATCCCAAGTTTTTTTTACAGCCGATTTATAAATGATTGTCATTAAATTTTATCCAGGATACATTAGTCATTGCTGATGTCAAATCAATTCATGAGATGTTTATTTATTTGTCACACAAGACAACAAGTTGTAAAGTCTGCTTAACTAGCTTATGAGTTTTTTTTATTTTATTCTCAGTTTTATTGTTCCCAAATTCCCATGTTGTCTCGCCATGCCAAGGTGTGGGATAGATTAGTTTTCGTTCATATCCCTGTCAGCTACTTGCCATGAGGGGGCTGCTATTCCCTCCCCATTTACTGCCTTGCATGCCAACTCGCACACGTATAAACATACACATGCATTCGAATGTGTGAGCATGTATACATAATGATGTGAATATACATATGAGGGACCCACCGCGGTGCAAACCGCGACGCCAAGGTGTTTTAACGTCTTGTCATTGTGGTAATTAGTGTGCAACGGTACATGAATATTAATTCAACCATTCATTACAACTCGTTTGTGTCATCCAATTTAAGACAAATGAATGAATACCACGATAATAATAATTAATAATTCAATTATGAAAATTAATTAATAATATTTTTAACATGTCATTATATCAATTTCTCCTTCATATATTTTATGACATGACGTATCATTTATTAATAGATTGCATTAATATTTCTGTGTTTGGTCATGAGGGAAGAGAGATTAACACAAAATGTTATAAAATTTTATGGTATGAATTGAATTGAAGCCATAGTCTGCTTGGAGAGGCAACACAAAATATTTTCTGCATTCTCATCTGGAAATGAATATATATATAAAAAGAAACAAATATCCTCTTTCAACTTTGATTAGACGTTATATTTGCGGCTGAAAGGTCGGCATCATGGTGAATAGAGAAGAAAGTGAGCGAGAGAGCAGATTGGAGAAATAAAAATGAAGTGAGGGCAAGCATAAGACAGAGAACAACTCCGAGGGGGAATAAACTAAGGAGAGTGTAGAAGTATAGTGAAAGAGAAGAAGGTGGAAGAGGAGGAATCTCTTCGCGGAATATGTTTACATTAACGGGCCGGCAAAAAAGGTACACGAGGACCGCAAACTGCTTAACGAGTTCCCGGACGATTTGCTCTTTCTCTCTTCTATGCGTGACCGAACTGCAGCATATACGCTTGTGCAACTCTATATATCTATATATATCCACTTGTACATGTACATATATGATGCCCCTCTGCACGACACAACGATGATATAGCTACAAAAATACAGTCGCAATAAAATTGCACAGAGTTCACGTGAATTCAATTATATACATACACAAAGTTCCAATCAGATTGGAAAAAAGTGGATTCTGTTATAAAACATTAGCATCTAAATTAACATCGTGATTTGGTTTTTATGAGTTCACATGAAAGTCTAGTATCGATTAATCGTGTAGAATAATTTTTCATTATGAGAAATTGATGTTGAAATTACCGTAAAACTGTTATCTATCAAGGAAGATAAACTTCAGTAGTGATATAAAAATAATATCCGTGCATAATTTTTGTAATTATTTATAATTCGTGGAGGAAATTATTTTCTACAGCCTGAAGAAAATGTTCTGAGTAGTTCTTGAGAACTTAATTCGGTTCATGATATAGATAATTTATAGCTCATAGCAATATCTAAGTGCGACCCAGAAGTCTATTGTGAATTTACATTTTTTTTTTCTTTCTATTCTTTATTTTGTTATTTCTTTTTTCATTTTTCAGTAGGGCGGGGATAAAGCCACGACGTCGAAGGGGATGTACCCAACCCCGCGGATGGGTTATTAGATTTCTCACAAATTACCCGAGCGTGTACCATTAACGAGTCCCATCTGTCTGGATTACTGTGCAACTACGAAGTGGAAGATATATATATATATATATATATATGTGGGGAGAGGAAAATTGAAACACAAAAAGAGTAAGAGAGAGAAGCGCGATTCCCGTGAGTCGTTTTTGCCATTACCAAGAGGCGTCGCGCACGGTTTGTTGTATATTTTATATCGTTGTTTTTCCTATTCACTTGTCGAATTGTCTTGTTTGACGTTATGATACAGAAACGAAAATAAAAAAGAAGAAGAGCAATAATAAGGAGAAAAACAAAGTAAAAGATGGCATGAGGAAACTGGAATTTCTTGTTTTACAATCGCACTAAATTGTTCTCGCGTGATTTCATAAAATAGAATATTTATAAATAATTGAAGTGTTTATTACCCAAGACAATTTGCCAAGTGTAAGAAATCATTTTTCTGTTTTGACTTGAATGAAAAAAACTTTTTTCTTTCAATCCTATATAAATAAAACTATGCATCCGTATATGGATTCATCCGCATTTATATGTGTACGTTGCCGCGTGCTTGATGACACATCGATCCGTCGTGCGTGACCGAGTACGACACGAAGCTGAAAAACGAAACGATTTTTCAACGAGAAAACACGTGTGGAAATCGATATCATATGTATATAACAAACCCCATACTATCTCAACTTCCACATAAGATACGACTTTACATTTTTCACTTAAATATTCTCACATCTGATATATAGTGTAAACACTATACATACAACATACTACTACGGCTTATCACAATTTTATAATCGCGTGAAATACCATTTACTTGCAAAACGATTATTCTAAATCAAACAACACTTTATATGGTATGCGGAATAATATGATTCATAGTTACTTGTGGTTATGAAAAGTCTTTTCATATCCGCAACGATGTAATCTCCAAAAAACTTTCGAAAACAAAATTTTTTATATATAGAGAATTAAAAATGGAACAGGAAGAGCTAAGAATTATAAATCAAAATATAAATTTTGCCGGGGGGATAAAAGAAACTAGAGAGTTTGTGTGTCGAAAATATATATCACGACCTCGGCGTTCGTCGAAAATTCGTAAATCAGAATTCGATCGCGTCGACACGCCGTTGGCTAAACTGCGGCGCCCCGATTCGTTACGTCCACATACCTTGTGAGACCTATATATATATTTGTATGTTGTACCTATATAATTTAATTCGGTATTCCGCGAACGACGGCAAACGATAATTGGCTAAATTGGCAATCCTGCCAATCAATCGTTAAAAATCAAGGACTCGCCATATGCCTTTGGGGGTCACCCAACATATAGACCATATATATATATATATATATATATATTTAGTAACACCACATACGATGCCGCGTGTGTCCCACTAGTTGATGCCACATTTTTGTCATTTTTTTCGACCCACAATTCGCGTATAAACCCACACGCAAAGGGCTCTAATAATATATTCAGGTAGCAAAATAATACAGATCACTATTAAAATGCCGAATAAATTAATGGAGATAATTTCCGGGAAATAAAAATATGAATATGATGGTAAGAATAGGGTGAGGCGCCATTTAGACACGCACAGGCGTTGATCCTCGAGTGTACTCAACTCTCCCTCATCCTCCCGCGGTCGGTTGCTTCTTCACATATCTCACTCACTCCTTTTTTTTTCACGCTCTTTCATCTCACAATTCTTCACATCTATACGATGAATATATGCCACAAAGTTTTTCGAGAATAACAAAAAAAACATATTAGAATTAAAAACAAAAAGTTGGATGAACAAAAATATTAACAAAATTCGCTTACGCAACCGATTTGTCTCGAATATACTCAATGCTCGGAGCGTGTGCCTTTGTTTCGTTCCACACGACAGACTTAATCGACTTTAATTTATTTAATCTTGTCTGACGGCGCCCGACCGAGACAGGAGTCAAATGTGCCGCGGCGCGAGATGCGTCGACGCGCGAATTGGGCGGTCATGTTACAATACGTTGTGCATAGTGACTGGGGGTGTAAACTTCATATACAATGGCAATGCGCGCGTTCTCATCATCGTCAATTTCACTGCTTCTCAATTATCAATTATTGTGTAATGTTATTTCATTCAAACAGTAGATTGATGATGAGAATGGAAAGCTCTTTTGTCATGAATATATTATGGTATTGAAAAATATAAGTAGTAAACCAGATAACAATATTAGTTCAAGTTACACCGGTGAAATATTTCAAAATTTATTTAGAGCGAAATATTGAAGAAGTTGCGGCACGGGCCGTGTCTAAACATGAACTGGCGTGCGAGGCACATGCTGGTCTTTGCCACAACCACCCTCGCAAGCTCACCGAGTTATCGAATCTTTCCCTGTTTATATATGCATGCATATACCAGCAAAAGTGTATATAAATGTTTACACACAGTCAACTATCATATTTGTATGAATTTCCGCAATATTTTTGACCATTCTGCCAGAGCAGTGAGCACGAAAATAGATCAGTTAAATGTATATTTAGAGGATGAACAAAATTGTTTTTGGAAACGATTTTAGTAGAACGAAAATTTCCAAATTTGTCAGATGGTGACTCGAGAGATGAATAGAGGAAGAAGAAGACGAGAGAATGAGAAAGAGATATAGACGATGTCACGGAACCTACGCGTGTCCTTAGTCATTATATTATAGAATCCAACTGAACAAGCGACGCACGAATATAAACTCGTCGGCACTGACGTGAAATTTATACACGCGCTACATAATATACCAATTTCTTCTTTTTTTCCCCATCCACTTTCAGAAATGTCAAAATGATAATAATTATCACAATTGCCGCGATATTTTTCGGTAGATATGGAGATAAAAATGCACACAATCACGAAATGCCATCTTGTGAGATATATAATTTAAAAGACTGGATATTTCATAGTTTACAAAAATAGAAATTTATTTTTGTAGGAATATTACGCTTGTGATAAATGTGAATAACGAGAAAGAACTGTAAGGCACGTATTTTTTCTTTGTATGAAATATAATTGAATATCGTAAAGTTAACAATATAAATTCATTTTTCTACTGGAATATATTAGAAACAGGAGTTACAAAGCCGGGACATCTTTTTACGAACTTAAAGTAATTGTGATGTATCTGCGATAAGAAACAATTTCAGAATTCGTAGTTCAGTGGTTGGCATGAAACAAAATTATTGTGGGGTATATTTCGTATACAAAGTTTCATCTATTTGTGGAAATTCTATAGATCAATATGCACATGAATGTTTCGCGCGATAATTACTGACGTGAGCGAATTATAACTTTCATATTCTCGTCCATCATCCGTGTTAACTCTCTCGCAGCTTTTACTTATAATCAGGACATGACTACGGTTCATTTTACTGACGAATCAGGCTCGGAGCCTGGCACGAATAGGTCTCGAGGAAACAAGAATTACCGCCGCTTTGCACAACGTGTGGATGCGGATAAGATATAACTGATGTTGAAAAAGGAAAGAAACCTGATATGAATTCAAACTTTATATTCATCAAAAATAATTTCATTTTTCGCTCGTCTAATAATTCTTTAAGATAATATTTAAATCACGTTGACACGGCATTTCACATATTCCATGTATACACTCATCTCATCTATTCAATGTTCAGTGTAAAAATAATTCTATTGCAGAGAAAATGAAAAGTAAATGATGAAAAAACCAAGCATGAGAAAAATAGAGTGCGCGAAAAAAGAAACGAATGGAGGTCACACAAAATTGAAATTCTCTTCACGTATAACTATTTTTCTACGATTGAAAAGCCTTGCTTAACCACTGTATATGTATTGCTACAACTCGAATTTATAGAATTATTATTATGTTATGTTTCTTTTCTTGTTTTTTTTTATTTGTAAACTCTTCGTATTTGAATCACGTGAAACGGACTTGTCATCGTTTGGAAGTCCATCCCTTTGCAATGCCATTCACATCTACCTACTATATGTACTTTCATCTCCCATTTTATTTGATCACTACTATTATTTTTATTATTCTTCGCGTATTTGATCCCGTTATTTGTGAATTCTCCTCTCTTCAAATGTATCGCACGCACAAATCGTCAAGAGGGCGCGTGATGGCAATGAGTGAACATCCGGATGCTGCCTCATTATAGACTTCTTCCTCTTTTCCTTCATTTGAACATATTGCTGAAATCTTATCATTTTTTCCAATTTATCAAGCTGCTATAGCTTATTGTGAGGAAAAAAAGAAGATATACAGCTGCGTGATGTTAGCAAATGTTTTGGCAATGTTAGCGAAATTATTAAGGTGAGAGCGGAAAAAAATTGAGGACACGCACGATGTGAGAATTAATAATAGGTTGCCATTTACGCAAGCGCATTCGAGAGTGGTACACGCACGAGCTTGTTTAGGGTTGAACATGCTAAGCACAGCTCACTGGATTGAGGGCTGATTCCAAATGAGCAACTCGCCTTGTTTCTACCGAGATATAAATATATATCAATCTGTGAGTTATATCTTCACTTGAAAGAACAACTTGTGGCATTTATCAGTGGCACCTGACGAGGAAGGATTTCGAGGGATTGCGAAATCGACGGACGAGTAAGGAACCCAGTCGAATTTAAGTGGTCCTCTATTTTTTCGACTCCATATAGTGAATTATCGATTCCATTATTCAATTGATTTCTATGATGGGATATATAAATCACTTTTTCAATCGCAAAATTCATGACTAGAATTTCTCTATCTCATATCGAAAGATTATGCATTCATTATGAGTCTTTGTGTTATTGGAAAAAACGGAATCTGACTCGAAAGAAAATTAGTTTGTGATTTTAATGTTTTGCGGGCATAAAGTAGGTGGAGGTTTGATGCTGTATCTAAAGACGTTACTTTGATCTTGCAAAAATTAAAATGCCAGTGTGGAAGCTTTCTTTATGTATGACTGAGTGAAGACTGATAGAATCATTTGCGCAATCTCTCTTTCCTTTTCATGTATATATATATATATATACCTACGGAGACACTGCATGATTTGCGTCGAGAACACGGAGTCCAATTAGACTTCGTTGAATTTACAAATTGTCAGCAGAGTGAAAAGTTGAGTTTACCAGTGATGCTGAAGTGCATATCAAATAGTCATATATAAAAACTTTTTCTACAAATTAGTTCCAACGGTTATTATTCCTCAATAGTTCCACGTCACGACCAGAATAGAATAAATTTTCACGAGTGTCGAAAGTTTTTTCCTGACATAAAGTATTATTAATTCTATTCGTCATGAGAGAATTGAAATGAATTAAGAAAAATCCCCACTATAATTGAGCAATAATGTTGCTATTATCACCATCATTATCATTATCAATCGCAGCATTAGAATTAATCATTAGCACCAAAGATCCCTTAATCCCAAACCCCAATCCCTTGTGCATTCCTTGTGGAAAGATTTTTGTTCTGAGCATTCCTTCCTACACGACCAATGGGGGAGGACCAAACTTGATATATAACAAGCAAGTAAACGCTACAGAGAGAATAAGGGGATGGGTGAGTGAGTGAAAGGGAAGCATATATATCGAACGATACACCATGTCAAACTCGAAGGGTTGCCATTCGAATATGTAGGTTAAAGACCCCTAAACATATTTATTGTTGGGGTAGGTTTTACGCAATGCGGTTTTTCCTCTGTCGAAGAAGTCGAAGGGTGGTCCTAATTCGTCATAACGTTTTTGTCTCGCACCAATAATTCCCTAATACCTCTAAATCTCATTGGGACTATCTCAACATTCCTGTTCTTTTTCTCCCCCCATTCAATTCTCCAACATCTTCTCCCCATCGTTATTCTTTTTCTCTCGCAATGTCTTTGGCCTCCATTCTCTTTCTCACTATTCTCTTCTTCATCGTTTCATTTCACATAATATTCACTTACAACCATGAAAAACCTCATTATAATACGTAATTTAATAGTTTGACAATTTATCACTGAATTTTTGAGAAAAAGATGACCAGTGTTTTCATAATCATTAATTTCATTAAAGAATTCATGAGTGATTTTTTAATTAAACAAGTTATATTTTTAGATTTGAATCGAATATTAAATGTGCCCTTGGAATTGGAATTATTTTTTATTCTAGTCCAAGTACCGAAATCACCTTGAATCGCACTGGGGGGATTTGATTTCAAACTTTTTTCTTGTTGCATCCACAAATATATGTATATATATATACATGTTGTCGTTCTTAGTTACTGGTCAAACTTTATTGCCTGTTAAATTGCGAGAATGGCATTCGAGCTGCGTATGTATATGTAAGGTAGATGTATACTGCGAAAATTTATACATATACCTATATATAGTTGACAATGTGTTTGCGTCGACAACAGGAATGCGTATGCTTGGTGTGTCAGACAAGGTTAGATTTTATGTTGCAATTAAATGCATTTGTAACTAATTGCTTTTTTTATTTTCTTTTTCATTTGCTTTTACAAGTCCCAAAGACACATGAGACAATTGCCCGCGAAGAATATATTGATCGAAACCAGATGAAACGTTACTCGCGTTCTATAACATTAATGGGCTTTATTTCACATTCTTTACGAGCGTATGGATGTATGTGTATGTGTGAGTTGTTCGATTCAACCTCGTGACCCAGCCACAAGTGGTTGAATGCTCAGTAATTGATGAATTAACAGCATTCCCATATGTATGGACGTATATATAATTGTATTATACATATTTACTTTCTACACACGCGATGCTTTGACAGAGATAAATAAATTAATTAATTCTTATTTTTTTGACAATATTAATATAGATATTACTTGCCGCTTAATCTCCACCATTTTTATTTTATATAAACACCGATAAATTCAAATTAATCGTATCAATGTCAATCAAATTTATTTGTCTGCAAAAGGCAGATGATGATGACTTGTAATTAACTTGGTATATGTGTACGTATTAGATACAGCGAAGGTATTTTACTACGTGTGGTATTTCCGGCAATTGCTGTGAATTCGCGTGAGTCATGGTAGCTGTTAGTGAGACTGCCCTTTAATCGTTCGTGCGCGTGAACTTTATTCTCACTCGCAAAGCACAACGAAATTGTGTGCGAACTACAGAGCACCACCGTAATTTTACAAGTTAAATGTTTCAAACAAGTTTATATGTATACATACTCATACATGCATATACATTACTTTGGTGAGAAATTTACCACTAACATCCGCTGGTATTTAGAGATGACATACATATCAGTATATTTATTACATGTATATGTATTCTATTTCATTTTTTTCCCCTCGACAATTTTTTGCTGTCTTCTTGTCCCGGAACTGTTTCCATATTGTTTTTTTTTTCCTCTATCTTGAAGATTCAAGGTCATTTATTGGTGGTATAGACTACTAGATTTATTCTCGTTTTGTTGGACGATGTCCACAACACCCATTAATCACCATTTTTTTCTTTTTTCATTTTTTTTCTTCTTTCGTATATTATAATTTAGAGTTGTATATCTCTTTTAATTAACAAGACACAAAGGACAACTCCGCGATGTATTTTTGTGTCAATAAATAAAATGATATTAAAAATGGAGAGGAAAAAGAATATGAGAAGGCAGAAAAAGAAAGGAAAAAAAAATTAATCAATTACAGGGTAAAATTTAATGTGTTTCCACATATGTGATATTTGAGTTGATTTGTGAATGAGACTTGGAGAATTAAAATATGCATGAAAATGAGAAGGAGGAAGTTGTTGAGCAATCGGGCTCCCTCAGAACAAATTATGAAATGTCGATGAAAGAAACTTTAAATTGTCTATTTTGATATGTATCTCTAGTTTACAAGTATGTTGGCATTAAACTACCATTATTCACTACTGCATACCATCTATCAGACTAACAAAAATTTTCCATTCACGAATTGATTCATCATAATGAAATTTTACAATGGGTAAATCCATAGAAATTAAATAAAATTAAGATTCGTTCTCAAAACGATGTGAAATGAAGCCTTGCTGTGATATGAAATTACATAATTCCAAGTGTTCATGTTTATATCTGGGACAAAATCGCTGAATTTATATTATGTAAAAGGTGTAAGATCTATTTTTAGTTCACAAGGCAGGAAAGTATTCTTGTTATATTCATGATGATCATATTAATCATATGAATGTGGCGATTTACGAATTCAATAAATAAATTGAGTACTGACAGAGATTTTTTGAAGAGGATTCATCTTCTTTGAAGATATAGTTGCTGTCGAAAGATCGTACACACCAATTTAAAATGTAACAAAAGTAGCATTCTCTATACTCGACGATAATGGTGTTCTATAAAGTGAAGATGTGGATTTACTCTGGTCCAGTAAAATGGTGGCGCTCTCTGACGAGTTGCTGGCCAATCGATACGCCTAGTGAGAGTATGAAAGGGTATGAGAGGGTGAAGAAGAAGAAGAAGAAGGAGGAGAAGAGAGAGCAAAATGGAGAAAGAGACAGGATGACTTGAGAAGGGGGTTAGATGTATTTTCGCGATAGGGGGATTAGGGTGCGGTGACGTGGGCCACAGTGTGGGTCGTCGTGGAGAGAAAGAGAGCGGTTGGCTCTGAGCATGGTATATACTGTGGCGAGAAGAAGAAGCGGGTGGAAACAGCGGATACAGAGTATCAGAGGGTTGGAAAAACGCGCGCGCGGTAAAAGGGGTGCTTTGAGGCAAGGGATGAGAAGGTCGATGCAGCAACACTGGACCCAAGGTCCACTCTCACTTGTCTTTTGAGAGAACGGAGAGATATACGCGCAGAGAAGTCTACTATATAGCGTGGGGAGAGAAGTTGTAGGGAGGTTTTGAGGATGGCGAAAGAGGGGCAGATGGTGAAAACATGAAAGTGAGATCGAGATAGGGCGAGGAGTCTGAGTAGTTAGTGTGGGCAAGTGAGACGACGTTATATATCTATACATTTATATAGATGATGGGGTAAGGGGTCGCGGCTCTGTTATGTACAGGAGGAGAAAGAGTTGTATATGGGAGGGATGAAAGAGTGAGAGCGAAATGAGAGCGAGAGTGAGATGGCTCTGGGAGGAAACTAAGGGGTGATATGCCAAAGGGTTCTCTAACTGGAGAAAGTGAACAGTGGTGATCAACTTTCTTCAAAACTTTTTATTTTTCATACGAAACTAGGAAAAATTTTTTATTCCTTGTTCATTAGTTTTACTCCATTTTCTTTTCTGTCAATTATTCTGTGCATGCAAAATAAATTTTCACAATGACGACTCATTGTGGACTTCTTCACTTCTTTAAACTTGTTAAATTTATGGTAGAACATCGCGCAAGAATTCTGTTTTGATTTCATCTTTATACATTTTTTTTTATTGTTGGATCGATTGAGAATGTAATGATGTCAGTAGAGATATGGTCGTGTTGCGTGCAGGTGCAACGCGGTATACACGCTGACGTGCAATTATCCTGTTCGCGCCAGACATGCAAATATTCAGCATGGGAATCGCGCGCGCATACACACGCCCATCATAACTTTTCTGACGCGCTCGTAATTTTCGCTCATTAACCGTTGACGGTGGTGCTTGGAACAAAAAAATTTACAGTAAAAAAAAAATACAAACGAATAGTGCACTGCCACGTTCACGTTTCTTACTTACAGCCAAGTGACATGATAAATCGTATGCGCGTGCATATAAGACTGCGGTGTGCTCGTTTGCAAGACAAAAACATGCACTTTTGTTGAGATACATTTATCTTTTTATTTTCTTTTTTTCTTTACTGAAACTTATCGGAACAAAACTGGAGGCAGAATATAAATTATTGTAAACAGAAATCTAACTGATGTCTAGGCAACTGAAAATGCACAAAATGGATAACAGTTGCACGGAGAATTCGAAGAAAGGGAAAGATACCGTATGTTTATAGATATATGGGGACAATAGAACAGAATGGATTGAAATAAAAGAAAAAACAGCGGGAGCCTATTAGAAAAGTAACAAAAAGCCCTGAAGCATTATATATAGCCTATACGTACATATATTTCTCACACCAATAGCGGAAAAGTTTGGATGGATCCTCTTTAAGGAAGCAACTCTCGAGCCACCCGCCGAGAGCAAACTTCTTCTCACCGGATCTTGAAGGGAATCTCGTTTTTCTTGCGCGCACCACAGCGAGAGACACACGTTTCAGCTCTTTCAGTCACCGGGTTTTCCCTCGGCCAAGAAAAGTGTAAGGGCGAAAAAGAAGGTGGAAGAAAGAGATAGATGAATCGATTTCATGTTACCTTGAAAATCAACTTGCACATTTGGGCTTGACAACACCCTGAAAAAAAAAAATATTTCCATCCAATTGTATAATTTTGATTCATGATGATTCGTATATTTAATGCACAACATTTCATAACTTAAATATCCATAAATATCCCTCCAACCCAAATATAAAATTCATCGCATCCGAATAAACATAATTTTCGCCTTAATTCAACTACCAACATTAAATTCACGGAATTTTATTCGAATAATTCCCACACCAGCACACGTCGATTCTCATCTTCAAAATTCTTACCGCGAAGGAACAGAAATATTTATTCATTGATAAAAAAATAACGTGTTTGTGCCTCCAAAGTTGCAAATGAAAATGTATCGTCACATATAGATATATACTCACGTAACATTCTTTTGTACTCTTCCGAGTATTTGAATATATATCTATATACAAACACATAGATATAAATACATATTCCAAAAGTCGCCTTTACGTATGCGAGGTTCGTTGCGTGTAAACGTCACGCTGGGGCGCGTATCTCGCGCATGTATATTGCGCGGCGGTCCATGTGCACATAAATTTATGTACGAAGCTTCTGGAAAATGTGTGCTTGTGTATATTTGTTTGAGAGAACATATATATGTATGTATATGTGTGTCATTGTATGTGTGTAGGCACGTAGCCCGGTCGTTTGCCTGGTTATATGGACGTCGAGAAGTGTATTCGGCTAGGAGGCGTCCATCCACCCTATTCCGTTCGTCTCTCCTCTTCCTTCTTCACATATACATACATATATACATATATACATATACATATAGGTATATAGGTATATACCCTTCCGCCCTCGCGAGGAGCAAAGCTAAGGGGAAATTGACCGGTGGAGACAGAGGTTCTCGACTGTTCCTTCGCATCCCCATGTATTATAAACATATATTCAAATAAACGTTGATGCAATTTTATTCTCGACAAAGAAAAAAATAAATTGCGATGGATAAATAAATTCAGTTGGTCTATATGTGAGATGAATATGAATTTTCTAAGATGTATTGTAGTTGTTAAATTTGGAATAATAAAAATATGTCATTAAAACAGTTGGAAAATCAGTTTCTTTTTTGGTGTAGATCTTACCGGGCCATGCAACACACACGCGTTCACCCCAATTACGGTAATGGAGCCAGAAATGCTTTTATCGTCGCACGCGCACATATATGTATACATGTAGAGTTACCAGCACGCGTGCCACCAAGCGAAACGTGAAAAAGCTCAACGACCGCATATACATATATATATATATATATGAAGTGAGGGTGGAAGAGTTCAACTATATCGCTAAATGCCACATAGAAGATACAACGAATTGAATTGTTTTCGTGCCGTTTACTCGGCACACTCGTTCTCCGGAAGTCATAACCGTTACTCTTTTCCACGCGCATTTTCATCCACGATCACGCATCGGTAGAGCTTACATATCCTCTTTTCTCCATTCTCAAATACAATATGTTGTACTATCAGCGATTCTAAGCGATTGTTTATTCTCTTTTATCGATAACTTCTGGTGGGGGAAAAAAAAAAATTCAGAGTTATACTATTGTCTTTCCGTAAGAAGTAAAATATCTTCTAGTCGACTTCATCTCAAGTTTTCATGTATATCAGACACAGTTTTTCCATCAATGGAAAATAAAATAGCAAGCGGAAGTAACGGACTAAGAAAAATCTTTCCTATCGAGTATTGAACTATTCCTTGAGTTTTTCGAGCGATAGTTTACTTTTTCTATCGATGAAAAATAGATACTAAAGTTATAATAAAAATCATTCCAAGTTATTCAAAGTTAAGATTATCTATATAATATATGTCAAAGACACACCCTTGATAAATGAAAGAGGAAAAAAAAAAGTGGGAAAGGGTTTGAGCCAAAAATAAAGTAAAAAAAATTTTCGCGAGCAGCATGGCAAAAGTGCGTCGGGGTCTCGATAAATTTTTACGATAGGGAGAGATAATTAAAAGGATTTTCCTGGGGAATGTAAATTGCCAAGAGAGGGTATATGGAATATATATCGAGCTGAAGGGAACTTGTGAGAGGCCGCGTGTAGACGACGATGAGAAAGAGTGGTGTTGGTGGTGTTAGTAGAAGCAAAGAGGATAGGGGGGAGTGTAGATGGACTTTGGTCAGAGGAAGGGTCGTGATCAACGAGAGTAAGGTGAGTTTCGGAACGCAATGTCCGGCCTGGTCCAGCCAACGGAGATACGAGTATTGATCTGGGGAGTTCCCTCGCCGGCACGTCGCGACCTCCTTCATCTCAGCTTCACCACCGGCCACGTCGTGAGCAACTATACGCCACCCCTTATGTGTATATGTATATACGCGCGTTGCTCAGAGCGCGGGAGTAGAGCGGGCTGACCGAAGGGTGAGCCACGACGACGACGACAACGACGCCAGAAACTACGACAGGGAGGTGTGTGACGCAAGGGGAAACGGTAGAAGTCCGGCTGTATATACCCAAGTGCCTGCCCCAGAGCTGTTACGCACGTTCACTCTCGCTCGATTCCTCTCACCCCCATCTCTCTATGTCGCTCTTTCTCACTTTACTCCTCTCTCGTTCTCTTTCAGTCTTCTCTACATCTCCAACACTGCCACCATTCGCGTCTCTTAGATACAGGCAACAGTGGTTATCAATTTTAGGATCCAATTATATTTAAACATCGTTTTTTTTTAATTTTATGTAACAATTTAAATTTTTCTTCTCTTCGAAGGAGAATTGAGGCACTCAAGTTATATCACTTACCCAAAAAAAGATTAGAATCTTGGGCGAAAATTTGTTATATCAAACTACAAATTGGTTTCCCGTGAAAGTTCAAATGCAGAAAAAAGTCTGTATAAGTATTATTACTTTCTATACTTAGTATAGATGCTTCATCAAATTTATGCTCGAAATAATAATTCAGCACAAAGAACTTTTGAAGAAAAATTATAAATTCTCATTCTCTTCAAAGAGCCGAGCATGACCGATGTTCATAATTCACATACTTGTATGAAAATATACAGGTTTCAATGTTTGAATTTCAAATGCAAATATTTAACTGAATAGACGGTTTTTAAAATGTCGTATAAAAAGAAACTTCGGCTAGATGGGAAATTTTCATGGATGACTGGAATAAAATATAATATAAAGAAAAAAATCCAATTTGACGTTGATTACTCAGTTTGAAACTGCAAAAGTTCTTTATTTTTTTTTTTTTTTTTTGCTACCATATGGCCTTTAGTTTGTCACTGGTGAAGTTTGGTGGAACAGAAAGTTGACTTTCCAATTTTCCGGACGACGAAAAGTTCTTATACAGTTCACCGAAAATATGTATATACTTATATACATATATTGCCATATAAATATATCTATAATATAGAAGTCATTGACATCGGTGCGATTGCACAGTGTTGAATTTTCTGCCACAAGGAGCCGGAATGAGATTCGACCGGATTGAGATCACCAAACGTGTTCAGAGATAACGACAGACCCACCGAGTGACGCTCCTCTCTATCGTCTTTATGATCTTATCTCATTAGAAGTGACTTGGTGGAGATCATTCATAGGGTGAAATGAGACTGAGGGAGGAATCGTTTAGGGGAGAAAAATAAAGAAATAGTAAAGAACCTACCTCACATATTGGTTGCCGAATTAGGGGATCTCCATCATCATTGCGGTATACTTTATCAGCCCATTATGTGATCATTCCCACTATATGCAACACTCCCTCGCTCATGTGCAGCCACTCATTGGTCAACTTGTGAGGGAATGCTCACGAAAGAATTTCTCAATACAATTTGATATAGAACATCAAATTATTGATTGATTACCTCTGAGTGAATTCAGTGCAAGTTTTCTTTCAATTCCTGACCTGAATATTCATTATAATCACGAAAATGCTGCAAGCACCACTTTTTCCCCGCAGCTTTTCATTGAAGATGGCTTAGTCTTTTGATAAAATCGAATTTTTCTTATAGTTTTTGATCCCTGGTGCTGCACTCGAAGAAAAAAGGTGACTGAAAAATTAATATCAAATTTTATGATATAAAAATTAAATATAAAGGAGCAAATTAAAAAAGAAACGCGGCCCCTCGAGGATAAAATGCTTCAAGCAGTTGAATGATAGAATATCATTCATCTCCTCATGGAAGATGAATGATCTCATAAATAGAGAGATAGATACACTCAACTGTGATATATGTTTAATTTTGGAACTCAGGCACCCTAAACGCGGATAGAAATTTCAAGGTCACTGCGAAGGAAAAGTGAAATTTCAGGTGTTTGTAATAGATATCTTCTACTATGGCCTCATGAAAAAGGGGAAGAAGAATCATTTCATCCTCATCAGTTGAATAAAGACGATACTACTGATATAAAAGTGTCAATAAAGTGAGGTAAATGTTTTCTCAAACGATATAAAGTACGTGTTTATACAGTTATAGTGTGTGTATATATGTGAGAGTAAGAGGAAAAGAGCAATAGGGCACAAGAGGTAGTGAGACCAGCGGGATATACACTCTCTGACGCGGGTGGATCACCGACCGGGAAGGAGCCAGCACGGCGCCCCAGTCCCCGAGACTTTGACCCACATCATATCGCTCGTTTTTGCTTTACCACCATCCACGTTCCTTCGCAGCCCTCTCCCGAGACTATTATCTTAATCCTATACATCCGCTTTAAGACGTTCACCCACAGTAGGGTGGAGAAGAAGAAGAAGAAGAACGTATATAGACATGAATTCGCGCGCGGTTTTCCTCTTTCCCAAAAGCCTTCATATCCTTTACTTTCTACTCCAAAAGCAGCTGTTTCGCAATCCCGATAACTTCACGGAAAATTTATACTCTTTGCCATTATTTTTTTCTCATGAAATACTTCGAACGCTGAAGTATATAATAAACACAAAAGTGAAATATATTACGCAATAGTTCTCAGTTAATAAGCTCTTGTGAGTAGCGCAAAACTTCTCCAACAGAAAAAAGAAAAAGGAAAATTTCTTTGGGTCTGCAAGTAAAATGTTTTGCTAAAATAAATCCTCATTTTCATTTAGAAAATTATCAGAGCAGCCATCGAGTTCATTTACTGTGCTATTTTGCTGCACAATTATCTCTTTCAAGAATATAAAATATATGAGTGGCAGTGTGACAATTGATATGAGCGAAGGTTGTTGGGTGGTCCCGTGAAAATAGCCTAATTAGTTTGGCATCTGAAATTACATAGATATAAGCATACACAATATATATGACTGTGTGTTTATATATAACACGAATAGGTTATATATGTATGAATAATTAGTTGAAGTTACGCAATATACTCGCAGCGGGTTTGTGAATACATAGACAAAGTTGTAGCTCTTTACCGAGAAAATATACGCGTATAATGTATACATATATATAAAGAAATATATATGTGTTGGGCGAGTTTTGCGTGTGGCTTTGGATATCGATGATTGGTCGCGCGTAAGCCGCATAAATTAAATTAACATATAAGCCTCGGCGTATTCGAGACAACAAAGTAAAAGCCGCTTGCATCAGCGTGAGAACTATCTACGAAAGACTCCACCTCTCATTCACTCACTTAATTCTTGAAAGACTTATTAAATTTATATATATATCTCGTGCTTTTTCCTTTTTTGTTTCATTCTTTTTATTCTACTTCATTAATTTATCATCGTCGGCAAACACGTTGGGGATATATACATGAGTACATAAATAATCTTAATATCTATTTACGAATCATCGCCCTCGCATATATTTTCGCTCATATTTATATGCGCTGAGGAAAAGAGGAATTTTTTTTTTCCATCTGATAGTGGTAGGTATTTATGTGTATATCTGTATATAAAAATGGAATTTCTAGGCGTCGACTTCCGGGCAATAGGAGGCGCCACCTGGATCATTACCATGTGTGTGTTGTATGTTCACGGTCAAATATAAACTAAACAACATTTGAGAAATATATCCCCGCGCCATACCTGGGCGATGACAAATCCAGAACTCGAATTTTTACGCCTGTCACACGTAAAACTAAATTTGAATATGTTATATATCACACGAAAGAATGAGCGCGATGTAGATCTGATGGGAAAAGAGAAAGTGACAAAAAGGATTAGGCATATCAAAAAAAATCGAACGTCTGGATTTCCGCATGGATGCACTCTCTTTTTTTCTCAACTGCACTATTATTTCTTCGTTTTTCTGCTTTATCTGCACGACATTTCTCTGCCTCCTGTAAACGTTATATTATCGAGAAATTACGATCGCGGTTACGACTAAATCGAGCCGCGAATTAATCTCATGGCGCTTGTGTGTAGCTCAAGTGGGAGCAATCGTCAACGGATTAATCGACGTGCGTCCCACTGTTTCATTTGCTCGCACAAACTTGTCCAGCTGATATATATCGCACTTTGGCGGGCGCGTGACCATCATAGCGCGGCCTCTCTATACCAAACTAATCTCACATACTGACCGACATTTTTGCGGTCAACATGGAATGTCTGGTGGAGAGAAGGTGGGAAAATGTATACATAGATATACAGACTCTTTGATGGAAGTGTACACGCCGTCGAACATATAAAAACGTTGACTATCATCTCATGAGATTAGAGATGTTTGTTTCAATTTTATTAGAAACCAGACAGGCGAATAATTTATTTCCCCATGAGTGAAATGACACCAAATCATTGTCAGACAAAAAAAAAATTTGAATACGTAAATTTCGAAAATGCTAAAGCTGAATTTCATTCTGGCGTTTAATTCATTTATTTATTCATTTATGTCCGAACCTTGATGAAGTCTCGTGTTGGGAATAATGATATAATTTTTTGCCCGAATAATGTATTGTTTTAGAGCGGAAGTTGCGCGCCGTATTGAGTTACGCTTCGTGACACTATTTCTGAGTATAAGAATGAACAAACCGCAGGTGCCACAAAGTATCAATTCAAGCGTATACACGCCCATCTTCGTCGCAGCTTCTTCATCTACCTCATTTTATTCGTTTATATATATATACTCTTTAACTACATATATATCTTATATAATCAACTCTTTTGATACTTATCTGAGAGCTTATAGGCACTTTCAGACATTCTCTTTGTCTTTTACTCAATTTTGCAGCTATTCAGATTTTAATGATTTGAAATTTGAACGGATTTCTGTATCTACATTATGACGACATGCACGGTGACATTACAATCGTAAAAATATAGTGGAACAAAAAATACTGAACTATTATTTATAGTGTCTTGTTTCGTGAAAGGATGGCATCGACAACCCCAATACCATTGGACAGTCAAGAATCAACGCGCCAACGAGTCTTTGCGTTTTTATAATGATTCTTCTACGAACTTGAGGCAGTGAAACTTAATTGACTCACGGACAAGAGTGAGAGAGAAAGAGGGAGACGAGAGCTTCAAAGTCGCCGGTATTTTTTTCGGTACCGTAAAATTTCGTGTGCGGGAGTGGTCGTCGACCTCGTAGTGAATTTCTTTCTTTCTATATACACACAGATCCCTACATATATAAATATATTTTTTCTCCTTTTTTCTTCATGTCTGATGATCTCATACTGATTCTCACATGCGTGTCACTCGTAACTGGCAACTCAACGAGAGAATTACTAATAATAAATCATACAAACTTAAAATACTGTTATTGCCATGTTTTTTCTTCATTTACATCACTCGAAAAATTTTAATAAATTAATAAAATAGCAAACAAAAATAAACTTGATAGCTATAAAACGATAGTTAATAATTATTTATATGCTTAAATTGGAAGTATAAGACTGATATATTGCTCAGTGAAATATAACTACACTACACCCTACAACACATTTGTCTGACCTCTACATTCTCGCATCACTTGACTCTTCAGCTTCCACACACATGTTTATATCTATGTATCCACGCACCTCCCCAAAGCACTCTGCCGACTTTCCCTAACGTAAGGTTGCTTCACTAATACGCTAACGACCGTATAGACTAACTGGCAAACTTGACGAAGACAAGGTATGAATATATATAAAACGTGAGCCATCAAAGAGGGCTAGAATAAGACAACGAGGCCAAACCATACACGATGTAAGGAGAACGAAAGGCGTTTAGTTGAGTATATAGAAGCAGGAGAGCACATCCACGAGTGATTACAAGTTTAAGGTAGCTACGCGCCATCAGCGGCACTGAAGACAGGCCCGCGCCACTCGGCCTCATAAAATTATCCGTAATAAAATTGTGATTTACGCGACGTGTTCTTGGAAAGTTGACTGGTCAAACGCCACTCATGTTACTTTGCGTCTTCGTTGTGTATAGATATTTGCGCTCTCTTACACAACTGACCTTTTGCCAGAAATGACTATTTTGCCAAAATATATATACTCGGCAAGCTTTTATGGACGGTGAAAAATAACATGCATTAATATTCATTTCTCACAACTTGAAGTAATTCTATATCGCATGATTCGATTCCATCAATCTTCATCCACCAAGCGATTCAGTAGACAATACTTGAGCAAATACAACCATAAAATAACATAATTTAAAAACATCTTCGGTTGTTGTACGAATGTTTTGACATGAAGTTCTTGCAGTGTGGATACGATTTTGTTTATTGGTTATTTCTTTTGTCAGATATTCGGTCATGAGTGCTAGGCATGTTGAAAGTTTCCTACAGCTGATACGCTGGTGAATAAAATTTTAGAGAAAAAACAATAAAAAGAAGAATGAGAGTGCAAGTGAAAAAAAAGAAAAGGGAAGAACCGATAGAGGAAAAAGAGAATATGTAATGTGAAACGTTACGGATAACAGTTGCGGTGAGGGTGAATTTTTCGATTTGACGGGAGAGAAAACGAAGGTATACAGAGGGATGTGTTGTAAAAGACTACTAGTACCATAGAACCTCGAGAGACACGTAAAGAGCGTAAACACAAATAGTAAAGAACGCGTACGAGATCCCAGCGACTGATCGTAAAACGAAACGGTATAACCGTGTGACGCCTTCAGAGGAAAGCACTATATACATTGTCCCACCAATTTTCTATGCTCCTCTCTCGCACCAGGTTACTAAACAGGCATCCGAATGTCAGTTGTGTACGTAGAAATGTATGTGTCTATATATATATATATATAAGATGAATAACTATAGCTACCAAGTTTTGACCCCCTCGGGGGTTTCACTGCCGGATTGAAACTGTTTCGATTTCACTTCGAATAGTAACTTTCACCCTCTCATCCTTCTTGAACGAAAATCTTCATCTCCTGTTCCTCTATTGCGTTGCCTCGAATGTAAATCAAGTTTAATTAATTTCAAACTTTTACGATTGAAATGTAGAAGTGAAAGATTGAATAATGGTGGTGACGTGAATTCACTTGATGAATAGGAAATAGAATGGTGATATTGTTATAACGAAAATAACAGCGGAAAAATACGTACATTTCCAATGGAGAAGAGAGCAGGTGGCTTATCCACACCTTGGTACTTTTTACTGCTGTTTCCTATTTCACCAATATAAAAATGAGGTCCGGAAAAACGAGGTAACTACAATTCATCTAAAGTCTTACTCGCGATCTCCGTCTGCAAAACACTCCTTATCCTGTTCCGCGAATTTTCGTGCCAAGCTGCCAGTGCTCTACGATAAACATCGTATTTGAGATTGGAGGGATATTAGAAATGAATTTTAGACTACACAGAATGAAATGATAGAATATTCATTAGTTTTCATTTGCTGAGAATGCATATCATAACATACCATATTATTGAAAGAGAATTGTATTATATTTATGCATCCACTCGTTGGCGGGTATATAAGCATGATGCCCCTAGCGGGAACGATTTGAAATTTTCTAAATGAAGTAGCTGGAGATAACTTGCCGGCAAGGAATATGGTTCTTTTCACACCATGAAGTTATCGACGACCTTGAACTACTGATGGATCACATGGGTTTGAAGACCGTGACCGCTGATGATATAGAAACCTGTTTTAGGTTTGAACCATTTGATACCACTAAAAAATGTCAGACTCTGGATAAGTAATGATTAGACCAGGATTAGAAAATAAAATTGAAACTTAATGATTATGAATGATAACACATGACAATTGAAATATACCAAAAAATTTATTTACATAAAATCTTGAATATAATACCTATTTCTTAATGTGTTGCGCGTTGTTAGTTAGTACTCAGATGACTGAATATTGGCTTGCAGATAACTTGATATTGTTGATGATCATGAAATCAAGACTTGGCGCATGAGTAACTGAACAAATTTGTGTAAGAATCAATCGCTTGTCTGCCAGATAGAAATTGATTCAAACGGTGAGCCAAAAGAAGTTGAAGCCATTCAATTATGGTGTGTAGATCATGGGATGAAATGAGAGCCCAGTTAGAAATCGCATTTGCTATTCATCTATTTGTCTGTTCTTATCTATTACGGTTGGTGGTGTACTTCATCTTTTCAACTTAAAATGAATGACCAATTGTTATTTCACATCAATTTTCACAATTAAATCTTCATTTTTCTTTTCCTTCATTTTATCTCTCACATAAATATTCGTTTATATTAATCCATTTTGGATTTCATTCAATAATCATTCGTTTTATAGTAACACTCTCGTTACAATTATATTTACATGAAGATACATATACAACTTAAAGTGTTTTAAGTAGTTGAATGATACAATACAATAATAAAAATATGTTGTTTTTACTTATAACGTTTTTTTTTTTTCGTTTTTTCTCCCAATTTTCTTTATTATCGCGACTGCCAATTGCACTAATTGTGTGTGAGCTCTAGGCCGAGAGAGCAAGTATATTTCTGCGACTCATTTCCAATTTTGTCAAGTGAAAAAAGGAAAAAATTAATCTGATGTATGAAAGTTTTGAACTTTTTTTTTCATCTTACATTTTGATAACCGAAAACTTGGAAAGGATTTTTCATAATCTATTTAATGATACTTGAGAAATTTTCAATCCGCGCAACTCTGTTTTCTGTATGCTTGAAAAACGCGAAAGAATGGCGGCACCTTATTTATATTTGAAAGCTCATGAATATATAATGAAAAAAAGAAAAAAACAAAAAAAAACAAATACATATAGATTTATATCGAAATTAAGAACGACTGTGATAATATTTATAACATCCAACCGTGTTCAACACATTGCCGAATTATATGAATTAACGGCGGCAGTATTTATCTAATTGAAAAGCTATCTACGTGTTGTAATTGAAGTCTGAAATAGCATTTGACAGGCTTCCTTTTTTCATTTAATTATATAAAGATACAAAAAGATCTTTTCCATTAAATATACTGATAATTTTATATCAAAATTCGTTATTTCGATCAGCTTTTCCTTTTATAAATCGAGGGATAAATTGGCTTTTGCTCAATAAGGCTCCAAAAGTTACCGTTGGTTCTTTGATTATTATTATTGTAAATTACAAATTATTATTTATCGGTACTGTATACATTGTCCTTGTTTATATTTCTCAGATATGATTTTGTATTATTTGTTTCTTTTTTTATTTTTCTGTATGTGATTTTGACTGACAGCTCCCTCACAAATATATTGAATCATCGAAAAATGTTTGTTTGTCCACTTATATAACTAATTTCTTTTCTAAAGCCAGTATTGTATTTCCACGTGTCAAAGAGTTAATATTGATTCAACTTTTCATTTTTTCGGCTCTTTCTTTATTTCGGTAACTCATCTTACGCGCAAAAAATAATTCGTAACGTGAAGATAAAGTAAATTGTTTACAAATGACGTATAATTACAAAAACCTAATAAATTGCATTTCCTAAATACTTATAGGAAACCCACAAAACATATACATGTATTTAATTTTTGTATCGGGTTATATATACGTTCGCGCTTTTCACTATTCGCGCATTTGCTTTTTTGTATATCGTTATCAAAAAAATGGCATTAACGAGATCTCAGTTGTCTATAAGAAAAAAAATGTCACTTCTAATTGGAAATTCGGATTAATTACGATATTCCAATGACATCATCAAGAACATAGAATAGGAGAGAAGAATATTCCACGAAAACAAAAAAATATTAGATCGCACATTGAAATCCATATGTTTCCAATCTATTATCGCCCCTACATTCATCAAGAGCATACGTTGATTTTAGTTTACAGCTAGATATGAATTATTTATGGTTTATCTGCGTTGTTTATAGGTAAATGTCACTATATAAATGTTCCTTGTTGTTTTTCTTATGTAAAGCACCGTGACGAAAAAAATGTTGCACGCAATAAAAATATGCAAAATGTAACATGCCCAACTCGCGGTCTGTACATCTCGGGCTTTTTTTACATGTGTATAAATACATCGACAATCAACTACCATTCCCATTTTCCTTTCGTATCGAATCTAGCTATGATTAATTGCAATCATTCTTTTCTTCTCGAATCATTCCATTTATATAGACGATTCTTTCAATAAAATAGCCCGTATATATCATTATTTATTGTACATGTATGGTCGCGAGTGGCTATTGGCTCGATTTCAATTACAAATTGCACGTGTGCGATAGTGCATCGATTTGTTAATCACATTGCAATGTATTTCCTTTGTGTGTCATTACATATAAGCTGACTTATGATTTATATCACATTACTTAATGTGTGCGCGGCAGTGTCCTTAAAGGCTAATATTTTTAGTCCCACATCGAGGTGGAGATTTCATTGTTTATTTTTAGTTCTTCCATTTCTCCATGTTTTCTCTACAATTAATTTCTACACTGCGACGGTATCAATTAACTTGTCAGAGAATTCAGCTATAACTTATCTCTTACAAAAATGCAATAAATTAGCATTTTTTGAATAATGCTGCGAAAACAAAGTCCGAATTATTCAGCCCATTTTGAATGATTCGACGAAAAAGCGACGCGTGAATATTCCGACGATTAATGACATGAAAGTTCAATGGCCTTTCATTATTATAGTTATCATTATGATCCTGATCACTGTTTCCACCAGCCACAGAAACAGGAGTACCATCGTCTTTCTGGATGCGGCTGAATTATCTGCTATTGTCAGTGCATCGCACGGCTCGTTAGATGCGTTGTTTCCGCTCTCTTTGGTGGTGGTGGCGGTGGTCGTCTCTTGCTTGCAATAACATTTGCAATATTCATACTACGATCATCATCAGCAAATCTCACGGTTGGTTGGCGCGCAGGACTTGAAGCATATTCCACTGGTGCATTTGGATCAGTTGTATAAACGTTTTCATATAAATTATCAGTTCCATAATGCTCCTGCACCCAATTGGAAACGTTGGTTTCTCGATAATCGGCAATGGCCGGCGGTGGGTCTCGAAATCCAAGCACTTCATGGGGCGTGGTCGTAATATCCAATTTGCATTTTTGTGCCACTTGCCACTTTTTCCGCATAACTCGCTGAAGGTCTTTCAGGAAATCTCCCGGTGGTGCCTGATCAGAGGCAGCTAATTTTTTCGGTGACGTTAACCGTGTACTGTCTGACCTTCGCGGTGGCATAGGTTTACGTTGAGGTAATGCGGGACTGCCAGGTTCTTGTTGCGGTGGTAAATTGAATGTAATTTTTTTGCCAGTACCGGTTTTTGATTTCGGTGATGTCGGCGGCTCTTGAATTGTTACACGTCTCTGAGGCTGTGGACTTGCAGTTGCTTTTAATTCTGCGAGATAAGGTGGTGTTGCGTAATGACCAGAATTTTGTTTCAATGCACTACGTCTGACGGTATCCATATTCGGATTTGGCCTTATTGCCTGTCCACATTGTTGTGCCGCTGGATAAGTACCATAGATTTGTTCAATTTTTGAATTTTGTCGTTGGAGACTGTGCTGCTGTACCCCATAAGCAGGTGGTGGAACGAAAGGTGGTGGTGTATTGAAGCTCGGGGAGTTTGGAGTAAACGTAGGTGTACTTGCATTCGATCCGGGATATGAATTGTGTGGCGATGAATGACCAACATTGTCATTAATACAGCCATTGTTCTGTATTTGATTTGTAGTATTATTTTGATTTGATGTTGAATTAACCGATGCGTAAATTTGATTTGAGTTATTGTTTCGTGTTGGTGTATGCGTCGGCGTCGTATCGGGTGACATTGAGTTTGTCGGTGTGAATTGTTTAGGTCTGGCGCGACGTATTGTTCCTGTTTCGCCTACCAATGGACTTGGAGGTGGTGGCAATGAAACTAAACTTAACGATGATCCGGTAAAATCAGTAACGTCACAAACTGGTAACTCACCGGGAGCAGGTGGTGGTGGTAATGAATCCAATGACAAATTTGATCTGAACATCTCGGGTGGTGGTGGTGGTAATGGCTCACTATCAGATTCTATTTCTTCAGCCATTCTAGGTGGCGATGGTGGTGGAGGTAATGAAGTTATTGAATCCATCATACATGTGGGTATTGGACTGGTTGGTGTTTTTGATTCTTGACTATCAGTACGACTATAACCAATTGGACTAATTCTTTCTTTCACTGGTGTGCCAGGTGGTATTGGGCTCACCGGTGTGACATTACCTGACCGATGATGTCTCTTTAATGTTCCAGAACTTTCGGAGTCAGTTCCACTCCTCCGTCGACTGTGGCGTCGTGTCAATGTGCCAGATGATGCTGAACTTGTTGGACTTGGGCAAGAATCTGGTTCATCGCGGACAGTTTCACCAACTTCTTTCAATTGTCGTGTTATCGAAGTCAATGGTAATTTTGGATTCATAGATGGCTTCCGTTTTATGGTACCAGTGGGAAATTCACCGCATTCAAAAGCAACCTCACAACTGCTCGGTGCCCCGTCTGATAGACAACCACTTGAACTTGAACTACTGGCGCGACTCAACCTACCATCATTTGTATAACTTTGACGATGATCGGAATTATAACTTTGTCGTTGATTGTCAAATTGTCGAGTTGTGTCGGCACCATTATGCCTATTTATTTCTGTGAACTGTCGATTATTATCGTTTGTAGTTTTGTATTGTGTTTGGCTAGGTGGTACGGCAATGGAACTCACTGAGCACGATCTTGCATGTGCCAGAAGATCGAGATCTTCTTGTGCCAATTCATCGACTAATGTTCGATAATTTTCCATCAATTGTCGACCATATTTGGCTACTCGGATACCGACCATCCATCGTTCCATTGTTGCGTTATCTTCTGCGCACAGAAATTTAATATATTTTGTTGATTTAGGTTGCTGTAAACGTGGGTGTTTGACTGCAAAACAATTATCTGTTGGTGCTTTATATTTTTTCTTCCATCCAACTCCATAGTACACGTGATTTACGTCAAATGTCGCTAAGCATACCAAATCACGCGCTGTTCTAGCTTTTTCTTTAGGCCAGTAATAGAGACCGGATGCTCGTAAAATGAAGTGGTATTTTTTCCATCCTTTTTTGCCGTCCGACTTCAAGTACAGTGGACCCTCAACCTGCAATGACAGAAAACAAAAAAAATATATATATATATATACACATAGTAAGAAGAAATGGAATAAAAATGTCGCTCTAAATGAGAGTTATTCTGCCAACTCGTTGGTGTAAAATCTTTTTTGGCATTAAGCCCGGCGATGTTCGACTGAATGAATTTCCCGTATATTACTGAGTAGAGCAAAATGTCAGGAGTATACTAGTAATTACCTCGGGTACTCCAACATTGCTGCTCGAGAAGAATTCTTCGAGTAAAATGTTCCTCGAGTGATCGTCGTATTCACTCGTGTTTCTGTCTGATTGACCGAGAAGATATCTTTCCGGCGAAAGGAAAACTTGGTTTTTATCTGCTCGTTCAACGAACAGCAATTTATTCTTCGAGTCTCTTGTCCACAACAATAAATTTTCTACCAACAGTTCATGATCCTCATATACCCTCTCTGCAAATAGTGTAAGAAATTTATCCATTTATTTCGTTCCTGATATTTACAAAGTGATCAAAAAGACACCATGCAATGGCAAATGAAATATCAGTTTACCCATGAATAATTCAGGCAAATGTTCAACAACAGCCCATTTTGGATCCATTGCGACGTGGTTCTTGTCAGCGAGTAGTCGGCAGACGTGAGCAACACTCATTCCCTCATCAACAAGAAGACTCTTTCCACTTCCATCCAGTGTGAAGGCTTTGATGAAGAGTTTTTGAACACTGGCCTCTCGCATTTTCTCTAACGCAAGTCGAATTTTCTCCGCCTTTGCTCTGCTTGCTGCGTCTATAAATAATCCAATGAACATTAGTCCACACTTTCTCTTTCATCTGACTATCGTAGCCTTAGAGAATGAATACTTACCCATAAGTTGATGTGATTGTTGCTGGTTAGCTGTGTGTATGGCGGTCTGAGGTGGTTTATGTCCAGATCCACTACTGCTTGCTGAACTCTCACTCGACAACATTGACACCGTGTCGGAAAATGCACTATCGTTGTCTGGACTATCGGTTCGCATGCCTAATAAATTCAGATAATGAGCCAATTAGAAAAAATTAATATACATGCGGTTGAATGTGTAATTTCTTTCATCAAATGGAAATTATATTCGCTTTCATCTCGAACTATAAGCTTTTTCCGCGGTGTCGAGTGTGACGATAATATTGAACAAGAATTCTGTAATGGTGAAAATGACATACCACCATCATTCTTTCCAATGTCCGAGCTATCACTTGGATTAATTCTTCCACTAGTGGGTCTTGCAGATCGTTGTGTGTCTGTCGCCGGTGTTGAGGCAATATCGCCATCGCATCGTCTCTCCAATGCGCACAACTCACCAAGAATTGCATCGAGATCAACATCTTGAGAATCTGCAAAACAAAATAATGAAATTAAAAAATCAGGTTTATATGAAATATTATGTTGTTCATATAAATACAGAATGAATAGATATGTGTTGTGCTCTCCCCCCTGTCTATATACTCATCGCGTCATGATGCTCTGCAGTTAATGATGGAGGATGCAACGTAAAAAGAAAAGTATAGATAGTGATGAGGAATTGAGATGAAGTATCAGTGCATCGATGAAAGGCACCCGCGCGTCCGCCCCATAATAAGACTTATAGCACGTCAAGTAAACCAGTTTAGCGCTAATTGCTCTGACATTTCTCGATACGTTTGCGAATGCAACTGCCCATACCATAGTTGCTACCGAACTGAAAACCAATGTTGAGCGCCAGGATAATGACCGCAAAACTCGGTGCCACCGTGTAACCGACCTCGTACAACTCTCGTTTCCATTGAGTACTCAGTGACGCTGAAATTAAATGATTATCCCGACGAATCTATGCATACGTTTGTATGTATATATATACGTCAAACGTCGATACATATATATGTACAGAGAAAATAATTTATCGACCGTGGACTCAATTATCCATTCTCTTTACCAATTCTACGACGAGTTATCGAATTCATTTCCTCATTGTCAATAATACTATGGCTATATAATAACGTCTGGAACACTGTTACGTGTTAATAACTAACCCGATCGATAAACTCATTATATTTTTTATTATTACATCGTCAGATTATATTCTACGCTATTATTGTATTGATTTCAAACAACAAAAGACCAATTTATTTTACGCTTGTAAGAAGTAATAAAAAGAAAATGCGTTAGCCCAATTAATATTTAAAATTGAAATAAAAACGCCATGAAAATGTAAAAATTAATATGAAATATTGCAGATGGTTATCATTCGGTATAGGTGTGTGCATACATAAATATATTCATTTACATTATATTCCTCTTATAACAGAGAATTCAAGCTCGCTCCAGTCACTTCGATAATTAACAAAATGATTTGTTTGTGTATGTATACAATGTTAATGAGTATGCGGTTGTCCTCTTTTTTTCTACATCAATGTGTGAGCGATTAATGTTCTTTTCTCACTCTATTATATAGGTGCGTGTTATATCGCACGAAGTCCGATCCAATTCTAGTGTATCATAAATGATATAAAAAGAATTTTGGATATAGTATTCAAGTGACAATATCTGTCATGTCATTCTTTCGTATCAAAAAGGTTTGATTGTTAGTTCAATTAAATATTAAAAAAAAAAATTTCTAATTGTTTTCCTGAAAATTTATCGGCGCAGTTTGTATAGAATAAAACAGTATTCTCGCGAATTCTCAGAAACAAATAATGGTGGAATGTAATCTTAATGAGGTTGATTAGTCATAGAATCCATTGAGCTGGCTGAACGGAATTACTACAAATGATGCCCACAAAATTTGTGGAACTTTCATTCTTTTGTCACCAATTTTCATTCTTTCGTTGTAACCGATATGGATGTGGTTATCGCCAGTCGGATTATCACCAGGATTATCACCGAATCTCGGAATCCTCTAATTTTTTTTCAACAAGTAATTGCCAAACAAATTACTGGAAATCATGCTACGTCACTTCAAACTTGTAATTTGAATTTTATTTGTTTTTGGTATTATGATGACGCCAACGATTGAAGCAATTCAATAATGAGTACATAGAATAAAATGGATAATTGAGTTCTGGTGAAGAAAAAATGTGTTAAAATATAGAACACAATCTCATGAGTGTTGACATAATAATTCCTATCACTTTTTTCCCTGCGATCGAATACACGAAGATAATGTTCAAAATCTTTATTTCGGCTTTCGTCTTAATTGCTCTAAACAGAGCATCACCTTGTAATCGACTTTCTAGACAAAAATACTGCCTCTACAATAACTAACGTTTTCACTAACACTTGAATGAGAATTGATAACAACGAAAGTACTTCTATCACAATAAAGATGATGATAATGATAATGATGATGAAGACGATTTCTCTGCATGCAATAGATATACATGGGTCAAATAGAATCTCCATCATTATTTCAACTATGAAGAAAAATATAGGGATCATAAAAATTTATTACTAGATGGACAAGGAACGTTGAACGCGTGTTCGCAAAATAAGCTTGAGCGAAGGCGTTAAATTCCATCGAGTTTGTAGACGTACACTCGACTGGATTGTAAAGCGCGTGGGCATCAACTCATAACGCTTCCACTTTACCACATATATGTATATATATTCAACACTCGTAATTCACATAATATCTCAGGATAAGTCACTACAGGGTGTGTTCAAAGTACACGATATATCCATCGGTGCATTCTGTCTATCCATATTCCAATAGACTAAATTATCATCTATCATCATTCATAAACTAACTAAGTAGATTCATATTTCCAATAATGATGTGAACGTGCTCGTAATAAATTGAATAGCCAGGGAAATTTTCTTCACAATATTCATATAACAATTCAGAACGGATTTTTTATTGTAAAATGATATGCCAATTTCATTTTCATCAACAGTGTCCTCATTATGATTTCATAATTCATGAGTATGTAACATTGATGGTGGTATAGCTGCATGTTCATGACAGCTAGATGACGATTCGCGGTTGGAATGTGAGATAAACTCGGCTGAATTGTCGGTGGTGACGTGACAGGGGAGACATGTCGATTGACATTTGAGTAAAATGGCTGGAGCGTGAAATGGACGAAAAGTCGATACAGACATATATACTATGTATATGTGTATCAAGAAGGAAGTCTGTATACATACAAGCAGGTGTATAACTATGTATATACGTGTCCAGTTTACACACTCTGCTGCTCCGCAAATTCATCACTACTATTGGATTGTGCTGTGCAGACTTGTTCAGTTTCAATTACTCGACGATTGATTTTACGTTTCGCTGATGGATAACCGCCTCAATTCTAGTTGGATGCTATATTGATGGATGTATATATACGCATGAAGTTATTAGATTTAATGATTCGTCCTTAACAACATTGAGAAAAAAATATATTTGTGGACATCGTATACTTTTATCGAATTCTAATACTGTTTTTCTCATGAATACCCAACATTTCAGTTAGGCAACTAAACGATTTGCATAACGGGCAGTTGAACGGAATTCGCATGTTTTATGTTCATTTGTATTATTTTATAAATTTTCTTCATATTAATATTACCAGCAACTCGTAGGTGAATGTAGCAATCCGAGATGTAAATTCTTCATCGCGGATGAATGAAGTAAATATAGTGGTGGGTTTTTTCCGTTACAAGTGCAGTACAATCATGAAGTTGTCATTACTTGCTACGAGAATTATTTGTAATGAAAACTTTACGACACACATGAATATATAGATATAATTTATATATTGGGAGACCTTGCTACGTATTCTCTCGGCGTTCGTCGAGTGACAGCACAGTGAGCACGTGTGAGTCACCACAGGTTACTTGGCACAATGTATGTCTCTATATTCTATACGATTACTTACACACGATAGCTTTTTGGTGACAAAGAAGAGCTACTTCAACATGGTACTGAATATCACACGAAAAAAAAAAAAAAAAATCCGCGTATTGAGTCATTCACCTCTGTCAGAACGAAACAAAAAAAAGAGAGCACAAATTTCTCTCCCTCTTTCTTTCAATTTCGTTTCAATTTTTATTTATCAATGAATTTTCCCTTTCTATTCAGCATGAATTTGAAATGAATCAATCAAATATGAAATGTATGAAAAGTTCACTCACGCTTCAAAACAAAATAAAATTCCAATTTACATCACACAATACAACGGTCAGTATTTTATTCCTATTATTTCAATAAATTGAATTGCATGGGTGGTAAATAATGGATTGAACTGGATTACAATTTTCTATAGATCGACGAGTACTACAATACCTTTGACGGAATAATAGCCAAGTATGGTCTCGTTATTTCCAAAGTATCCCACCATTTTCGAGCGGTTTATTTGCATCAAACCTTTATAATGTATGTTTTCGATGGAAAATTCAGTTTTTGATCAACGAAACACACACAGGCACTCGCGCCACGTTAATTAACTCGTATACACCGGGCATGATACAATTCATTGAGCAATTTATCTATCAAACATCTGTAGATAATGGATAATCGACAAAGCATTGTATTATTTCATTACACATAATAAAATAAAACCCGTTATAAAACAATTCTCTTATTTCACTGGAAAAAAATTCAAAGTAGTTAATAACAGGCAGTGATATAGTTCATATCGTAAACAACCGGTTGAAATAAAAAATAATTTTGCTCTCATTATTGATATAATAATGTGACGGTAAATTATGAAAGGCGCGCGCGCACGCGTGGTGTTTGCGGCGCGTGCGACGGGACTCGACTAAAGGCATTAAAAGGTAAGAGCAACTCCGCTCACTGTACTCTGGTTAGCTTCTCGGTTTTTCCATGCGCCTCATACAGTATATGCCTCACACCACGCAACGGTTACATACATGTGTACATATCAACCACCACTCATTCATTTAATACATCTATGTATATTTCTGTACGTGAATATGTGCAAATGTTTCACAGTGACAAGCACAGACGTCATTCACCCAGTCAACACAAGACGAGAACTAAAATTTTATCTCATCGCTCCTCAAATTCAGTTTATATATTTATATTCTATTTGAGCACATGACTATTTGTACTCTGGCTTATTTAGCATAGGAGAATATAAGTGACAATATTTTGCAAGAAGTTTTGTCACGCAAATAATTTATGAAAGTAATACAAAGTATTGGGTCGTATGTTTAGAATGCGTGACACTGGTGAATGTATCGAGAGTAAATTATTTTGTTATATTTGTTCATGTATGTGTCTTTATATGTGAATATTTATGTATATAATATCGATTGAAATGCTAACGATCATCAATCGCTGATGCACTCGACCAAGAGTTCATTGATCTAATATACATGCGGAGGACATATTGCGCAAGTCAATCATGAATTGACCTGAATTTCATATATAATCGCTTTTAGACGAATCATTATAAAAATCTTTCATTTGATGATTTATTATTTTTCCGTTTTCACATTTTTTTGAAATATTATAGGACAATGACGAGATTTATCAGTCACCCTAATGTGCGCAACTCATTTTCCATACACATTATATTCATTAAATACGTATATATTATTACCTCTCTACTAATTGTGGTTTGAATTGATTATTGCAGCGATTGGGTTTCAGTGAGCAGCAAAAATCTCAAATGCTATGGGAGTATATATGTATGTATCGTTTACGCATCTTATATCGAGATAAAAACATGTTAATGCTGAATATAAATTGAAAACTCAATTACTAATAAGAAATAATATGGGATCTCTTCCGTTTGTCACGGTAGGGAGTCCACAATCAAGATTCTCCATCTCATATCTATATATATTATACTCGTGCACATATGTTTATACGTATATAATAGTTTCTGTTGGATAAAGACAGAAGAAAACACGTCCTGTGAACAAATAGATTCAGCAGATGTAGCGTTTTACATTGTAATGAAAAAATTAAAAAAAAAGAAAAAAAGATATCGCTACTTTATAAAAATATCATACGACGGATCAAATTTTAATGAAATATTTCACTTAAAAAAAAAGGTTTCAAGTAAAGGGAGGATACCAAGCGAATATATTATACACAGATAAAGTGAATTCAACACAAAGGTGGGCATCTATCTACAACTACAATCACGCAATAACTCTGCGCGAAATCATCAAAGTTTCAATATACGATCAATGTCATCTACAAACTAATTATTGCGAACTGATGAAATCGGCCAATGCATATTGGATTGATATATCAGTTGATATCGACTATATAAATTCACAACGCAGGCACACAGATATTATTAAAACCCATGTGCATATATTAAAGGGGAAGAGGGATCGGAAGTCACGTCAACCAACACATTCATTCTGGGACGGAAATTCTCACTGGATTAATTAACTAATGAATTTTGAGTTCATAGAATCACTCGTAGACACACGGGCAACTAAGTGCCCGCTCTTAATATCACGTCGAACTCGTATCACGTTCATTAAATCTTCATCAACTCTTGGTATCTTCTAACGCCCCTAAATATAGTGATATTTATTCTGTTGAATCATCACTGCAATTATAGAAGTAACAATCCGTCACATGAGAAACATGTGACACGAATGCACATTTACACACCCACATTTATTTACTGTACAGACGATACTAATCATTTACCATTTCCCCTCATCAAATTATCATTGTGGCGAGATGAAGCGAATTTGATAACAAATCTCTCTGTCAGGTATGATCAAGACAATACATCTATATAACTATGCATACATGATGTGCATGAATAGAGGTTCGGAGTATTGTGATACAGTTATTCATGAAATGGAGTTCAGTAGCGAGTGACGTACGTGTTAATCTCAATCCCAAGACTCATCTTACCATTCTAGTAAACGTCAACAGTTTCATTCATGTATTAAATTCAAAATATTCCAGCAAATTTTCGGTGTGACATTTCCTACATTTTTCTCTTCATTATTTCCCAGTTGTATGATAAAGTTATTTTTATTTAGTCAATAAAATAAAAATCTTTCGAATCAGCTCAAAATTGGCATCTCAAACTACGTCAAGGAGAATTGTTGATTTGCTTTAACATGTTACGAGCAAAATATATATACATATGCATCCCAATAGACGAAAACATTATATATATGCACCAGTAATACTTGGCGTAAGCTCAAGCTGAATGTGGTGAATTATGCTCGACGTGAGAACGAGAGCATCATTTTCGTTGAATCGGTTCCTAGATTATTCCCGAGTGAATATGTACAACTAAACGTGAATGCACCACGATTGAACGAGTTATAAAACTTCTGCGTGTGAGAGTAGAAGAGAAATATATAGAGGAACGTTGGTGGAAGACAAACTTATACAAGATAGAGAGCCAATCCTGCAAGCTGATTTCGACTTGCTCCCGAGGGGATCTAGCAATTTCCAGTCTCAATCCATGGATATAACACGGACATCACTTTATATATAGCTATAAAGTGAGAAACAATTTTCTCAAAGAGAATAAATTAACGCAATGAAACTCTACTATTACATATGTACACAGTTATATATTTAAATATATTATGTAGTTATATTCTCCTGGTGGTACTGGAGGCGTTGGTGCAACCATCAAGTGATGGGTTTGCACAACCGGGAGAGAAAAAAAAAGAACGAAGGAAACGAAGCGTTTCGGCCGTTGGAAATGTAACGAACAAGAAGAAGAACGAAAAGGGAGAAAAAGAAAAATAGAAATAGAAAGACGGTGAATGGACGTATATACCACGACGACTTCCGCTCGATGTCACCTTCTCAACATCAGCATAGAAATAGAACGTTGATGTGAAAACCACTTCTCCATTACGTCTTTTTGCTGTGTTAAAACATTGTTCATTTGATATTCAATTAATTGTAAGTGACATAGTCGAATGCTTTGTGTTTCTCGATAACGTATATAATATCAATTCTTGTGAATTTCTAATTATCTATCAAAACGAGGAAAACTCATGTTTCACATCTGTCAAAGTTTTCAACAAGATTATGTACACGAATTGCAAGTACGAGCTCTTAACTGAAATCGTTGGCCTGGTACATTGTCTTGTGCGATCTGTGAAGAATATAGTACGAAACTGGTGAGTACAGTATGAAGAAGGCCTCAAGGGGTGAATGTTCTCTGATGTACAGGCCGTTCCATTTCACATTCTCTCTCATTTTACATGAGTATCCATCTCTTTCTCTGTTGTTTCTCGTTGCTCTTGTTCTACTCAATTCAATTGCGGTGTAGGACAGACTCTATGATGGTAGGATTCTTCGCGGTACCATTGTTCCTCAAGATACATCTCTCTCTGTCTCAGGTGTTGTCTCTCGAGTGAAAATTGAATCGCGTTGCAAGTGTGTCGTGAAGCGTGACTGTGTCATATTCTATCCATTTTTTTTATAAAAAAATTCATACAAATTATTTTTCAACTGTGAAACTAAACACCGAACGTGACAAGAAATTTTCTATTTAGTTATTCCATTTTCTCTTGAAATGAGCATTGAAATAAACATTTCAATCAAGATTCTCATTATTTTTTCATCATTATGATATAAAAATAGCAATTGACGCGGTATTTTGCGATTTCGGTGTCAAGATTGAGCGAGTGTAGAGGATATAAAAATAATGCACATGAGATGAATCGGTAAAGATAAAGTGATTACTTTTGGTTAGAAGAGGCAGACGAATCGATCGATTGATCGAGCGATTTGATTTGATCTTGACGTTTCGCGAAAAAAAAACGAGAGATATTGAAGATACTTTGTTATATTGTGTGTTGTTATCTGGGGTTATATATATATATATCCTGAAAGATTGTGTATATACAAGGAGACCTCATTTATCTTATCTCTGTCATTCTTGCGATATACAATCACATTATAACGTGTGGATGTGTGTGAGCGGTAAACGATGACTGTTCCTTAGATGCATATATCATATAAACGCAAAGGCAAGCGACCTCCTGATGAAGATACATTTATGTTGTAGTATATACATTTTGCGAACTGAGTAACGAGTGTCATTTTCAATTAAGGCATGATTGCACTTTTAATAGATCAGTGACAGATTCAAATGCTTACGTCGTGTTTTCATACATCTCCACTGTACGATTAATTTCATTGAATTTATTTTTTCGGAAAAGTATTTTATTAAGTAGGCATTCGCTTAATTGACGTGGGGTCAATCAATTTTCTTAGAAAACTCATACGATTTGTATTTATATCCACGTTACTGTATTTTCAATCTGTATATATTTGAACAGTGAATTTAGCGTTCTATGTGACAAACATCATGAAATATTCGTAATTCCGTAATTTCCAAACGCAAATGTCACCATAAATATTTGTGCAATAATTTTTTTATCCATTGCTCTACAAACACGATTTATTTTTCATCCATGTCATATTTGTAATAAATATGTACATGCACTGCAATATCCCATCATGATATTGTTCACGATCCCATCGCACATTGCTTTATCTGATTTTCTATTTGTGATTTCATGGTGTCCGTAACTAACACACACACACAATATACAACATCATGCATAGATAATATACCTGATCCAATGCTGCGTTAGCTCTACCATAAAATCGCTCATTTATTATGGCAATTTGTCATCCGTGACTATGTATCGAAAAATCGGCTAATAACAGTAATAAAAATTACGGGTTTTATATATTCAACTGCAGAACGCAATGCCGCTTATATAATATGCGTATTCATTCATACATATGTATGTTTATATTCATGTAAATCAATATTGAATGATTGAATGTTTGAGAATTCGAGAGCCATCCGACATTTTATATTGAATGTGCACTTTCGTTCAATTTATCGACAGAAATGTGCAAACGTGTCACTTCTGAGAGTCAAAAGTTTGAGATTGCGATCCATTTCAATTCGTCTATGAAGTTTCTCACTTCGAAAGATGATAAGAGTAGATATATGAGAAACACAAGATATAATATCAATGGAATGTATAAGAACAGAAATATTCTCGTCGACATTCATTTTCTATAAATAATTTGGCACTAGTTATTAATAGAATCTGAAATATTTGGAACAGTTTGCTACTGCGATCTAATATTATGAGAGCTTCTATCATGTTCTCATTCTTGTATTCATTCATATTTTCTTATTTTCACATCAATTATATCAATCAAGTCACTTTTAATTGTTATGTCATTCGCTGAATATCGGGCTCCTAATTGTGAAGTAATTATAACATGAATATTTCAAAGTTGAATAATTCGTTTCTGTATTTCTTCCTGTAACAAAATTATCATTATATCTTCATTCAGTTAGAAAGTGATCGATAATTTATACATCATTATTTTTATATACTGATATCTTTGGTAGAGTCAATTATATATTCGTTTCCTTGTTTGACTGGTGATTATTCGGTTTCCTGTTCATATCAATCGCAAAGTAGTTCGAATAAATTCAAGGAAATATGAAATTTTATATCACTTTGGAATTTAAGTGTTCCGCTATATTTCTTTCTTTATAGAGAAGAAACAAACCAATTAAGAATTCAGTTATGGAAAAAGCAGTGGTCAGGATATCAAAAGAATAAAAGGTGAATTGAAAAAAGTAAAGGTTCGAAGTTTTATTATGATTTTTTCAATCAATAAATTCAGATCTTTGAAACTGTTCCGCTGATTATTCTTTGTAGTAATTTTTCAACAAAGTGCCTTATGAATTCCATGAAATAATGAATCTCACGGACACCTGAATTGGACATAATTTGTACAGTAGACATAAAAATAAAATTTTCTTTGTCCAGTATGGAGTAAAATTGTTATACGCAGGATAATTTAATCTTATATTACAGTTGTCACGCCTTATTAAACAGAGAATAGCGACCCGATTGCTTTTGACGGGTGCACCATGATAAATGCCGCCTTGTGATAGGAAATGTTAGGCGGGTCGTGTTATCAGTGAATATTCCCACACATAAAATGCTTTACCGTTTCGACGACACACGCCCATGAGACGCAACGTCCAATATACACATAAACATGTATACGAATGTATGTGTGTACAGTGTAATCTACAATCCCTTGTGCTCCTGTTTCGCTACAAACCAAGCGAGACGCCGACGTTATACACTGTGTCGCAGCTCGTTACGCGATATCGGAATCATAAAGGAGGCAGCATTATAAATCCTTGTCAAGGAAACTGCCTTGAGGTTGAGTTGACTGCGAGAGATTCAGCAGTTTCATGGATGTGACGATGAAAAATATATTGGAGAGAGAGAAAGTGCGAGGGCGAGGCACAACAAGGGCGTATATATTCAACAGAGTAAACTACAAACACAGTTTTATGGAACTTTGGAAGTTTTATAGTAAGACTCATAAAAAAAAAGGAGGTAGAAATGAAACTATGGAATTAATTGAAAACGATTCCACTAGTGGAGATTGGAAATTTTTTACGATATCGTAGCAAAGTCAAGAAAATTCAATTCTTTATTTTTATGTTTTTAGTGTGCACACTGTGTTGAGAAATTCCGCCGTCGACTTTTATCGTTCTTACATGTTTTGATATGCAAAATCAGGGTCCCTTAGTAGTTTTATTAATAAGTTGAATTATTTTCAGCGAGAAACTCAATTGCTGGACATTATGGAATCATACTGAATGATTAAAGATATGAAAAAGATTAAGTAGAAAAATTCTCATTGTTAGGTCTTTAAGATGTCTAACAGTTCCTGTGATAGCTGTAGTATTTTTTCACTCATTCAACCGTAGTTGGTCTCAAGAATGAAAATTCCGAGTAATTTATTGTTGAGTCTCTTCTTACCTTACCACAACGAAACAAAGGTTGATTTTGCTTTCTTTTTTTTCGAACTGAGAAGTCGCACTCAACACACTCACGCAACTTTTAATAACTGGTAATAACCCGCGTTGAAACTCACAGAGTGCTTATCTCAATTGCACGGCCACGATGCGACCGCGTACTTGAGCTTGAGAAGCTGAGAAGAGTTTATGTACAAGATGCGAAAGTTATTTGAATGTGCGCGCAAAGGGGAGAAATAAAGAAGGCGAATAAGTAGGTACAAGTACTTATATGTGTATGGTTGATTAAATCTTCAGAGTTGTACGAGAGTATATAACGCGCCTCGTTAAACAAGGAAGTCCGCAAGCAGAACATATTTATAATCAAATAATGTCGCTTGAATCCACCGACGTCGCCGCGTTCTTGCAAACATACAAATGAATGCACTGATGTGGCGTCGATCTTACATACGTCGACGTCTGACAGAATAAACCAAGATTTTTAGATACGGCACGTGTGCGTCTGTCGTCCAACTGACACAACTATGCACGCCATAAAAACCCTAATACAAAACATTTTCTTTCACTTATTTATTTATTCATCTATTCATATATTTGTCCATTAATTTTCAAACTGATTTACTCTTGACATCTGTAAATGTCTGGATTTCTTCCAATGTTTCTTTTCCGTTATGTATGAGGTTGGTACTAATAGACCAGTTAGTCCTATCGATTCTTCCAACGCAATATAATTGTCAAGATTAATTGTTTTATTATGTACTTATTTTTATTTGGGTCAGTGTTTGTGTTGTCCAGAAAAATCCGGAAATATAGTTAAAGAACTAAGTCGGCAAACGTGGCGCCGATGAGGTCATGATTTTACGACGTGTGGGACGCTTTTATCGTGAATAAACTCAGTCTCGTCGAATAAATATGCGCGGAATCAAGAATCACATATACACATACATACAAAAACCGCGGGAGGCAGTAAATAACAAGAACTACAAAAACTCGGAATACCAAGCAGAAAAGAAGAGGTATTAATTCAAAGGAATTAATTGTGAAGGTGTTTGAGCATAAAAAGTATGAAATAAAAACAAACATATTTCTTTGTTCATCAACACTTTCGTTTTCATTCCTCGAGAAATGGTAAAAATGACTCTCATAAATGCCATTAAGACTAGACTAACCCCTAGAGGTAATCGTATTGAAACATTATACAGTACAACAATATATAAACATCATTCGAGAGTTTAAATCGGGATGGATAAGAAGAGGTACGAAGATAAAAACTGACAAGTAAAGAATTGATGAGAAAAGAAGAATGAAACTGACGAGGAGGTTGGAACTGGTGGATTATCGTTTCTATTGAATGTTATAGCGACTCAGTATATATGAACGTAAATGCATAAATCCGCTGATATCCAATGTGAAAGCAGAGGTATGTATTCTTTTATATAAATATATATTTATGTATATGTACGCGATATATGAACACGTGAGAGAGTCAAAAGGCCGTGAGTCCGAAGATGCGATGTGAGATAAAGAGCCGCATACATAGCGCACAATCGACGCCATCCCTTGAGGGCTATCGGTACATAATGTTGTGGGTTCCGATTCACCGACAGTAAAATAAAAAAGTGAAGTTCAAGATAGTGAGTGGCCGCGAGGAAGATAATTTAGTTGTCATGAAGAAAAAAAATTGAATTCCACAAATGAAAAACTTTATTTCTCCCCTAATTTTTCTAGTGAAATTAATTTACAAACACCACATTGAAATATTATTATCAATTCAATTATTTTTTGTTATGACTGTCAGGGGATGTAGTTTCTGTGTAATAAATATGATTTAACGATATTTTCGGGGTCATTTCATTTTCCAGAGGGGAAATACGATCAGATCAAATGTCCACTAGTGGGTGTGTACTATGTGTGCGGAAATAATCGGAAAGAATAAATAAACTAAAAGGCATCATGTGAGTGCTATACTTTCTCTATGTATTGTTTCAAGGATCTACGCAGCGACCTCGTAAATGCATCAGGAGGGTCGATTTCCATTTTTCAAATACTTTTCGTTGCTGTATCAACGGATTTAGCGGGTTCCATCCGGAGGGAGAGTCAAGTACACTCTTGGTCAAACTCAACAATAACGAACAGTAAAAAAAAAGAAGGATCCAGGACAATCGTTCTGTGTACTGATTTGAAAAAGAGGATATTGTATAACTCACCCTCGAGATTCGCCATTGAGAAACGGTAGCTGTCGATTCGTGGGGTATTGATGTCCGAGTTGAATGGCCTCAAAGTAGCGGAACTTACATTGTCCAAACCCTATAAACATAACAAAACAAATAAATGATTAATATTTGAATCAGGTCTCATCTTCGCTACAATGAGTAAAATTCGATGAAGATTATTGTTTATCTTTCTTTTCTATAGCACCAGAGATGAACCCATATATACACATGATATAAATGGAATTTCATTTATCTCAATGAAGTGAGAAAAATTTCCCATTGCTCCAAGCTCAAAACGAATCTTATCATGAAGATGCACACACCTCGGGCGTCTATATCCGAGAGACACAATTTTGTCTTCAACCAAGAAGTGATATAAATATAAAGATAGAAAGAGGAAGCTGGCTGAAAAGAGCAAAGTTGTATGAAGTTCCGTCTCATCGTCATCATCGTCGTCGTCGTCGTCGTCTCGCTTTCATCGGCTTCCGTTTGGATCCTTCGGGCAGCCGACAGCCCGGCAAATGCGATTCGCTTCTCTCACGCGCGCCCGTCAATTTCCGCATCTAGACAACCCCATCTCCTCGCGCTTCACATACCAGAATATGTACATATATGCATATATATATATATATATATATATGTACACATCATTTCCAAATAACACATGTCTAGAATATATGTATATATCGCAGCCCATATATATGGAAAACATTATACACTTGAGGTGATTTTCCGGTTTCTATCATAACAAGATACACCACCGCAACTTAACTATGATACAAGTGCCGCAGATAATACTGCAACATACCCTAGTAGTGTTGGCTATAAATTTTATTCCTAACGTCTGCATGATTTGAATAAATTATCACACCAAAGTAACGATTCTCTCAGCAACGAAGCAATTTTAATCAAAACAACCAACATAAATTATTGTTCGCTCATAAGCAACAACTAAGTAGAGAATAGTCGTACATCTGTCGTGATTTTGAAACAAACATACAAATAGTTGACAATTATTCCTTCACTCATCCCTAAATCAACTCCAGTTTAAGTGAAAAAGGGAATAGAGTACTTTTCGAATTTCCCGATAGTTCAAACTCTTCAGAAATGGCCAAACTAACAGAAAAAAGAAAGAAAGAAAAATCACCATCAATCACAAAAACAAATTCAAAGGAATGAATGTTGAATTCACAGAGGAAATTCATAGCTCTTCCTGGTGGATGACAAGCAATAGAACGACAATAATGGCTGAGCTATGGAGAGCTTCCGCGTTTTGAGCCATTAGCCGTGAATAATACGAGCTGTCACCTCGACAGTCCCGATGAACATGTATAGACGGTTGAGCGGTCAATCAACCGAGGGACGGAGTGTGCAAGGGAAAAACACTGCTATATAGACTTGTATACTTTACATATACGTACATGCAACATAAAGAGTTGTGTGGCCACTTCACTTTGTATGTTAGCTTTACCTCAAGCTTTTCTACCATCTGTATGTATCTGTGTTTACCTCTGCCATACATCCCTTACAATCTTACATACATGAATCTAACTCAACGCATTGGTTCATTTGTGGCGAGGACTCCAATGCTCGCGGTAGAGCTGCGAGTGCATTAGAAGAACAAGTTAAACATCTATGTGACCCCGATCATTTCTTATGTGTGTTCAACCACAACTCAACCAACGACATGAATCAACCCAAGTACATGTCCCTTGCATGAATCCCCTTTAAGATATGTATACGAAAAAAGAAATCGACGTGACATATTTGACGCATTTAATGTACAATAATGAGTTTTATTCTTTTCATGTGTAATCTCGACAATCAACGTTTCACAGATAACTCACAACGATATTGATCTGATGAATAAGTCACTTTGTATCGTATATTATTGCAAACGATCTATTGGATACGATAGAATTGTTTTGTGAAATATTAATTGAACTGGTGTGTATGTGTGTGGGTAAGTATTTATATCCATACATATGCATACAGATACAATTGTCAGGAGCGGAAGTCAATAAGATTCTGTAATTCATATGCTCGCCACTATCGTTTGTAAAGCACTTAACCTGTTACAGTCTTGTGTGTATACAATGCGCTATGTACTCTCAAAGACTTTATACAGCAAAGTCGATTGCAATTGGATTATGTGAGAATGTACATGTTTATACATATACAACATTCACCAATGAATTTCTCCTTTCCTGAATATTTGTTGCAGAAAAGCAATATCGTAATCTTTTTGTATAATATAAGTTCAAGAAGGTTCACTCGATGAAATTTCTAACATGAGCGAAAATAACTTCGAGTATTAAAAATGAAATTTTATTGGCACAGTTATGTAATTCAATTTCATATTTTTTTTCGTGTAGACACAATTGTGAAAAAAAAATTGATGAAAAACTTTAATGAACTTTCAGAATTTATTGCACATTTTTTGCACGGCTTCTCCCTTTCATTATTTGAACGGTGGGAATATATTATTATCAGCTTCATTTTACAAACTTTCCTCATTGGAATCCATCAATAATATGAAGCCATAATTGGAGCTATTAAACAAATAAACGATCAACGAAAAATGTAGTAGTGAATAGATGAATTTTCCCCTTATTTTTGCAAACAACACAGCGCACGATAATTATACATGAATATACAGACATAAAATATAAAAGAGGGCGTACATACATATACATACATATACATGTTTTTTTCTTTACATATATTATTTCACAGATCCTCAATCTCATATTCTTAACTGGGTTACGTGTATATATTTCAGGATGAGAGGGATTTACCAAAACAATCACGGAATATTTCGCAACCGTGGCCCAAAATTTCGCTACAACATCAACATATGAATGGTTGTGTCGACACAACGCCATATTGGAACTCACACATACGTATTGGTTTCATACACGGAAATGATTATCAATGCATGTTTGCATTTATGCATAGTTATAACACTCGAGATTGGGTTGGATAGTACACCACGTATTGGGTCATTGGGTTTTCGTATAAATATATATTATAACATTATATTCTAATGGACCAACGTGAGATTTTCGCATTCAGAATTGTTCGTACGTATCTATGTGTGGGAGTGTAATATGAAATGAGGTAAAAGCACTGGGCCAGCAGGCACAACAATTAGATACGACTGGATAAGCCGACTCTTCCGGTAATGCGAACCTCGTGAACATTATATGCACACGCTGAGAGATCGTTTACCTCTACTGATATGTACCTTAACTATATATACATATTACATGAACGTGTCGTTGTAAAAATAGAAGATGAAAAATGAAAAAAAAGAGAAAGAAAAAAAATGTAGCGTGATATTTATAACGTCTTGGGGATCTCTGGACCATAATATCCATGAACTAAAGTCCATTCACAAAGAGCTAAGTGGTGTGAAATACATATATGTGCACATATAATGTATATGTATATATATATATTGTTTTTCCCTCACGTTCAGCATTTGGATGACGAGGCAATACATAATAGAGAAAAAAACAACTGGATACTGTGTTAAATATACTGTTATAAAAGATACAACACAAACGATCTATTTTACGATATTTATCGAACGAAATTCCCTCTTTTTTTTTGTTAAGTTTTCTGTTTTCCATTTCTTTTTTATTCTGTTCTCGTCTCTGTGATCATTATAATTGTATCTTGTGTGTGGAGACAGTAATTGTGATAAGAGTTTTTATAATAGAAAAAAGTTGAGAGTGAAAATTAATTGATAAAAACTTGCGTTTGTTACATTATGTAATTTTTCTAGCGAGATGAAAGCTTTAATTTTTCACACGTTCTTCTTCCGAGTCCATTTAATAGTGGAAATGAAAAAAGGAATAAAGGAAAAAGTGTAAAAAAAACTGTTGTATGTGCTGTGGTATAGGTATATATGCGTCTACGCTCTTGACTCGCCATTTATTTTTCACATTTTTCCATGCCCTTCGGGCACTTTGTGCTGGAAGTATGGAGCATCTATTTTGTTGAACTCGATTTGAAACAGGCGGAGCTTGTTTTCGAGGAAGAAGAAAAAATGCTTCTCGGGCAATTCAATTTCATTTTGCCGGTGGGGGATAATAACAAGCAAATGATGTAAATATTTGGATAATTGAATCATTTGGACGACAAAAAAATGACGAGGACAAAATCACAAATGGAGCATCACCGAAAATTCCAACACATCCTCATTCCCTTTATTTTTTTCACGTATTGACGATAGAGTAGAAAAGTTCACTCGCGAATAGATTCGATACCGAGATTGGGAAAAACATTCTAAAGAAATATTGTGTTTTTTTCAAACCGATTCGTATCAAGCATATGCATGGATCAAGGATAAGATGGAGCAATATGCATATGTATGGATCTACATACTCAGAGTCGAGAGGAAAATAAGGCCAAGTGATTCTTGCATGAGCTGCATTGAAAGTCTTCACATAAGATATCTTTTCCGGCCCTCGACATGTTTTTCCACTCATCACCTTCTTTTTCTCCCTGGTTCAGCACTCAGAGAATAATCGAATCTTAACCCAGAATTATTGTACGTATTTTTCATTTTGAATGTATCTATCATGTTTATTCCAAATCTTCATCGAAGTAAAGGCGGATTCCCCACAACTATTCTTCACCCCTCGAACTGGCAGGCATAATATTTCGAAAATTAATGAATTCATCAAGATCCAACAAAATTCTCCCCTATAGATAAATTCCTAATAGCACGGACTATCATTTTATTGATCCATAAATAATACTCGTCCTTTTTTTCACTAGAATGAAATCAGTAGATCTAGTCGAATTCATAATTAATAATGCATTCAAATGTACAAATATCCACAAGTGCTTGCATAAATTTCCATAATTGAGAATTATACAAGTTTGTGAATATATAGATGCATAGTGGCGCTACAAGTTGGCGCAATTAGAATCGAATTTGCAGCAGTTTGTCTTGTGGTCACGTGAAGACATCGTACTACGCGCAATAATCTCTCAACCCTCACACTTCCGACCTCATCTTTCCTCACTGTGTCATTTCTTCACCGCAGGTGGTACAACAACGTAGGAGTCGAGAGAGTGCATGAGAAAGGGAGAGAGAGGTAGTATCAAACTCACTGCTATCAAAGCTCATTGCATAGCTTTCCGAATTCACGAATAGCTAAAGCTTACTTTGCATAATCCAATGCAAATGTTTCTCATCTTCCTTGAGATATTGGGTAATATACCATAGAAATGTACGAGAATATATAATGTATACTCACGTATTCTTGGACTTTGTGACGATTCCACCAGAATAATTTCTCCATTTTCGATATTTTTCTCTCTTATTACTATTTACTGTTCTTCTTGTTTGAGAACAAACTCGTAATTTATTCGTATATTGTGTAAACAAAGCTCTGCGAGGTCCAATTATTATATAACCCTCTTTACAAAAGTTCTGTCATAATTTTATAGTGAATTCCAAAGTTTGTGTAATTAAATAGAAAAATTCTTAGGACGGTATTTATCTATATTCTATTTGGTAAAACAAAGAACTTTAATCAATTTCATTTAATGGAGAGCATTGGAAAGAACGAAAACAGATATTTCCATTCATACATCAACAACAATAATAATTATAAAACTGATATTGAAAATAAGAATTGCAAGACTAACGAAATCAACAACAACATTACCAACAATAACAATGATAATAATAATAATAATAATAAAGATAATAATATGAGATCGTATTGTATTATTTCACAGATTTAATCACTTTCCATTGTCAATTAACAAAATCAAAACAAAAAGTTTCTACCTCAATCGAAATTTCATGGAAACTTTATAGTGCACTCGGTGAATCTATCGTTGTGCAACCGGCAAACAGTTCTTCGGCAATAAAATCACATGCAATACAATTATTTCATGTGAGTACGTTATTTATGAAATGTACGTAGGTTTATACGTTATAATATAAGAATGAAGTCGAAGCGATTGCACGACTTGGACGGTCAGCAACCCCTAGAGCCGGTCGTAGGACGGAGTTAGTCCGCGTACTGGATGCTGTCGCGCGAGGGACTCAACGTGGAGCCTCTACTATACTCTATCCTCTTCCTCTTCCTCCACTACCTCTTCGTTTCCTCACTCACTCATGTTTACTCACTCACTCACTCACTCACCTACTCTAGGGCATCTTGCTTGCGCGCGCTAAGCCATCACTGGTCGCTTTTCATGCGCATGTGCAGCTATCGATTCCATGAGCGAGTTCCCGCAGGACGTGATGTTCACAACAGGAAAGTCTTTTCTAAGCACACCAAAGCGCCGCGGCAATACATGCCTCACGCAATATCTGACAAATGTGAGTGAGTATATGTGTGTATATATAGATGGAGTTAACTTCATACCCTTCATACACGGTGAATACGAAACCTCTGGCGGCTTTAGGGATTGCATTGAATCACCAAGTGGAAAAGTCACTCTCTCGATCCATTGGTTGACCAAGAGAGGATGACCGCGAAACCGCGATCTATACAATCGCGCGAATGAACAGTCGAGGATGAGCAACGACCTCTTATGAGGGTTACGACAATTTATTTGGTGAGATGCCACTTGGGACGTTCATTATAATTTCGAGAGATAGAAATAGGAGAGCTGAGGATTATTCTCAGCATCACATTCTCTTCGGTTAATAATTCACTTTTATGCAAATTTCTTTAAATTTTATTATGAATTTAATTGTTTTTTGTTTTTGCACTTATTCAATGCTCTTCTTCATACCCTCACGTATGCGAATTATGATTGCATATATTACCATATGAAAATATAACATCGTGATAGTGGATGGCACAAGTACGTGGAAATTAAGAAAAAAAAACTGCTGATGAAAATGGTATGCAAAACAAGGAGAATATATGTCGTAACAGATCAGGTTTCGCATATTCGCATCGAGTACATAGGAGATAGGAATCCAACCTGTCTCCCGATTTCATCCCAAGTTTCGTGATTTTATTTCTATTTTTCGTAACAAAAAGAAAAAAAGAAAATGCTTTTTTGTTTATTCAACATGTTCACAAGCACAAATTATTATCACGTGTATCACGAAATGGAAATGTGAGGAATCCTGATAGTAGACACAGCTCTTTACATGAAAAGAGCAATTATAAATATGATGGAGAATAAAAATGAGGAGGAAAATCAAAAAAATAAAAAAAAAACACTAGGTTATGCATATCTAAATTAACTCCGTGGGAATGCACACTCTCACACATATTCCCACAAAATTTTACTATTAAAATTCTCTCAGTGTGACTTCAGACGCGCATATATCTACGCATATTCATATAAGCTTCCTCGTGCATATAATTATACAAAGATATATTTCCTTTTGTTTCTTTTCTCGTAGCATTAATACTCATCAACAAACAAAAATTCTCTTTATCTCCGCACCACTCCCATTTTAAAATGAAAGTTCAAAAAACAATTAAACAATAGAGAAATGTATGGTGATATAAACACACATACACATATATGCATGCGAATGAAAAGTGTATACGTAGCGTAAAGTTCAATTAGTTCTGACTACATTGGATTCATTTGCTCACTTCTGCCACTGTAGCATTTCTCAAACACCCTCTAGAGACAGACGTTATTTCCCCAACCAACATACGAACCATTATTACTTTCGTTTTAAAATACCGGAACGTCAATAATTCCCGCATGGTTTCCATTTTTACACACAAAAAAGCAGCAATATATTAAGCCAGCTTTTCTATTGCTATTCAAATAACACCTCACACTACGAACAAAATCTCCAGCGCATCTGAATTTTCTAAAGTCACTTGCAGATGTCACTTTGACATTTAATTCGTGTACAACCCTCAGAACAAAACTCCACTTAACCCTTGTAAACGTGTGCTCAAAACGTGGTTTATTCTCCTCACTTCCATTCTATTCTACTCTGGTACAGAGCAAAACTTAAGTTACCATGTCATAAACGATATGGAGTTTAGATGAGATGCTGATGCGTGCAAAGGATTCTTGGGGACTGCTACGCAAGCTTTAGGCACAATAACGTCCAAGCAGACACGCAACTAAACTCATCATATATACAAGCGTATACTGAGAGGATTTGACGCGCGGTAAAGACTTTTTAAAAGTTTTCTCGCGAGACGTACAGAATATATTACGAGACTTTTAGAACATGGCCTTGGGGATGATTCTAAAGTCATGTGGTGCCGCGTCACGATCAATAACAATTCGCATCAAATAAAAAGGGAAGGAAAAAGACAAACTAGTTACCACACACCTACAATAAGAATAATAATTACTTGAATCCCTCCCAAGCCAGAAGACGAACGATAGTGTTTGGGATAATTAGAAATGTGACCAGACCATGATATTCAAAACTTTTGTTCTATCTCGTTACCACAGTTAGACAAGACCACTGATTAGTTTTTTTGTTCTTTCCAAGTTTCAATTCCATTTAAAGTAATAGTGACATTATGTTTTTTATCGATTTACGGCTCTCCATTCAACATTTAGCTAATAGTGGAATTTCACGATAAAACGCTGCTCTGAGATATGTTCATTCATAAATATGAATTTAATGGGGTTTTCAACACTTCTATTGAAGTTATGAATGATTCTCTGAACATTTATAGAAAATATATTCTTTCATAGAAACGAAAGAATTCCTTTGATGTGTAAACATTATAAACAAATTGACTTTTCCGACCTCTCTTTACTTATTCACTCTCTGTGAATAGATAATTGAAATGTTGTTGGAAAGTTTCGTTTGATCAATGGTGTTTCATTGAGGCGAATTCACGTTCATAGTTCGGATTCCCTCTGTCACGTTGATTCAACTATATATATCAAATGTACATTTGCCATTACGAGATCAAGCGTGGCATAGCACTAATGGTCGAGAATCTCCGACCGGAAACGTGAGCGCCAAACATTAACGTGTAGAATACATACATGTCCGTTTCGTCCACCGACTTCGCCAGTTTCTCTGTATCTCATTCACGTCTCTCACGTTCTCTCGTACTTTCTCTCTCCTCTAGGTTCTATCACATGCTGCCATTGTATCATTTAACTAGTACCAATTCGCAGCATCGAAATAAAGTGTCGAAGCCACAATGGAATATTTTCCTTCCTGTATTCTCCCATATTTCACAACTCAACAATTTTTTTTCCCATAGTCGAACATTTTTGTTTCTCTACTTGTTTACCCAGTACCAATTGGCAAACTTCTCTCATCACGTAGAACTCCTGCAGTGTGTTGGAAAGCATGTTGCACTGATGATTTTACGGCAATGCACTGTATATACCGCAGTGGAGAGTATATAGTGGAATAAACGAGAAGAGAAAATGAAGAATAAAAAGTAACAAAAAGAAATAGGACACAAAGAAAGGAAGAGCCCAGGGTCAGGGCTCAAGCTTGGCATATTTATAGTTGCGTCGTCAAGAGCGTGAAGCGCAGAGATTCGAAGATGTTTTTCGAGACAAGAGAGCAAACGCCTCGTAAAAACCACGAAACGAGCTAGCAGTGAAGTATTTTTCTTTCCTCTCCAGGGTTTCTTTCACTAACACACCAAGTAAACTCTTCAAGTATTCCTCCGGCATTTTGAATCTTTCACCAGTGAGTAGTTTTGGTGAGTATGCAAACAAGTTCAAAGTAATTTCATAGAACAATTTTCTTCAGTTTGGAGTAACAAAAAATTGAATCAAAACTGCATAGATGTTTGAAATCCAACTAATTTGCCCTCAATGAGATTTACAGAATTTTATTCATCCCATTTTTCCTCTGGGCGAGCAATTTATTAGAAATCGCATCGAAGTATTATTATCTGAAAGTTCTGGATGAATTAGAATTGAATAGAACCAGTGGGACTATTGAATAAATAATAATGATAGTAGAAAGATAGAACAGTAAAACTTCGTCGTGGTTCTCCGCGTAAAAGTCGGGGGTAAATATTTACCAAGAGTGTATTTTATACATTCGAGGGAGGCTTGAGCAACTGAATGAAGAAGGCACAAGTGACTCAAGTGCATTATATATATATATAACTGAAGAGTAAGAAACTCCTCTCGGTGGCAGGACAATGAGCCTGGGGCTCTTCTCCAACAAACGATCGAAATTCTGTCGCCTCAAAGTCCTCCATACATGCCTAAGTCATATAACTCCACTGTAAATTTCAAATCTTGCCAAGAAGTGTGATGACAGTATATAGCATATCTTCATATATGTGTGTATAGATATGCACAGTATACGTTCCCATCCTCTCAGCTCTTTCTCATACTTCCAGTGCCATTGAATATTTGATTTCAACTTCTATTGACGTGAATATTTGATTTGAAGACACCATGGAAAAAGCGAGTACTAAGGCGTTTTTCAATAGTGACATTCCTTGTTGAGTAAACATCTTGCATTCCGCATTATTTATTTATTTTTCAATTTTTCTTCCAATTCACTACATGATGTAACAATTCCACTGGCGACATCCATGTGAATGCACCATGTCATCTCAAGTGCGTTAGGGGAAGAAGAGAAAATCATTGTAATATGTATATCTATGAAGTATCATAAGACGCAGGAAAAAAAATATTAATAGAAGTTTATACGACAATATTCATTGACAATAGTTTCATGTCTTATCACGTCTATCGTTTATAGTATAGAAAAATCCACTCAGTGTGTATATGCTCTGCGTTTAAGTACACATAAGCATTTTTATTATTATCATTCTTTTTGTTCTTCCTCTCAAGTCAAGTGAAGAAGAAGAGAAGTAAAGAGTTATTGGATAGGGAGAGTTGAAATAAAATTACAGCAGCTGGCGAGAGAACGGAACACCCTCCCGGAAATACTGAGTTCTTTTATGTTTGCCGTTAGCACGTTTTATTCGCGTCGTTCAATATGAGAGTGCGAGCGATGAGGTTTGACTGACAGCATATAACCCGTATGTGTGTATATTACGAATTATATTGAACCGCACACCATCATTTAGTTCGCTTTTAAACGCATATTATATCAATGCATATGTGACTTTTATTCCCTTCCGTTCAATATGCGGTAAACATCATTGAAACTCGCTACTTCCTCTTTTAATAAAACTATGTAACAATATATTTTGTTGACAAAGATTGACATGTCAATTTGCTGAAATATAATATAATATAACGTTGGATTAATTTGTAACTAAATTATAATACCATGAGATGAAGAAGATAAATTACTCATAAAGATAAAGCATTCATTGTATGATATAATTGAATTGTAGACGTATAATGAGAACACAATGCGGGCGTATAATCAAAATGATTAATTGATTGGAGCATAATTTTAGGGAGTTGAATTCGAAGTATTCCATAAGGGGAATATAGCAAGTCGAATTTATTGTACGTCAATTAGTATCTGGGTCATCGGAATGGTTTTGATCGTTTTTCCATCAAGTTATATAAGTACTTAAATACTTCAATATTCAATACGAAAAATTGAAAAGAAAAGAAACAATTAAAATGAACACTTCAAATATTGATATGTGACGCCAGCGAATCAGAATTGGAGAGAGAGAGAGAAGTCAAATAAAAATTATTCATTTATTCTCCCATTCATAATCATATTTCAGAGATAAAAATTCTCAAGAAAACGTCAACTCTGCCGGGTCATCACGCTGAAGTTCCCTCTCGAAATTGGAATATTTATGATGAAAAGAGGGCGAATAAAAGGAATTGTTATATTTCTTTCGTCATCTATATTTAGTCATTGATTTGGAAATGCAAACGATTTCCATTTGTGAATTGGCAGATTTTCTATCTTGATATCGATGAACGATGGAATTCAATATTTCAAGAGTGTATCACTGCGGCAGAATTAACCTCGATTCCAAACCAATACTTTTACCAAATATATCATCCTTCATTTTATATCCAATTGATAAAACTAATGAAATGAAATTTTTCATTATCGCGGTACTGAATTTATCGAATCCCATATACTTCAATAAATCACTGACACTCGATTTCATTTTGCTGAGTGTGTCCACAATATCCATGTATATACTCTCACACTGATTGTAACATCCATTGTAACATCATTCAATAACAAGAGTGAAAGTCGCAGTCTAGTCATTAAACTGCGATTATATTTGATCTATCAAGATACGATGCAAAAGGGATGTCATTATCCTTGTGACTCAATACTATTGGCATTCGCTGATATATGCCCATATTTTTCTCCCTCCTTCTCCTACTTTTCCTCGATGTTAGAGTTTCAGTACCATTTTCTACTTGAATTTCCATCACCATTAACAAACACTAATGACGTTAAAAAAAAGGTAGTGACGTTTTTCCGTTGGCGAAACGTTGAAAGATAAGAAGTCTACGGTGTGATGGTAAGACAGAGAGTATCAGCATCGTAAGCCAAATAAGAAAGTATGTACGCATTTTATATACGTATATATTTCGTACAGCAGGAAGCGTATAATGAGACTTGAGGGTCGATTTTTCTTTAATTGACTCTGGCGGTCGCTTCTCCTCCCTTCATACCCCACAATTGCTTTGTTGTCTTCATGGTTGGAGGTTAAACGATACTAAAAGCCATTAGCTTCTACTTTTGCTTCAGGCTCTAACACATTGGTGAACAATAAATGATTGCAGTGGACGAGTCCGTGGAAGTTTAATTCATTTGAGACAAATAAATTGTCTTATATGTACGCCGATAAGACAGAAATGGATAAATGAAGTTCAATAAAAAAATTTGCCTCAAATGAGCAGAAAAAAGTGCATCGATTAAACTGGGTGGGAGCACTTGAAATGTGTGTGTGTCTGTGTGTGTGTACATCAACCGCAAATGGAGTTAGTGAGGCTCTTGCTGATGGAAAGTTTTAAAAATGCGATCACGTCGTCCACGTGCGAGCTATCGGTACTGCGGAAACGGAAGGAACCGCAGGACATGGCTGCTGCGCTAGCGTTCTCCATGTACATACATGCACATATGTATATGGGACGTGGATGTATCTACCTTTTCTTCTCAACTTGGCATCCCTCGGCACTCTCTCTTTCTTTCATTGCCATTATCCACCCTCATCTCTATATAATCGAACTGGCAAATCAGACGAGAAGTAGGTACATGGACTTGAGTATCTTCTGCTAACAAAATCGATAGTTGGAAAATTCGATTATCTGTTTGTGCGCGATTCCAATTCATGAACTTACAATCATACTTTATAGTGAAAGTTGGATAAAATATATTGACATTTTAGTGTAACTGCTCATCTATTTTCGGTATTCAGGAACTGATCTGTGAAATCCAATTGTGTGGTGACTTCACTTTTCCAATTCCCACAGCAAATAATACTGGCTGTACTGCAGCAACTTCGTTTTTATCTCATGTCAAGATATTATCAATTGCTTCACGAATTTCCTATATTCGAATTTTAAATGAAATCGAGAAAGCGCGCCAATGACCTGGTATATTCGTAGAAAACCTGAGATCAAGGTCACATATTCCATTGGCAATTTAAAAATAGGACTGCCGATGTGGTGCCTTTTTGTCGACAGTCCAACTATACAACACTCGGAAATAAAGACCTTGAATAATCGAATGGTTTCTATATATATTCCCCTCAATGAATATTTCGTCCTCCTTATTTTTGATTCATCGCTGTATATATATAAAATCATGTAGATATAATATTTTCTCTTGTTTGCACTCAGTTTGTCGTCAGGAAATCGCGCAGTGTCCCTTTTTTTTTTCTTTGAATGTCAACAAATCATTTGCTTCTTAACCTTATTTTTTTGCGCGCTCACGGCACCATCGATCATTTTTATATAATATTTTTGTCAGTATATATTTCTTTCCTGACACAGGAAATATCTGTCAACAAAAGTTCAGACCAAAAAAATATAAACATTTTCTATAAGACTGCTTTTCGTCGAGGGCATTCAAGCCACGGCCAATGTGTCATTCAAACCTTCCGGGGAATATCATTCATTGTTACCAATGTGAAAATGTAAAGAAATTTGGCTACGACAACTGTAATAGGTAGAAAAAATATGGGGAATAACGGCATGATTCCAAATAGTTTTATACCAGACGCAAGTGAATTCCGAAATCAAATCAAATCTGGTTGGGGCCACCAGATTGGAAATACTTGCGAATTGTTCTGAAATGAGTTCAATATAATATCACCATTCCAACATGATTTCATGCCAATTTCACGACAAAGTTGTCCAGTGATTTCACAACTGGATAACCCCTCGCTTTAATTAAAATGGAATCACAACAGAAACGAAAAATCAAAAGCATACAGAATTATCCACTCCAAAAGAACTATTAATCATTTTTCCGGCCGATGTTACAAACGTTTGTGGACGCCGATTGCATCACTCCAACATGACAATCAAATTCGTCGACAGATTTAGACAATTATTTTTATCAAATATTACGTTAACCACACCGCGAACATGACATTCACTGTACAGATATGCTGCGTCACGATTTTCCATGTAAACGCCTATGTGTCATGTGGCTATATTCCCGCGTAACCATCAATAGACGGTGCGAAGGAAAGTGAGAAATGAAACATAAATAAATTATTTATATGCAGAAGTAGAATCACTGTTACAAGAATATATTATTGAGAAAGAGTGAGATGGTGAAATGCGTTGTTATAATCATCATTTCCTGCTCTGCTATAGAAATTGCCACACGCCACCGAGACAAATAACTTCTATTTATAACGGGTTGACTGGCGCCCAGCTTCCTGCTTTCTTTATATTCTCGATATCATGATGATTTTTCTCACAATCCCAATAATCATTAGACATGTAGAAGAACATATATCATGTCCATGTATCCATATAAATAATAATAATACTGAAAATGATAATTTATTTATTATTCGATGAAAGTATTTAACGTTATTATGTTTCTCATAATAGTTCTATAGGAACACAACCATAGATTCATGATTTGTATTGAGAGTTAGCTGTGTCTATATATATATACATATAAATGCGCAAAGCGCCATATAAATGCGATGCTTTCTAAGATTAGTGGATCAGTACAAGAAAGAACCGGCTCTATATTTACCGGGCATGAACCGTGTGTTGGTGCAGTTGCTGGTGCAGTGAAGATATTCTCGACCATTTGAATCAAGTATACATCACGCTATGCCTTAATTTACACTTTTAATTTTCATCATTTATTGTTAGTCAAACGCTTCCTGTTTCAAATGAATTCATAAACATATAAAGTCATTCATTTATCTTGTACATTTATGTATGCACCTTCTCACCCGCATCTCTTATGACTTTTACATCCTCACATTGCATTTATGAGTCTCACATCTCTTTCTCTCTATCATCATGTGCAGTAAAACAGTGAGATGAGATGAGAAGAGACAAGCGAAGGAAAAAATAAAAGAAGAGAAATAAAGATGGGGAGAATATTCCTTCAAAAGATATTTATTTCCTTGAGGCGTCGAATACGCCCCCTCGTAAACGACGCTCATGCCTCAACTGTATGAAAAAATTGTTAAAAATTTCGTTTCATTTCCTTCTTTATATTGTTATTTATCCCTTGAAAAAAGTAATTTATTATGAAATTTCTATATTCATAATAGATACAATATAAGACAGTTTATTCAAATATTTTAGTTGAAACAAATACCAGAGGTATTAAAAAGTCGAGGGAACTAAGATGAGTTTTAATAGTGAAATAGTTGTCAAAAAGCTTTTAGAAATCGGACTAGAACATTCCCAAGTGTCTATACTTCATATATAAATATATATTTAATGACTGGGAGTCGCTGATTCATGAATACTGATGAAATAAAAGTATATATTCTACTGTTGAAATACTCCCGATGTATTTAACGATGATTTTTATCAACTTGTCAAAATAATTTCATTATGTATTCATACACTACATCAAATAACGTTGGGCAACCGTATAATAACCGAATAAAAATGATTCTCAAACCAATTCGTTTCTGTCATGTAAACATTCTTGAAGTCACTTTTGTATCGGTGTTTTGTATGCGTGTGTGATAATTGAAAGGGCGTGAAAGCTGTGGAAAATGAAATGGCACGAAGTGCTACACGAATCATTTGACTGAATAGCGATGTTTCGTGTCTAGGAACAGTCGAATGAGTCATCAAAGATGAACGAAAAGGAAAAGAAAAAAAAAAATCGGCAACTCCTCAAAGCGACTTTAACGAAACACACAAGATGGATGTGTGTGGTAGTTGATTTCCGTCCACGTATTTATATTGTTGGAGCATTCAAATCGGCATTCACAAAAGATCTCATCGTCGTTGCCGGTGGCACGACAAGACCTAGGCAGTGACTACGGAAAAATCGTTGACAAAAATCGGCAAAGGCTTGTCAACATAATTTTACAACCACCAATGTAGAAAAACGGAGACGTCAAACTCATCTTCTGTAGTCCTCAAGCAATGTTATATATTATATATCACGTAGACAGTCGAGGACCTTTTCCTGCTGAGATCCACAGCTTGATATTTTCTAACCAGAGAAACTGCAGTACAGATGAGAGACACCGGTAGTTTGTTCAGGGTGGTTCCCGCACAATTGAAAAGAATGAATCGCAACGCGCACTTTGCCGGTGGTCACATTTTTCTCAGATTTATATATATATATATATATATGTATATAGGTGAATGCGGATATATTCCTATATATAACTTTTACGAGGTAGCATAAATATTCTTTAGAATGATTGTAGAAAAGCAGGAAGGTCATACTGATGAGAATAATAATTATTCTGGTTCTTAAATGTAAATGAAGAAAATCAGTTGGCTGCCATGAATTATTCTGAGAATAAATGGTGAGAAAGTGAGGTAATATTATACTTTGCATACTGTCGCAAGATGAAGAATATTGCGCATAAAAATTTAGCGATTTATAAATACACTCAGAATGTTCCATTCAGTTTCACATAATGTGCAGTCATTCAAGATATATAAATTATAGATGTTTCATAGGAAAATTATTTCGCAATGCTGAGATGATTGATGTGATAAAAAATCCTGGAAGACTTAAAAAAAATATGTTACAGCTAATAAATTATAAAATGAGACGAATTATACAATATTGTATTGCAGTTTTTGATGAGTATTCTGAAGGGACTCATTTTGCCCATCCTACTCGCTCCCCTATTTAACCGCCCACGTGGTTATAACCTTGTAAATCGTTTGTTGTGTGTGTACATTGAGGGGCGTATGTGTTTTCTGTCGTAAAAATCATTGATGGGAAAAGCGACTGCTGAGACTTGTTATATACACATATATAGAGACGCGTGCGGACGAATATGGTGTGTAAAACCCCTAGCGGAAAATTCCATAAGGGTGGATGGCTTATACAACTACGAGAAATTGATGATGCTGACACACTTCTGAGATGGGGTCCGAATAAGGGAAAAGCGAGAGGGGAAGAAATAACAAAATAAAAAAAGATTTTTTTTCGCCCCATCCTTCTTGCATCATCTCTCCGACTCGAGTAAACATTTCACTCCAATGCACCGCATACAGATGACATATTGGTGCACTTTCATTTGAATAATTTTTTTCATATTCATTTCTGTTTTGTGTTGTTTTTTTCCCCAATCGTATATTTCAATCTTCCATTTTCCATTTATCTTTTGATTGGTATTCAAATATTCCGCATCTCTTCGCATTTCAGATTCATAGAATAAAACATCGTTTTGTGTGTATGTATATGTGGAATTCCGATAATGACGGTGGCTATTTTTCATTCCCATTCCCTCCTCACCAATAAACTTGATATAGGTATCTATTCTGTACGTAGCGTAACTTATTCAATGTCAATTCGAGCCGCGAAACGATATATTTACTTTGCGAGGCACAAATATACATTTTTCCCCTCAATTTATATTTCTCCTTGTTATTATTAATGTTTTTTAATGTTTCATTTCTTTTTTTATTCCAAGTCCAAAAGCCAACGTGTGGCCATGCGGAGAAAACCATTTGTTATAACTTACAGTGGTAATACACATGACACTCTATACACTCTTACTGAAGTTTTTTTTCCTCTTGTGCCTCTTTATTTTCACTTTATCTTTCTTTGTGTTTGCGTTAGCCCACGCCCACAGGCTCGTACTTTGAGCATTTAACGTGACAGGAGCAACTTCACTCCCCTCACCGCAACCCTCTCAGTTTTATATACACATACATGGAACTATGTGATGTGTATACTGAATAAACGCTCTTCCGTCCTCACATACACCGCAGCACTCGCCGGATGCTCTGTTTCCACTATACCATTGTCAAAATTTCCAGCATTGTTTGAAGGGAAGCGATGCTCATGAACCGCACACGAGAGATATCTATATAAAACTAAAAGACGACAGAAAAATCCGATAAAAAAAAATGTAATTCACGTTTCATTGTAAATGAAACGGAAATAATCGATGCTTCGGTTATTTGTCCGATAATGTTATGAAAAATTCATCTTGAAGACTGCAGTATAAGCTCGGAATTCAATAACATCGCGGAAAGTCTACCTCCATTATTGGAAAAAGTAGGGTGGAAAAATGACAACGAGGGCAGTAACAACAGAATTGATAAGATGCATATGGCTCTGTGCTAAAACAAGAACACCAATAAATAAAACCACCATATAATTCATGATCTTCCATGAACCCCACAAAATCCCTTTCCGTTATCATTCATCAGAGTCATCAAGAAATAAAACGTCCGAAATAAAAGTCAATTTCTGCTATCCGACACACGAGAAAACCCTTGTTAAAGTTTCACGAGACGAGCTCTAAAATTAATGAGGGAGGAATATGTAATTTCTATTACCTTCATAAGATATTCTGTATATAGATATATATATTCTAACTATAGTTACATCTGCCTAGAGCGATCCCCAATCAATCAGCTTTCACCCTCGTCTCACGAGTATTTTATTGAAATTTTCAATTAGCGTCAACTTCTCCCATTTATTGCTTATACGTCTCAGTAACATTGTTCAGTTAACCAGCCCCCATAATTTTCTATGTAAGAGGGTAACGTCAACTACGACGGTCAGCACATATAATATATATATATATATATATATATATATATATAAAATTGTACCAATCCATATTATATACACAACCCCTGCAGCAGAGTTTGCATTTCTCCCTTTGCGGTGGTCGTTACCTGTACTACCGACCGCCAACTTTATTACAGAGTCTGCTCCCCCGGGAGTTGCGTATTCCTATGGAAATGGAATATGACATCCAGTATGGGTAGTAAAGATTCTCGGTAGACGATTGCATGCGCACAATTTGATGTTATACATGCGATGGCACGCACCAACGCCGCTGTGCATAAGATTTACTAAATTTCCAAAAGTAAAAGCCAACTTAACTTAAAAAATCCCACGATATCTGTTCAAGCATGTGTATGATTATCAACACATTGTACACTACAACGATCATCCATCCCCGAAGTATCATAATGTCAATAGAATAAAAATGAGAGATAACTAAAAAAATAATAATAACCACAACAGTGGAATATGGAAACGGAAGTGCCAAGAGATAGGGCGCGCACTCAGCATACAAATAGTTTGATTAATTTGATTCATTGTAGATATAAATGTGTGTCTCAAATAAATTAGATTCATATCGTTTCTTTTTTGTTTTTCCACAATAACGTGTCAGGTTTTAATAAATACACAGGTACATCATAACAGTTGAGATTAATTAAAAATATATAGGAAATTTATTTGTAAATAGTTTCAATGAAGAAGTTCATGTCCAATGTATCCATCAGAGAGAAAAACTTTATATAGTTGAATATACAAGTTCTTAATTGCTTTTGAACAGATTGAAATGTTACTTGGAGAAAAGAATTTAATACTTTCTCTCGCCCTTTGCACCCCTCTCAGTTTCTATCTATTGGCAGTTTAAGACTGATAGACGACTTTTCCAATCATTCCATAATTTCACTAATGAAAAAGGGTGAATGTAATCGTTACGAGTCTATATGGGAATGAGTATGACGGCTGCTACAGATCATCTGATGGCATCATATTCCTTTTCTACATCCATCTAAAGCCCTGTTTTATATTGATTGTATCTATATTCAAGCACACACACACTCATGCATTTGACATATCTTTCTGACCCTTATTTTTGACGTCTCAGGCATAAATTCGAATAGGAAAAACATATCGTGGCGCCAAGAGAATTTTTTAATCATTAAAATAATACCTCGGATTGAGGGGATAATTCTTTGGTCTAGGCCGTTTTCTAGAAGTTGTGTGATTATGAACTAAGAAAGTTTCAACAGAGATTTACTGAAAGTTCCTATAAATTTGCAATCCCGCCTCAAAAGTATCTATCTAAAAGTAAGATATTTTTTTGAAGATTCTCCTCCAAACTTCTCTCGTCATGTTGTCACATTTCCACCAGCTGCAAATGTAAAATACACAACACGTCCTAGATATATAGATTTTATATGTATGTAAACATGAAAAATATCGCGCAAAGCATCGTAGACCGGAAGTGACCATAATGCCACGGTGCGGATAGGAATATATATTCGAGTATATATCGTGGCGCAATTCCGGTTCAGCAGCTGTACGCCATCTGTAAATTATATACTTTTGCAAAAGCTTACGTCTTTCGATTAAATTCTCCTTCTCCCTATAGTTATTATGACATTTTTTGTGTTTTGTTTTTTCTTCCATCATATACACCCGCTTCTCACTAGTGTTTTATTATTTTTATATATTTCCTTTATCACAACAAAACATGATGATAGCTATGGGGTACGAGTTTAATAACGCGTGACAGCGTGGTTACGGCAAATAATGATGGTCTTTACGGCGCATTATGCGCACGGCAAAATTGTTGACTGTGCATAACCCTTAGCATGAGCGTGGGCATCGCGCGGTCATTTTACGCGTACATTCTTGCCTTCACGTCAAAGAAATATCAAACAATAAATGAATATTGTCGAAATACAAGAGACCAAATTTTTTCACTACAGTGTTGAGCTAACATTCAGCTCTTCCCTTTACGATTTCCTCTCAATTTCGAAAGGAGAGTGGTGAAAGCAATATATCTCTCCCGGTAGCCCATTTTTCAATTGCGGGTGACGCACATTTTAAGGGCCTGGTGTGTTTATTTGGAGAATGTACACGAAACTGAGAGAGAAAGCGAGGAATTTAGGGACAAAATTTTAGCTACATATACTAATTAAATCTAAGAGGACGATGGGGTTCGCCTGAGGACAAAGTTAAGATTGAGAAGGAGTGAAAGAAGAGGAGGTGAGAAAAACATGAGAGGCGTTTCGTGAACGCGCAGGCAGTCATCTATATGGCTCCAGGGAATATACATATACACACAGATCTTATGTAATTTTTCCTTTCTAACGTGTGCGCAACGCTTCTAAACATAAATAAGACTTCTCTTGAAGGGTCTAACCGATGTTTCCGCTATGAATATAAAAATATTTGTTCGGTTAACAGAAAAGTCTGTCAAATTTCACGTCTATATGCATTAAGATTTAATCTCGCCAGCTTTCGAATACATCTGTAGTCGCATCAATAAAATGGCGGAATGAATACCCATGCATTAATATACAATCATTTATAAATATTACTTTTCGAGTTTAGCTTAAGGTACACATCGACGGTATAGTAGAGGGATAACCAAGAGACAATACCAGAGTTCTCTCGAGTATGCTCGTCTGCCAGTCATCATTAGTTGACACATTTTATTTATTTCTTTCGATTAATCCGACTGGGAAGAACAAGACATCGCCCTGCAAACTCCCTTCGACTTTACAACACGTCACTGCATATATTGAAGATGAATGAAATGCTCGGAGTGAAAAGCATTTACGTGATAGTTTATATATAATAAACCAACAAAATGAAAGATTTGGAGACAAAGACGAGGGGGAATAATGAAAAAGATAGATCAAGAGACGCTGTATATACGATATCAGTATACAAGTTTGGAATAAAAACATTTTGATGTGCACAGACGATGGGGAAGAGAAAAGAAATTGCGAGCAGAAAAGATGTGAGCAAAAAGGATTAAACGTCGAGGAAAAAATAAATTATGCGGGTGCCAGGATCGATTCTTTTCATTCTTCAATCTCCGCGTTTTCTATTTTTGAATTTATCTTATGTATCTACGTATCTTCATCATTTCTTAGAACGGAGAAATAACTAACGTTGTCATTGTATTAGTTACAGTCGTTTCCCCAAATAAATACAAAAATAAAAAACCATTTTTCGTATATGGCGTTTGAACAAAGACGAGAACGTATGAGGACAAAGCCACATGAATAAATTGAGCGCAAGAGACGACGTATATATACATGCATGCAGCATGAAATACAAGAAAAGGAGAAAAAGGGAGACAGAGGAATAGAAAATATATATATATATATATATGGGAAGACAACGAGACAGAAGAGATACTGCGATGTCGCGTGCTCGGTTATCCTGTTGTCGCTGTTCTCGTCGCGCGCGCTTTTATATTCAAACCAACACAATATTTGGTTTTACATATATATATATACATACTCAAGCTTGTGTCGACGAGTGCACGTGCACCAAAGTTCCAAAGTCTGTGGTCGGTCACCGGATAATTCAAGCATCGCGTGGAAACTATGTATATGGACACACACTGTATATACCAGAGGATGAAGAAGAAGAAGATGGAATAAAAGCGCAGAGCGAAACTCGAGAACGGATAAGTACTTCATGTTCGTCTCCAGATCCATTAGGAGACCATGTGTGTAACAGAAGAGAGTCGTCGTCACTTCATTGACGTCTTGATTCAGCGAGTGGATTATGCTCTTGTATATGAAGATTTGCGATCCGATCAAAAGGTGTGACATGAAATGTAGCTTGAAAGGATGTGACATGAAGTATAAAAAATTCAGGGTTGTTTGATAAATAAACGAAAGGATCGATTCAGACTTCACAGAGGAAAAAGATTAATGATATATTTTCGTATAGTTATTGAATATTATGAAAGGAATTCGGGCAGCGAATATAATTATTATAAATGATGTTGGTGATGATTATGGTGTTCGATAGGACGCAAAGAGTTCGGGAAGTTATTGTCGATTGCTGCTCTAGCGAGTGGTTAGATCATCATAACAGCACATGGTTCATCATAGAGATGACGTTATCACGCATATCATTTGTCTATATAAATATATCATCGGACTATGTTTATATAAATCGAACATAATTGCATCATTTTTGATATTAACAGAATTTTTTTCCCATACAACAGATGGTAATCCAGCTAATATAAATATATCAAAGAGAAAGAAGTCACCACAGTATGGAAGATATAAAATGCCTTATTTTTCCTACATCAGCAAGGGGGAAAAAATAGCTAAATGTCTATAAAATAGAAAGAGGAAGACTGTAAAAAGGGAAGTTTGATGGAACTAAACGAAAAGGGAAAGCCACAAACGTTGACCCAGGATCGCGTGACATTTAATTGGGTGGTATATACCTCCGTTATTGTTGGGTTTCACGACCGTGTGGTCCTTGTTCATTTTCGGGGAGTTGGCGGCATTCTGTTGTTCTAACACTTATATACACCATGACAAATGGCATTCTACCACCAAGAACTAATCAGGTGAAACTTTAAGGGTTATACTTGAACGTATACAGATATTTATGTATCTTGCTGCGGATGTTGGTAATAAACTTTTGCATCACCAGCAAGTGTTGCACTATGAAATTTCGTTCTTTATGGGATTGGGACGAAAATATATGTATATACCTTTATGCAAGACATTGAAAAAAGGCCCATTGAGACGAGACGACCTCTCGAACCATATATATATATTCTTTTTTATTCATATTATAAATATATATATATATATAATATGAGTAAAGAAGCGAAGAATGAAGAAGCAGAGAAGAGATGAGATGCAGAGGTAGAGATATAAAGGAGAAGCTAAAAATATCTCGATTTTATATGCTTCAGGCCACTGCACTCTGGATTCTTGTTTCGATAAATACTTGCGCACGCTCGCTCGTCCAAAGTATTACAGTATACCTTCCAAACTTGCGGTGACATGTTCAGAGAAAAAATATATATCATCTTTTTTCTTATCAAAGTGAATGAAGAAGAATGACATCAATAAACGAAATTTCATGAACACTCATTCAATTTGCTCGAACCATTTCAATAAAATTTATCCGAATTAGGACCTATATCTTGTTAAAAAAACTCAATTTAGATTATATAATTTCTACTCAAGTCATTCTGTTCAAACGAGTCGATGACCGAACGTCCTAAAGAATTCTATCTTTATTAGACTCACATTCGAATAAATAATGAAATGGCGCTGAAGACAAAAGATTTCAATTCCGACAAAATCTCCTTAACCAGGCTGGCGGTTTTAATAAAGCGCCGCGATGGGTACAGTGTGAAATGAGTTGGCCGCTCGTAAATTTTTTGACGGTACCCGATTCGACTTGGCGGAAGAAGAGGGACGCACACGCAAAAGGATTTATATATATGTAGTTTGAAGAAATAAGAGAAAAAGAGTAGAAAAAAAGGAGAGAGCCGCAGGCCAATTGTACGTCCCTGGGAATGGAGCTTAATATTTTTTCGCACGAGTGTACCTACACCCGTGCTCACTCACTCTCATTCACTGGCGTTGAAATTCTCTATATAGAGACGATAGTTGGAGAAGTTAAGACCCCGTGTGTGATAGCAATCCCACTAGCCTGGCGCCGGCAAATAATAACCGTTACACCCACGCAAAGAACACGCGCGCACGCGCTCAAGGGCTTTTGCACGCTGGTGCGCGCGAGTCATCCACCACACACTACATTTAAAAGTTATACAATATCCTTGATGATCCTCTACATATAAAAGCAAATTTTTTCCAAGACGATTGATCGAATACGAGATAAATTCACCCGATTCCTATCTCACATATTTTATTTACTCTTTTTCTTTCCTCTCATTTTTTCTACAAGCAATTAAAATGCCTTATCGAAACACCCATTCTGCCTTTCTTGTATTTAATAGTGAAGTTGACAGGCAGTTTTCCTCTTTGGATTTAATGATTGGTATAGTAATTTGTACGCGTCATTAAACAGTAGCTTCAAACTTTTTTAGACGATTAAATTTCTGCCTTCACAAGAGGAAAAAAAAAAAGTAGAACAAGCACGGTTCTATACCGCCCAAATACGCCATCATAAAATCTCCCCCTCGTTGAATATTTTCTGGGTCAACGTTCCTCATTCTCGGGAAACTCTAGTAGGGTATTTTCTCATGACAAGAGCCCATTCCATTTATGTATGTCCACAACTCGAGATAATCGACCCTACATGTAGTTTCGTCTCACACTACTCTTCAGCATATTCTGTAATGCACAAAGAGAATGCGTAAAAGGGAGCACGAATATATATTGGTGGGTTGATCTAACGATGATAAGGGTATTGAGTATCAATAATAACTACAGAGCGCATCAGTTCTTCTGGAACAAAATAACCTCCCTTATTTCCATGATTCCGAAACACCCTCTCCTTATAGTGCATACATGAATACGACCCGCATTCGATCATCACATAAAGACGCGAGACATAAATCTGCGTGTTTTTCCCCCATTGGAGTACTAAGAGGTTGATGTGTAATCTCATTTTCACATCCAATGCATTGGCAAATAGCGCGGGCGTACAAACACGCTTTTCCAGATGCCACACTCACGCCTTCGATTTTTTTTTTCTATCACCCTCACGAGGGATTGCATGCTCGCGAAGATCAAGATAAATGATGATCATTACTTCGGAACGGCAGAAGTTGATATATTTATACATAAAAAGAATTCAACTCGACAGAAAATGGAGAGAAAATGCTTGTCGTGACTAGACTGATTGACAAAACATTTATACAAACACATTCATAAACTACGATACATGAAATCGTGTTTGTTAGCACAAATGGATCAACTGACACATTCTTTCAGTGTGATTGCAAATGTTGGGGATCAAATATCAGAGAGGGACGAATTTTATTACCCACTAAATGAATGCAATGAATAATTGATGATACAGACAAAAATTTGTTTGACATCACATTGTATCACTAAATTTATATGTATTAGACCATTCTCATGATTCATTGACTAGTCTAACTAAACAATTGTTCGAATAATTATACAAAAAATTTCGATATATTTTTTTATCTGTTCAAAACAGAAAATTTATTAGAGACAAAGCACAATCAACATAATAAAATCTGGCCATCAGTTTGTTATAGTTCAATTATTCAAATCCCTGAGAACTTTATCACATACTTATCGCCCACATTCACACCATATATATACATCTCGTTTGCATACACACATACAGATTCACGTATGCGTTGTCCTATTTAACATATCAAAAACGATACACAGAAGTGATGTCACAGATTTACATCCGCGACTAGCTAATTCTAATGACGCTTATCGAATCGCATGATGTCACACACATTGTACATACATAAATATATATACGATTGTATGTAGAGTCGTACCAATGATTAATATAATATCGACTCTGACACCTGAATGACATGTCGACGCGTCGAAGCGAATTATGATAATTTCGTTCCATTTCAAACTCCCTTTTGCCCTGCACGCGTGTCCAATAGAGGGATGTTGCCAGCGCTGGTTGCTGGTAACCCAGGAGATTTGCCGACACATACAACTATACGTAGTCCAGCAACACAATCACATATACTTATATACATCTATACATCTATACATGTATCATGAAACAGGGTGAAAGTCTGGTTGAGTTGAGGGGTGGCAGTGAGTCATGCTTTTACATTCCCCGTTCTTCCTCTCTCACACTCATTCTTCACATTCACCCGCCACACTCACAAATATGAAAATACACATGATTCGCATCTACCTATATATGTTATACTCTCGTTTAATTGAAATTTTATTTCCGGTCGTAACTAGTGGATACGATTAGCCCACCATCCCCTTCAATAACTGTTAACTACTCGTTATGACTTTCTCAAAGTAATTTCTTCTGTTAACATCTAAAAAAAACCCATCTAAAGTGCGATTAATATAAAGATAAAATATTTTTTTACGATCGCAATGCATATATATATGTAATATGTCCAGTCGCGTTTCTGATCTCGAAGGACGAATAAATATTCAAATATTTATTCTGTTTCACATACATCAAGGGGTGCATATATATATATACACATATATGCAGCTGGAGGTACCAATGCGATATGTCGAGGTCCTCATCCTCACTCACACATCAAGCTGACGCTGAATCATCCGACAGGCCGAGAAATACGCGCGAACGCAGTTGAAGCAACAACGAATATGCCTCATCTCGTATGTATAGGTAGAAAATATAGATATACATAGATATATTCATATCGCCCGCGGCGTTGTCACGTTTTACAAAGCAAACTTTTGTATATACATATTCGACCGCCCTTATTATCATCATGTACTATCATGCACTCGCCACAATGATGAATCTCATAACTATCCTGCCTTTGTCTCTTGCACATGCATCTATAATCACAAGTATAAACTGTACCATCATTCCAAATAAAACAGCAAAATTAATATACCATTTTTAAAATCTATAATTAAATAATTAAAAAATATTTACATCGCATTAGACAACTGTTTGCGATGTTTTCACATAGGTTGCGCCAAGTACTTACACAGCATCATATATAAGCTCATCCACAACGTAATATGCTAATGTCACATGCTTTGTATTTATTGCGTTACGCTCAGCCATACAGACATACAACCGTACAACCATATACTATACGATACATCATGTGGGGATTAAGTACCATAACTGGACACAGGTACTGGAATGTTCGAGCGAGCTATAACTGCATTGTCGGTTCTTGTATATGTATATGCATTCATATACACATATATATGTGTGGTTAACGTACGACTCATAATTGTCGTGGGGGATAATAGCTCATGTTGCATATATATGTAACGACCAAAGATCAAGTATATGGGATAGGTAAATAAAAATGAAAGAGAAATAATGACCAAAAGAGTTGTATTGTATGAGGTAAGAAAATGAGAATAGACGAAGTAGAAACGACGAATAAAATACTTGTATTTCTGTACGCATGCGCATATTGTCCCATGACATTTACGAGGCGGGTAATTCAAGCAACCGCATCATGCATAATATTAAAATTTTAATTCAAAAGAGCAGATTTATATTTCAAATTAGGATTAATTTTTCAGATTCGTGTCAAATGTGAAAGCTGCCTAAAATCAAAAATTCATGGTAATTCAATACAATCCATTTCTCTTGAGATTTACTCATTCTTATGCCATAATGTATGTGTAGGTTTGACAACTGCAACAATGGATATTTGAAACTAAAAATTGGAACTTGAGACTTGTACGTTGTTTCACGTTCAACATTCAACGACCCGGTGAGAGACTAAAAGTGTTGGTAAAGTATAAAGGGTAAAAGGTTGAATGGGCGGATAAGTATTTACACGTTCCAATTTCATTGGGTGAGCCCTATCGTCTGAAGAATAGGTATTAGTATATGTATAGATGCTGACGAAACAGATTTGATAATGATTGTGGTGGTGATTATAATGATGATGATAATGTTGATGGTGATGACGAAAACGAAGACGGTAATGGATTTTTAGGGTGGCAGTAATGGACTTTGGGTGATGGGGGTCAAGTACTTTAGTATACAATCGTCTTGTGAGTTAAACTATACACACCCGACAGTAAAATACTTAGCGGAGATTGCAACGTCGTTAACTACAGTTATATATATATATATTGGGAGGAGTGCCCTGCACAGTATATAGATATGTGCTGATGCTATTATAGGTTAGGGCAAAAAGGAAGAGTAGAGTGAAAGAATAAGATACTGTATTGATGATAAGAAAAAAAGATACTGCGGGAGGTTGTCTGAAGTTTTTCCAGAGAGCTCTCCAACGTATTTTTGTATCGAAGATAATACAGTAGAATTTGCTAAGATAATAATCCCAAGTTATACACATGGAAGTAGAAAGAGAAAATAAATTTATTTTCATCGTTTCTGTATTATTCGTAAGATGCGAGAGATATTACGTGTTGAATAATATATATTTAAAATGTGTGTCCTTCGACAAGTGATAATTTTGCAATCCACCATCGGAGATACATTTGTATGTATATACAGTCACATCACGTACCATTCCTTCATCGATAGATGTATCCTCCTCGAAGTAACAATCGGCTGTCTCGTCCGGTGTCACTGCGCCAGTGACATCCTGTGACTTCTTAACATCCTCACCACCAATCCAATCCATGTTTGATAGTTTGACACTACCACGTAAACTCAAATCTTTGTGTTGTATCGCTGGCTTTCAACCCAATATATCGATTTTGATATCGACTCGTGTTCAGTCAACCGCGACAGTTTATTTGAAAATTCTCAATCCCCCGACAAGTCACATAACAATACAAAATTGAATATCAACATGTTTCAAACGTGACAACTCGTATATCGTGCGATTTATCTTATTCTTTTTGTTTCTTTTTCAACGATGTATAGCAATATTAGCAAATAAATCTTACTAAGTTATTGCTCACTTTAGGATCAAGAATGCACAACACACTCAAGTATACGTGACATTAATTGCGTTAAATGTCAGATAAAATTATTGTCCACACCGCAACGATAATTAAGTATATCAATTATCGATCAACAATGATTTAATCATAAATTATCTACCCGAGTGAAACAAAAAACAAATATGAATAATCACTCATTCACTGTCACACGTTTCACAGATTATTCTTTCTCTTGTCAAACAATCAACACAACAAATATTCGCGCAGAAGAAATAAGTGAAAAAATGTATACTGGCAATTTGATTACCATAAAAAAACATATTCACAATTGTCCACCAATTAAATTTTCATTTGGAATACAAACAAATAGTTGTTGACTAAAATAAACGTCGAATAGAATGGCGCATGGGGTCGGAATTGGTTGTTCTAATGTACGAGTGCGAATGGATCGCTCTGGAGTAACACGCGTGCGGGTGAGCGCCAGTGCAGCTGCAACTGCGGACAAACGGGGAATGCTGGAAGTAGTAGTATGGAGGATGGCTCTGGGGTACTGTGGGCACGTCGGAGTAGCCGGCCGGAAAGTGACGGCTGCTTCGCGTATAGCCTCGTCTCGCAGTCAGTTATACGCTTGCACGCAATACAAACGTGAAAGAGCGAAGGAGAAAGCAAACAGTCAGTGAGTAAGAGAGGATATAAAGCGCGTCACACGACATCCACGAGAGTGAGCGAAAGAGAGATTAAATTTATGGAAGAGGAACGGGAGCGAGGGAGGGGAAATATTGGGTGACTCAAAGGAATGGTAGTAGGGTAGGAGATGGTAGGGGGAAGCAAAAGAGGCGACGAAACGCGCGTAGCGGGGGCGTGTAAAGGTGCAGTGTTCTCTCTCCACTTTTGGGGCCTCTCGTGTTCCATAAACCTTTTTTTTATTCCATGTTTTTCTGTCTTGCTTTGGCCCCCCTCGGATCTCCCACTATGCCTCCACGACGATCGAGCTCTCCCCCACCTCCAGCTACACACGCGTTCGCCGACACGAGTCATCGTTGAGAGAGAAAGATGGGGAGAGAATGAGAGAGAGTTCAGGGACGATTCGTCCAGACTCGATTCGACATTGGGAAGTTCGCAACGAGACATAGGGATTCTCGTGTATGTGTATTGTATGCATCGAAGGGAGAATTGTGGGGGTAGTAATTCTACGGGGGGGTGAAGTGAAGAGGGCGATATAGATGCGGCAGAGGGCAGGGGGGGTTGAGACGTCTACTGATCGATGGTGCTAATAGATTAACGGGGAATAATAAGCTCAAATGAATCGAAATGATGCAACACAATCTACTGAACAGACAGACACATAATTATATTGTTCTAGAATTTACTTGCCTTTGTCATCAATTGCATAATCAAGTCAATCAAATGTGGGCCATCCATGTGATCATTTTATATGAAAAGAACAATTAATAAAAAAAATACAAAACAAACAATATAACACGAGCATTGCAACATTGAGTACGAAGCTAAGCAAAAAGGAGAAATATTCCATTACAGAATGGCGAAAAATAAATTTCGGCAAGACACAAGTACATATGTATACATATTCACGAATAAAGTCATATACTTTTAATGAAAAACCGCATGACTAAATTAACACATAACAGTGTGAATATGAGTAAGAAAAAGGAATGAGCATATACATATGTATGGTGTGGAATGAAAGGGGTTGGTGGACGATGCGTCGACGATATTTTGGGTCACGGATGGCTGCCTCTAATGAAATACCGGGTGATACATCCCTGACTCTGTACGGGTGTAGTGGCGGGTAAGGGGGTTGACGCGGAAGGCCTAGACGAATGAGCAAGCGAGCACGAAAGGAAAAAATAAAGAAGACAGAGTGCGCAACATTCAAGGGTAGGATTTGACGGTGCAAGAGTAGAAAAGAAAAGGGACACACGCCCGACAGAGATAAATTGAAGGACATGAGAATGCGCGAGAGAGAAAGCAATCGAGAGAGATGGTGTTCGCGTTGGAGATGGTTGCCCATGGCAACCCACGCGGCTTATGCTCTGCTCCCGGCTCTTGCTCGGAATATGCTACAGCGTGTGTTCGTTTACGGCTATATATACCCACAACTGCTACATGCATACTATATATGTATGCGCATATAGCAGTGACACATAGGCACACACAATTCAACAGATTCATATACGCGTGGGTGAATTAATTGATTTCCCTTTTGTTATACGAGGGCGACGTCGCCACTCGATTGGTGGATACACGAAAACTGCGTTATCAGCTTTGACAGAATTCACATTCAGCCAGAATAAATAAACGAAAATGGAAGAAAAAGAATGGAAAAAAAAATTGAATAAAATAATAAAGTAGAATAAACGAAGAATAAAATGAATAATGTATACAAAGCGAAAATATAACGGACGAATGGAGGAGAAAAAGGGAGGGTTAAAATATGAGACGTTGCAGAAAAAATAAAAAAAAAAAGAAAATGTTTATGTTTTTGTAATTTACTATGGGATAAGATAATAAAATTGTTAGCGAGTTTCTGTTGAACGAGTAGGTAACGAGTACGCAGAGTTTATCGGGCCGGAAGTGAGCGGCCACCATATTACGAAAGATTGTGGTGACCATGTAACTATATAAATATAAAGTTGCGCGATATTTGTGTATATATCTATACCAATAAATGGCAATACGAATTGAACAAGGGGAACATGTTATTGAATAAACGATACTTTATTTGATTTCACAATTTTTTTCCATTCCTCTCTTTCAATTCTCGCTTTTATTTTTCATTAGGACATTATAATACAATCCAAATACATCATTGACTCATAATTCATGCTCGAGCTCATCTACATATTCCTCTTCACCGAATTATTCGCTGTGTACAGAGTTCCGTTTGCGAAATTCACGTACAATGCATGGGTTTCCACATGGCGTATGTTTATAGGTTATCGGGCGAACACCGCACGGAGCAGAGGCCAATACGCTCTGTCCCGACTGCCAATTAACAGCATTCAACGCCCCGTAATCTGGGATACTCGACAATATGCAAATAGTGGTTCTATAAAGGTATATCTGAGCCCCGTGGCTTCTACTATAGAGTACCTGAATCTATGTGGGCAATATATATATATTACTGTACACTCCAATGGCACACACGATTGCGGATGTACGCGATTGTTATCATCCTGCACTACCGACCGGTCGTGCGACGCTAATAATGTTAAACATTGTCGGAATGTTAAATTCAAATGCTCAACTTGTAATTTCTTTCATATATGCATGCATGCATATATGCAGGAAAAAAAAAAATCCTTTATTGCAAGAAAGGCGATAAGAAAATTAATTGTACAGGCGCCAAGAGAGTGTAAATTTTTTTCTTTCATTATGATTACTGTTATTATTATATATTGTATGTATATGTAAGTGTACAAACAGAGTCAAGAAAGCGGTAGGTTTGTGCATTAAATTCAAACGAACCGCGACCCTAATGCACGACGATGTGCTCATTGTCGTTCAACACAAACGAATATATATATATTGGAGTAAAGTGCGGGTGGGCGCGTTATACAACGGGGCTATTTCATACTCCAACACAGCATTATTGTGCTGTGCCGTTATATTCGAGCCACGCACACTCATCTTTATCTCGTTCGTTTCTTCTTCTGCGTATAATATACAGAGCATAAATTTATACCTCGCAGAATGTCACGACGTCATCGTTTACGTTGGGCCGTCTGTTCTGAGGAAGAAATTATGACATTGCAGAATTTTTCAAGAATCGAAAGCGATTTTTAATTTCTTAAAGTGTATATAGTATCTTAAACATATGCCATTATTTTCCAGTAAATGTATTGGTTCATGAAAATATATCTGAATATGTGCGCTCATGTGTTATAAACCTTTGAGCATTAATGTTTCGATTCGATACCACGAATGCGAGCGTAATTGAATCACTTCACGTTCATTGCGGAAAATCATTTATGAAATCTCGCTTATACTAACAAATATACAGATATGGAAACTCTCTGTCAAATGCTACAGCATATGCCAAGAATCTATTAGCATCTATTAGCTCTGTAATTATCTATGTAAATATGCTCGTATTATTTCTTGAGTTTTTAGCGGACACTGACCGAAGACCTTCGCCCAATAGCTATCCTAAACTATTCAACAATATCTATGTGAGAGTCTATGTGTGTACAGTGGATAAAATAAGGAGCAATATCAGTCATGGCCGAACTAGAGAGTGTCGTTTCATTGAATAAAGTGGATGACATATATTCATTATCAACTTATTTTGACATTGCATTGTTGCGAAGACATTTTGATTGTCTTGTTTTCACTCATGTACAATGTAACATTAAAATATGCGCCAATAGAAAGAAAAAATTAAAATACTATGAGAAAGAACATCAATAGCAGAGAGGTATGAGCGCGGTCGAACATGAAAAATACGATGAGTACAGAGATTAAGATAGAGAGGTTATACAAGGGTATATGTAGCAGTGGTGGAGGAGGATTCACTTTTTCGACGACAACGACAACAATCGAAACAATGGTTATCGTTAAAAATTCACCGACAGAAGAGTCGAATGTGTGTTCAATGCTAATGTGAACATCCAAAACAAACGAGAGAACATAAATATTTTACTGGTAGCCAAAAAACGAATACAAATAAAAAATGAAAGATAACAATGGAAAACACTTCGTTGTGTTAAATATCCACAATAACAAAAGTGAAACTATTTAATTGCTCGAAGTAATTTATTGTATAGCAATGATAATAGCAAGACTGAATGAGTGTTACTGGTCAACGCATTGCGGACAGCCCAGACACGTTGCACGATCACACTCATTGGCAGTAATTAGAAGGCACATATACGTACACATAAATACATAGTCACAGGGTTCTGGCGCCGCGCGAGAGAGCCCAAGAATTATTAGAGAGTATGCCGCCACCATTTCCCGACCCCTTACATATATATAAATATGTTTAGTGAGCTCGAACGATAGATATGGAAGAGGCGAATTATATAGTGCGGTACGAGCCAATGTGGAGGACGAGGTGTGGTAGAGGTGAGGGGACAGTTACGCTATAACGCGCGATTGAAACGAATTGCCCTCGCCGGAAAACGAAATTGCGAAAGCGGCTCTCGCGTACTCATATATGATAGTAATCTTGTCCAATGAATTATCAACGCCTGCACGTGGCACTGGCGTTGAAAGATAGTTCTCTATACATCTATGTCTTTATGGCCGTCTTTGTATATGTAGAGCCGTTTTCTTCTGCGAGAAGGGATCCTCTAACAATTTCCACTACCGCAAATAACTGCTGTTTAATGTCAGCTCTCTCGCTGTGCAATGTTGATACATGCGAGAAGTTGATGGCAATGAAAATGACCAAGACCCCAACCATTCGGGTTAACGAGACAGAATATATGTATAGTGTTCTAATTCGCTATATGTATATATTATATTGAGATATATGATGGTGCTTTGTCGGTAATGTGGATTGATGTATTAATAGGAATCGGTTTGAGTTCTTTGAACTACAATTAAACGCATAAATTATACTATGTCGCTATTGGATCAATCTCAATGCGCAAAATGCTTTCAGTTGAATATAATTGCGTATAATGCGATGTTTTTTATTTCAAAATAATATGATAAAGTCTCAAGCGGACCTTTTGCGTCACATGAAGTCACAAAGGGAGGATAATAAGAAGTGAAAGGGGAGGGAGAAAAAAAATAGGAAGAGTTGGAGGAAAAATAAAAGAGTATGTGGTCGCACGAGACTGGTGTAGGAATGCACCAAGATATTTGCGATGAGAAAAAACCATGGTCGAGTCGCACGGAAGAGACACGAGAGAAGCCGCATGAAATAAAAAAAAATGAAATGAGTGAGGGAGAACGGGCAATGCTGCGGAGAACAAAAAGCGAACCGGAGCATACACAAATTGCTACGGGAAAAAGGTGCGCTCATTCTCTTTATCTCTTTCTCTTGCTTCTGTATCGCGGTCTTCCCTTTTTTTTCTCGTCTGTTTCTTAGTCTCTTCGCTTATTATCCTCGCTTTCTTGGCACGAACCGCGAACTCTTGGCTTGGCCAAAATTCGTCCCAAGCAAAATCACCACCACGGCTCTTGCACTCTCTTGCCCCAGGCGCGTCAGGGATTGCCCTCGTTACGCTCAGTTCTTTCCTTTTCTTCTCATTTATTTTTTCTTTTCTTCCCATCTCTATTTCCATCACCTCAGAGTTTTTTATTTCTTTTTTTTTACCACCCATTTTGTCGTTTTGTTTTCTCTCACCTCAACTTGAGATACAGTGCACGCAAGCTTCATCTATTTTTTTTATCCATTCATGCATGCGAATTTGGTGTTGTATAGACCAGAATATGTACGACAATTTTCCTGTATGAAAGATTCATCATGCCATGCATACAAATTCAAATAAATATGATATAAAAATAACAAGTGAAGAGAATTGTTTCGTCAATTTTTTAAAAGGATAAATTGTACATAATTTCTGAAATAATAGCTAGTCTCTGTTCTCATGTAATCCAGCCAACTGTAAATCGTTTCTAGAATAAATATACTCCCTCACCCACTATTTTCAAACACAAAAACCCATATAAAAAGTACCGGTATATCCCATCGTGTTTGAGATAAAAATCGAAAGATATATGAAGACAAACAAAACGAAAAATGTAAAACAATGACATCAACGAGTAAGTATACAACAAAGGAGTTTCTGATGGAAGCTGTGTGCATCCCAAAAGGCACCTTACATGGTCGGAGATCGCTTGCGCGCGCTGTACCAATATATACATACAACAGAAGCCAACATAATACATGCGAAAAAAGACCGACTCTACACCCATCGCAGTTCTCTGTGTTTGTTCAATTTGCATTGACCACGAGTTCGTAGCTTCTGTGAAGCTTCCTAAAGCGTACTACACTCAACCAAAACTTGCCCTATAGGTTTTTTGTCACCACATTTGTAACTTAAGAATCAAAATGATTGCGAAATTTCATCTTGATTTCCAATATTGATGGCAGTGGTGTTCTGTAGCAACCGAGTCTCATACTCACTGATGTAACATTAAGTTTTCATCGGTCATATCCATAAAATATGACAACATAATCGGACACATAAAAACTCAGCATCATAAATGGTAATGAAATAAGAAAGCAGAAAAACTATAATAGAAAAATACCAATGTCATCATCGAACAACGATATTTGAGTTATTGTTTCCTTACCTCCTGGAGCAAAGTCTCATTCACATTTGTTTTATCATTGAGTTTCAAATCCTCTCGTTGATATGTAATTGCACCTGAGTAATTATTTTCACTTCTTTTTATGAGTTTCGGTACCGCATTCGATTTGACCAATCGATATTCATCACCAGATTGTCTTTTTTTTCGTCTAAATGAACCGCAAAGCATTTTGTTATTAATAACAACAAAATTTCAAACAGAATGTCAGTTTATAATTGAATCGTGAGTTTCGAATAACCACAAATATCGATTTTTACGATACTGTTCCAATCCATAAATAGAAAAGTCACAAATATATAAGAGGTTGATGGTGACTAAATGTGCTGGTAGAGTTGTGAAATGTTGAACAAAAAAGAATACACATAAAAAGTAGGTCTCAACGATGCGGTTAAAAATAATCTCCACGGTGACTTGGATTCATCGAAGTGCAGCGGAGCTCGTGCGTTCCACGCGAGTTACTTGTGCACTCCAGGACGTATAATAATATAGTTTTACAAGCGTGCCACCGACTCTTTATTTATTCCTCTTTATCTCACTTGTGTCTCCCAACTTACTGTTCTCCTTTGCACTCAACTTATTTCTCTTCACTCTTTTGCAACCGCCTTGGCGCCAGTCAAAGATTCCTGCATCTGTTTATTTCACTTCTTTTCCTTATTCCCGTTCACTACACGTCGTTTACAATCGCAAACAGCTTCTATATGTATATAAATATCAATACCGCGACTTTTTACATGTCAATCGCTATTATTGTATTTCCGTAGTATCAATTTTATTTTAATGATTTATGTGTCTATTTTCAGTATTGATATTACAAGAGAATATTACTACTAATTATTCATGAACGATAAATGCCGTTATTTCTATCGTCAAGACCCTCCAGCGTGTAATCCTTCCATTCGGGGTTATCGACCCAAATGATCGATGGTAAATGTCTTAATGATGCATCAACTATGCATAAATGTATATAAATCTTGTTTGTACAATAATTAAGTATCAATGACCGCTTGTTTATGAAGTATTTGCCATCATCTAACTTCAGGAGAAGAGAAGAAAATTAATCAAGTCACACTATTCGAATCGATGGACATAAATATCCAGGAGCATCTTGATGAAAGTTCAATGACTCATGTATGCTATTATATAACCCTTAAGGTCATCCTGACCTTTCCGTTATATCCCCGGACCCTCGTACACTGCAAATCACTAGTACCCACACTCTTTCACGGTCGAATAACACCCTCGTCGTTCCAAACTCTGTTTATTGTTTGATAGACATTTGGTCCACCCCACTCTGTATCATAGGCAACCTATACAATGTACGTTTGGTGCCCACTTTTCATGCAACACTGCGTCAAAATGATACAAGTGATCAAGATCAATTGATCAATTGACGATACCATTGAAATAAAATCTCAGACTCGACGCAGTGAGTGCCGAGAGTCGACTGAAGGCGCATAAGCTTCGGGTTATAGCGGTCGAAGGAGCCCCACTACGTTGATTCCAACAAACACCCGGCAAGCCGGCTCCACCGACCGGACGATCAGGTCGCGTGGCGCTCGGCACAGATACGCGACAGTGTCTCTCAAAATCGCACTACCTGCTATTCGTAACACCTGGTAATATAAATATCTTCGGGTCAGACTAGGTGTGATTCTCAAACTGCAGACACATCTCATATTGATAGCTTCTACACCCGAATTATTATCTCCCACCCGTTGTGTTGACGGCCAATAAAACACCTCTGCAGTTAAGTGTGTAAAATAAATATTTTTCTTATAAAATGCCAGAGCGTGTGAGATCCGGTCTTGAATATTAATAAAACAGTTATCTTTATAATAGTGGTATATTTGGGTGTCTGTGTAACCAATCCAGGCAGTGTGAATATTGAATTCTGGAAGTGAAATGTCTCAATTCCTTCCATTAAATTATATATTTTATGCGCGGAAGAAAACACAAATTTCGAGAAGAATATGCATGATAAAATGTTCCATCCGAATAAACGGATGCATATACTTATGTTTATTCGCCAAGGACACTTTTATATTTTACTCTTCAGTATGTCCTTGGCGATTGCCTTTCTCTGATTATCAATAAATGAAGACTTATGCGATCCTTGGCAAGTTTTTTTCGCGTATCTGCATTCAAAGTTGTTTTCTATTCATAAAAATGTCATGGAGACACAAAAAAAAACCATGAAAAGTTCTATTACAATTTATTGCTAGTCATACTGCAATGTAAATTGCTGCAATTATATTCATTAAATTTATAGAATTACTGTTTACTAGTTTGAATAGACTTTACTCCAGGTATATTTATCTCAAAAAAAAAAAAAAAAAAAAGAGCCGAGAAATGAAAACAAAAAGAAAATCCAAAAAAAGCAAAACAAAAAAAAAAAAAAAAAAAAAAAAAAAAAAAAAGAGACGAATAAAACTTATCATCCCGTTCATTCCAGTTTCAATACCAAAAGAATATCAAACCACAAAATAGCTCAAATTTTTACAAAAGAGTCATAATGAAACATACAATGTAACTGACTCTCTAGTTGTATAAATATAAAATTGCGGTCTGCATTGTGTCAAATGAAAGAACATCGTGAACATGCAAAAATGAGGATGAAATATAATATAACACATGAAAGAAACGTACAGCAGTTGGTTGACTACCTCAAAGTATGACTAATTTGAGGTTCAGGTAACCAACGCGTATTTGCATCAGAAATGAATATGTAACAAGGGATTGCGATCGCCACTCCCTACACAATTGATAAGTTGCATACAATTCCGTGCCAACCTAACCCACGTCATGCATACAACACCTCGAGGTTTTAAAATGCCAACTCCATTTTAGCACGCAATGCAAGATTGATCAATCTTGAGCACTAATAAGTCCGCACGTTACTTATACGAACGCTATATTATAAAAATTATCTCTGATATAACTAATGCATGATATATGGTATATAGACGTTACAGAAACGAGATGAGGATAAAAAAAGGTCTAGTACTGAACCAACCACATCGTTAGAAGCTCGTAAAATGTGTCTCATCACTCGTACCAGGCACGTGGCGTCCTATTCAATGTGTTACTCACGTGCCATTAGTTTCATAACCAACCCTCTAGTATTACCCTGTAGTATTGAGTTGAGTAACTTTAGAAACGAAAGCGGAGAACATTTCTTTCCAAAGTTTGCAATCTTAAGGTTCATGTGAAAAATTTTATATTTTTGTCTCAAAAAAAAAAAAGCACTGCTGAAAAGATTTATGGCATTTCATATGTGGTGTGAATAAAAATGTAAAAGATAAAAGTATGAAGAAGCAAAGACAAGTACGCAGCAAAAAATTGAGAATCCCTGTAACGCAGGTTTTACCTGGAGGATACGCATGCGCTGGCAAACGACAGATGTTTCCTCATCGCCAACTGTTGCTGCTGCATCTCAACCATTCAAAAACGAATATTCCATGGATCTGATTTACCAGAGGCAAAGAGAAGAAAGGGATAAAAAAGAAAACGAATCAGTCCCTTTAGCTCTTCTGTCCCACTCTCACACTAACTCTATTCTCTCAAGTTTTCTAGCGAGCTGGTCATGCCCGTCGAGTTGAAGTGTTTCTCGCTATCGCACAGTTGTGTGTGCTTTCATACTTAGAGATGTGCACTTGAGTATCATGTTTTTTTGTAATGACCATCTATATATGCATATATATGGTGTGTTCGAAAAAGGTTAGAGATCCCGCATGCTTATAGGGTGACAAGACAAGTTCTACTCTCAAGTCGACATTCCAAGAGACCATCAATGGTCATTTTCATCATAAAAATATTATGCCGAAAAATACGTCACCCGATGAAGACAAGCAATATATTTACGATAATTATTTGTCGTTTCTCTGACATTTCTATCAACATGAAATAAATTTCAATTTTGTGCCTGCTACTGGCATTCATTGCAGGGAAAGAACATCTGCCAATTGAAATTGGTAGTTAAAGGCACCATAATATGCAGAATGAAAAAATATTCATATCTAATTACTGGTATTATTGATAACAAATGCGGAGCAGGTTCACGTACTTGAATAAATTATTTCCATTACTGTGCAAAATATTCCAGAATACCAAACAGAAAATGAATCGAATGATACATATAAACAAGAAAGGTAATAATAAAAACAAAATACAGATTTGATTCAATGTGGGTACACCTGCCTCAATACCTATGTCGTGCGCAATACTTCGCTAAAGTATATATCACGCGTATATCACAATTTCGTATTCTACACGCGAGATTTATCGTAAGATTCGACGCTCCTCTGGCTCCTTATTACGGATTATTAACTGACAGTAAAACTGCGGGATGCCTCTTCGCCATGTAAACCGGTCACGATCATTCCAGCCATCACCTGCTCATCGTAATTCATCTCGTCTTCCTTCAACACTCACCCATCCATGTCGTCTCTTCTTTCTCTTTCTGTTCGTACACATCTATATTTTTATTTCCCTTTCCATATCCACTCCGTTGCTTTTGCCTCTCTCACCTTAGTATATTCCTCACCAGCTATACTCGTTTCATTCCTTCATCCATAACATATACACAGCACTCGTTGATTTTTTTTTTCTTTCCCTTCGCCTCCCATTCTCGGTCTCCATTCGCTCGAGTGCTGTACAAATCTCGGCGCGTGAGGGGGAGGCGATTGCTTAACGACGCCAACCACCTGCCTCAAAGAAACACGTGCTGATCGTGGTCACTGCGCGAGGGGCAGCTGCCACTTTTGGCCCTCGCTCTCTATGCCCTCTTTTTCCTCTCACTCTCATTTCGCTGCCCAATGCACATCTCACATCTATTCATTTTATTTCTATAGAACCGGATGGACACAGATACATCTGAGTTTAACAAAATTTACAATATCTAAATAGACTAACAAGGGAGAATTTATCGTGTAGAGTTTATATAAAAAGTTCGATTCAATAATGGATATCTGCGCTTGACGAAAGTGTTTATACGGCTGGTGCTGTTCATTCTTTTAATTAAAGATAATCTATACAGTGCGACTGTGTTGAATGAACAAGAAAAACTGCTCGTACTCTCTCTATGGTTCACAAGACCAATACCTAATGCAAGTGCAAGTTAGATTTCTGGCAGATATTCTCAAAGATGATCATCAACAATTATTATTTCTTAATTTATTGAAATCCCCTTCAGCGATACACACTAATAAATTCTCGTTTGTGGTTGTCTGTACAATCTATGTACCAATTGATCAATCGCACAACAGATGGCAGACGGGACGCGTGGTTGATCCTTGAAGATAAGTATTTCAACGCCCCTTGGACTCTCTTTCTATTCCGTAACTGATCTCACATATGTGCGTGTTCTTCGTCTTAAAGAGATCGTGGCGACTTAAGTAGAATGATATTCGCCATGATACTCTTTTTTATAGAAATGAAATTCAAGATGCAATAAGATTAAAAGCATCAATGTGTGAAATGTACTCTGGCGCCGGTGGATAATTATATTGAATCTTTGACGGTGCCACAATTCTATCCACACCAATTACCGCTCAGACAGAAAAAGAACCATCAACATTTATGATTCTTCGACTAACTGTAACGAAATGAGCAAAAACTGCACAGCCGCCATCATATTGCTAATCGGTTTCAACAAACGATAATAAAATTGCAATACAGCATACCAATTGTTACATTTAAATTGATGATCACGAGTTTGAAGACGGTTCTTACATAGATAAAAAGTGCTTTTTGGAATAAAAACACCCGGAAGAAACTATCTCATTACTTGTATTATATAGAATAAAGTGGAGTAGGAGCAACGGGATATGGAAGACACCCAAAAGTGTGTGCAGCTGCCCCTTTTTCGGGGCACGTGCACACAAGGGCCGCCTTGAATTTATTCTCCTTTCGTTCTCGTCCTTTTTCATCTATTCTCTCATCTCTTTTTTCTTCCAGCTGAATACAGCTTTTATGCGAAGATATTGCATGGTTTCTCCACATTTCATCTGATGGATGAATAGGACATGTTGCTATCGCGGAATAAAAAAGGTACTCACGCAACCAAATATCATATAATTTAGATTTTAAGTACTATCCACTGATCTTTTTCTTAAATTTTATATGATCACATGATGGAACTAGACCGCAAAAATATTAGTTTTATTCCAGAGAAGAATAGGTACTGCAGTGAATGTATGCTCGATGCAATTCTGTAAAATCATGTGAGGTTTTTTTTTTTGAAAGGTTCATAAGTTCGAATTTCATTTTTTTCTTAGCCGTATGATCATCCGAAATTCGTACCAATATGTAGAGATGGAAATGGGTAGTCCACTTTGTTACCATAGGAGGATCTTCCAACAATCGAAAAATTCTCTCAGGTTATGAATTCTACAGTCGGTAACGCAGAAATGTGTATCGCCAAGAGCATTGGTGTCCACCTCGTAGCCAGACGCTGTATCGGAATAGGTACTATAGAACACGTCATAACGATAGTTGGTAGATGTCGTGCCACATGCAGTTTTTGATGATGAAAACCAGTCAAATAACGCAAAATGCATCAACAGTATATGATGTCATAGTAATGAAGAAGACTTACAGTCATAATGTAGAAAGAACTAGAAAGACATGACATCGACGATAATAATTCGAATAGAAAACCACGCGGATGATAAAACTTTGCATTCGTTATCGAATACAGTCACAAATTCCCATCTTGATGTCAATATTGATGAACAAGCGGCATGGTTGAATAAATGCGACGGCATATAGATAAGAAAATGGTTCATGTGATATCTAACAATAAATAATTGGAGAAATGAACAACTCGAAAAGTCTGAATGATGAATGATCCATTACGTAAGTCGGGAAAGACTTTTGTTTTGCGCTCTGAATTTTTTTGCTGGCTTGAATGATGCGCTTAGGTGAATTTCCATGATAGAGAGCAAGAGCGGTGCGATAAGAAAAACTTTCACATTTACACTCGTTGAACAACTGTTATGCAACTCAACAAACACCTCAGCGAAACAATCCCTGGAGGTCCATACGTTAAAAGTCTACTGCAATATTGCGCTCTTGATATACATGTATATATATCAGGGGATGCAATATGCAACTGATGCACACAAAAATACTCAAAACCAACAGGGTGTGAGAAAATCCGAATAATATAAATAACCAGGAACAATGAGCGCACAAATGCATTATGATGAAATCTATAACAAATGTGTTGTGAGCGCGGTGTTTGCACGTCTCTAAGTTTCGATCGCAAAATGAATCGCGCAACGAGCACGATAGCGGAAGTGCCGTGCGAGGAAGAAGAAGGATGGTTGAAAGCCATGAGAAAGACGGAGTGAGGTCAGCGACCAGCGTTATCCGTTCCATGTTGCCAGGTTATCGATCTGCAACCGCCTTGACCGACCTCCATCACGCCAAGTGCAAGTCCAAGGGCTTCTCTACCCTCTTTTTATGCGATGAATCTCTATCAGATTTGGCAAACATTCGATGATTCCATTTTATTGAATCAACTAGTACCTATCAGTCCTGAATATATAATAATTATTTCCTTCCGAGCGATTTGCGTGATGAAAAGCTGTTTTCTTCCACTGGTGTGCTAGCTGAACCATTCTGCCTTGCAAGTAGTGTTTAAAGTTTTTACTTGCAATTTGATATTGACTCTTAGTCACGGTAGGGAATCTCATCCGCATCCTTAATCAACGATATTCATCACTGATCCAATCAATGAACTCGGGGCATAAGCACCGTTAAATTTGGTTCATATAAATGATGTTATTGAACACACAATTGCAATGAATAAATTATTGTGATTTTTACAAACGCACCAGGTTGAAGAATCGAGAATAAATCTGCCAATATCAATACGAATTCAAGTAGTAGTTGTCCAACCGTAAATGTTTATAAATGCAAAATAGTTATGTATCGTACTTGGGACTACTGCGAGACACGAATTCACAAATTATTCAATGACAGACCAAACCAGACGCTGCAATGAAAGGTACGACAGGTTTGGGCATCGCACTATCACATATGCGAGAATTCACGTCTGTCTCAATTTATAATTCACATAAACCTCAAAGGTAGACGATAGCAAATATTTGTTTCTGCAATTGTTTCGATATTTCATTACACATACTATAATGCATCTTTCACACGTGAACGATCACGTATTTGTTGGTACAGTTTATTTATACCGGTTGACAATTCCTACATGAATAGTTGCATCGGTCGCATTGAACTACAAGTCAGACAACGGAAGCCATGTCATAAACAATTCGTACCACACATCCCAATTGACACCAATTGAAGAACCGAAAAAGACCTATTCGATGCACATGGAATTCAACTGAAGCCGATTTTTCACTGTTAAACGCTCCCATGCGAGTAATTTCTATCCACGTAAAAGTTAGCGGTGGATAATTGAGATAATTACATATAACTGTGATAGAATATTGTTGGAAAAGTCTCATAGCGAGTACCAATACAATTTACCAACGTGAGTTTTCTTCCCAGAGGATTGGAAGTTAGCGTAACTACAAAAACAGGAGGAGGACTTACCACAGTGAGACTGTCAAGCTCGCCCAGCCACTCATTGAGAAGTTGCTCGGGATCCGTCTCGTTGTCACTATCCTCACCACCCTCTTCGTCGTACCGCTCCATTCTCCTGATTTTAGTTCTGCACGTCGACTCTTTCACGTCTTGTTGCCACTCTTATTACCTCTGTAATATGAAACGTTTTAGTTTAATCACACTGTTGGGTTTTAGAAAAGGGAAACGAAATGACAAGTCAGATAAAATTGAACATAAAATAGGAAACATAAGTTAAATATTGTGTCTATGTTGTAGAAAAATTTTTTTTGGATATAGCAATATATTTTGTATGTCTCTCACATTTTATTGCACTATTCGCAACTGCTATTACGAATTCATTGAGTAAGACAAGTACTCGCCGAAACGATAATAATTATCACAGTCGACACCGGTAGCCTTTCATCAAATTCACGTTAATGAACGTGTCGCAGTGTGAGTACATAGTCAATTCGTCCAAGCGAATAATTGCAGTCATGCAACGATGAGCATACCGTGCATTTGTGACAATGAGATATATACTCACATCAACACTCAAACACCTACTTTAGTAGCAACAGATGAGGTTCGATGGTATATGAATATACATAAATCTAGTATATGCATTGTGAATTCCACATGAATGCAAACTGAATGTGAATTTTATCGTAAAATCTGAATGAATTCTACCGAGTCAATTTATTTCTGCTTCCTGAACATAAATCCCAGTAGGGATAGTTACGTAAGTGCTAAATGAACGAGTCCAGTGATACCAAATCCAATAATTAGATTTTCCCCAATGATTTTCGAGCTATTGTAGGGAAATGAGAATGGAATTGACGATGAAAATTCGCGAGAATTAAATCACAAGCAATTGAATCGGATCAGGAGAGCGGGTAAAAGTATGGGTAGCATTCGTCTATCTATACCTATACCCGTACATATAGATAGATAGATGAATGCTACTGAGACCTCTTATACAAAACGATTAATCCGGATTCGAATCGGATAGTGAAAAAAGGAAGGTAATGAGGCATCCTATTATATAGACGGAGAAATCGAGTGGGATGAAATTCAAGAAGGAAAAGAAGTTCAAGAGGATCATGCTTTCTGACACGAGCAAAAAGCAGAACTAGTCCGGTGAGAAGATACAATACCCGAGGTGAAGCTCAACAATCGATCGGTGTTGGAAGTCCGCAACTACAGAGAGAATAATGTGGGAGGGAATAATGATATGAACACTTGGATCACAGTTCACGTAACATAGTTTGATCTGAAGGGGAATTCACAATTCCATAGACTTGAGGAGTCAAATTTTTCCCATTGTGTGATAAAAATTGGAAAAAAAACACACACCCATACACTAACTCCACACCAATTTTGACACAATAATTATGGAGAAGTAGTTGTCTAGCGACATAAGATTCTGTCAAGACTGCCAGCGACAGCCAGTGAATGAAGAGAAGCCAAGTCTGTCTGCGCACAGCTCATACATTATATATACGCTGACGCACTCTCGGATTAGTCACCAAATCTCACTTGGACGGAGGTTTCTGAATCGATCGCGCTGACATTTCTTCACTAGTGTGCATTCAAACAAAATTCAGCCGTAGATTATGGAATCGTCATTTTATGAATATGATAAACCATAGTGCATCGAATTTCCTCATGGACTTTTGCAACCAACACATAATAAATTTGATATTTCATGGAAAACCATCATTTCATCCTTGTCACCTTGTCTGATAACCATCTATTCACGACATGTTCATGTTAATGTGCAATGTAACCATTCTGAACGCACGATAGTTTATTCAGAACGTGAAGTTATTCAATTCTAAGAATGTAATGTCATTTGCTAACAATCCGATTATTTACGCTTTCTTAACAATTCCGCTATATTATCCACCATTTGAATAAGCCAGTCTCGAGAAGTCTTATAGAACAATCCTTGCTTGCATATTCACAGTCTTTACGAACTTCTATTCAACCATTTTACCCAGGTTCCAAAGTATGAGAGAGATGTTTATTCCACTTGGGTGTGATATCACTGAAATGCGATCTTGCTAACCAATCGACCTCTCGACGACGCTATTTCATTCACCCCAACACACTTAACAATGTTCACATAATGTTTTTACAACTGGAGATAAGTTGTATATGACTAAATTACACGAAGATCTAGGGTCTTGCTGTGAGTCTATGTCTCAGCACGCAAAGGTATTTATCAGTTCATCCATGTTCATATTTCAGTGCTTAAACATTGCCATAGAGAATAATTTCGATGTGAGAATCTTGATTGTAATAATTCTGAATTCAAGCAACATTGTTGAACAGAGAAATTCCAAAAATGTTATGAATGCACAGCAGTATATATTGCATCATTCCCACAATTATTTTGTGAGTATGGAGAAGGTTTTTCTTAGTAATGGCAAATAACACTAATAACACAATATAAACTGGTCTGAAGAGAGAGGATTGGTTGGTAAGAGCAAATATAATTGCAAGAAGTTGAGTACCATCACTGCGCATCGCGTGCCCTGACCGGCGTGTCAAGCGAGTGAACGTAAACTACTGCACACGCGCGCACAAAGTCATAAATCAGTGTAAGAATGTGAGATACTACGATGCAATTCTCATCCAACACTTGATGTTCAGTATAATATATTTTGCCTGCACTGATTTTTCAATTGACTGACAAATCAACCACTAAATCATCACATCGCATGTGCATGTATACATAGTCTGACAATTAGTTTTGTACAATCAAGCTGGTACAAAAAACAATCACTCCATTCAATAGGTATTTTCAATTCAATTGATTTGACCCAAATCGAAACGCATGTAATATTGCATTGAATCAATAACAATATATTCTCCAACAAACGACTCAATCACTTCCGATTTCGCGAAAGCCTGGAAACATCGGAATTTTTTTATTGTAATCGCATGAATATGACCACCCATTCATGAAACCGTTCAACAACACGATAATGTCAGGTCGATTATTATTCACCCAGAAAGGCAAATGCAGGTGAGAGATCGATGCTTGCCAGGCCAAGGTGCATTGTCTCGTGCTCGTTCGACCTCGTATCCTCAGGGTCAATCCCTTGACAGCAGTGTCGCTTGTATATGCCCTAAATGCCTATTCTAGAATGTATCCCGATTATAGATAGAATTGTCCTGATAAAAATATCTAACAGCTCTATCAATCAAAACCACACCCATCCCTTTCATGGGCTCTTCCTTTCTCGTTGCAATTGATCACAGATATACGCAATTTCTGGGGCATTCCACAGATTGGAAAAAAAATACAGAACACTGCTATTTTATATTTTAGAATCAATGCAACGTTACATGGGGATAAATGGGATTTCCGAGAGGACGAGCATATAGTCTACCGGAATTTCCAGGTCGTACACGTTCGTCATTGTTACGAGCACACAACGATGAGTTATCAGCGTGCGATTAGAGTGTGCTTTTCCGATATCGGCAAACTTCGAATTCTATTGTCTACGAAATAGGACAGATATATATCTCCAAGTTTTCTCTCTCTACTCTTCTCTACCTACCCATTCGACACGGTCGTTTACAAAATGGGGAGTTTACATCAGCAAGATATTAGGGTGAATCGGGTAGGAACGACAAAACTTTTAGTCTTCTTTCTAAATTTTGCCAATACCCAGTCGAAATCGATACCCATTATGTAGTTCAGTAGGAAACAATCATAATTGACGCGAAAAAAATTTAAAAAAACACAAACGTCCATGACATAGAAAATTCTGTATGGAACAGAAACGATTAATGATGAATGTATTTTTAGAAAACTGCATTTATCATTTACATTAAGATGAAAAAATGTTCAGCTGTTTAAACAGCGCAAACATTACTTTCGCAACATTTTTCACTTGAAAACTGATGATAATCTTTATCTTATCCAATAGATCGGTGATGACATCGCGCGAAATTACCTTGTGCACCCAAGCAACTGTCGATAAATCTATGGAAATGTCCAATGCAAACGATCAAAGAGAAACAATTAACGTGACGTAATTTTCTCATTGAGCAAGAGAGTCAAGGCATTAGTATTCTAAAATTAAACCATAGTAATCATTGTTGAAAAATTTCCTTCTTGTATTTTCATAATGTCAAAATCAAATACCGAAATAAATTACCTAAGAAAGTAGTTGAATTGCAAAATGCTTGAAGAAAAACTAAATTATAATGTTACATAGAAGAATGAGTTATTAAATAATTGGACATGCTGCAAAAAGTTTAATCGATGAAACGTAACCATGATTGTCTCTATATATAAAGTCGTTTGGTTCTCCCGTTATATCTCAGTTGCCCCGACCTAAACACCAGGAGGCGCAGTCTATGATATCGATTGTCTGATAAATAATTCAATGCTTGAGTCTTACAATACAAAGGGCAAAAGGCTTCCGTCACTCATCATCATCACGCTATGAAAGTCAAGTCCATCATATAATAATCGAATAGTGCTGCAAGTTATTCGAATTCTTATCTTCATCTTGTGACAATAATCCACTAATTATCTTCTACAAAGTAAGAAAAAAGTGCTCATCCACTGGGGTTTTCAGTTACTAATCAACTTTCGGAAATTAGAAATCGTAATTCTACATCAACCAGAAAACCAAGAAACCTGTAGTATTTACGTCATTCAAGAAATCACGATTATCCACATTCAAAACCATATTTATACATATACTTTGATGACAACGGTGTAAGCGCGCGTGATATTGGTTTTAGCTTTCTGACCGCGAATATTGTGTGTCGTGGACGCGTTGGATTTAACCGCAGTGCTCACCACTCATGGCGATACGACACCGTTCATGCTACTGTATTTGTCGACACAACACAGAAATGAGATCAAAACAAGATAGGTCATGAAGAACTATAAGATATGTATCAATTTTTAACTTGAAATAATACGGATTGGATGATAAAAATAAAACGCATTGATATTCACGTCTCAAACTATAAAACAATGAGAATGTGTGCCAAACTTTTCCGGCGACGATTTTCACATTTCCAAAATGAGGACGATTGAATTGTTTGCAAGTGTCGTGATGAAGGCATGCATTCCATTGACTCTCAACAGATCTCAAAAAATAATGTACATTGCTGATGTGTTCTCAAACATACTTCGTCATCTATACACGATACATCGCCATGCAATATTGATTACCACTGCATAGAGGGGATTCAATAATAGGAAATGCGAGAAAGCAGATGAAAATTCGCTTGAAATATTCATATACCCTCCGTGCAAACTTTGTCTCGCTATTCCGCTTTGCTTCTGCTCCTCGAGGCTGGCAATGCCCATGAATATTTAACATACGCATTGGTAACTGGGAAGGAATTAAATATTGCCGAGAATATTCCCCCGTGTATACACTACTAGTCTCGATTGGCAAATATTTATGGGTAATGTGGTATATTCATTATCAAATAAAAAATAAGTCCATGGACTTCACGTGTATGTATAAACAGTGTTAAATTGAATATAACAATGAATGATCGTGAATTGAGAGTCAACGTGAACAGCTGCATAGTTGAAAAACTACATTCCATTATATCAGGAGAGGATTCTTCGACCATCATTCTCTAAGTTTTTTTCGCTGCCTGAAACTTCTTGTCCTAATTTCATTCCAATCGCTCCATAAATTATTGTCTAATACATTAGAAAGGCCATGAAATGTGACGAATCAGCTGGTAGGATACAACCAACTGATGGGACTTGCTTTGTGAAATTTTTTAAATCTTAGATAACGCCTTGAATTACCATGATCAAAATATATCACATGAAAATGGAGCAGTATGGAAAAAGTATGGCAATGAGGAGAAAATGGAAGTATCGCACACGCTAGACCTGCATCTCTTCCACCTCTATCTTCCGCTTCTTCTTCTTCTTCATTTTCTTATTTTTCCTTTCTTCATACTTTCTTACCGAAGCAACGCCCTGATTCAATCGATCTCTACCATCTATACATATTCCTTATATACGATTGAATAACCACGTTTACGTCGCAATTTGTTTCGTGAAGTACGACGCGACGCCTTTTTGTCTTCTACATCTACAATCTCTTTCTGTCTTGTTCGAACATTTTCTCTCATACATTTCTTTCAAGCACTATACCGAAAATGGATGCCCAGTAAAAAACTATGGAATCCCACAACCCCCCTAACAGTCTCTAAGACATTGCAATGGGGTTTTCGCTCATGACTCAGCCGAAACTTTATTCAAAACCCCACCAATAAATAACAGAATGACAGGAAAGAAAAAAAAAAGAGAAACGATATAGTAACGGAACGTAGTTAACAGCGTCTTCATCTCTTCAACCAACTTTTATCGCAACCAAGGATGTTCTCCTTTATATTCCACTCATAGATTTCACTGAAAGAAAACAGCAATTGGATGAGAAGAAGTTTCACAGTATATAGTTGGCAAAGTAGAAAACACAAAGAGGAGGGAAAAAAAAATCGCAAGCGATAATTGAAATCATTGGAAACAAAGAAAACGGCAGATGAAAGAAGGTCGAGTGGGGTTATCGATAACGTTCTCCCGTAGTTGTTAAATAGACTCATGAATGTTTGAACTGAGAGAAGGAAAATAGAAGACAAAAGAAAAAACAAGTGTTAAGCACCGTTTGCAAGTTAAAACGCAAGCATTGGGATGCACTGTAGAATATATATAATCATCAGGTTGTGTATAGTGGGTACTTGGCAAAAGGAGGCGCTCAATAAACCCTACGTTGCCCTTGGCAATGCACAGTAATAATACCCACTTGTACGCTTTGACGAGCTACCGTATCGGAATAGTAGAACGATTAAAGTGGATTTATCTTTGACACAGAGCATATTATGCAAAACTATTGCGGCTGTTGAATACATGTACGCGGAGTGATTAACTCAGATTTACAGTTAGGGGTCTGAAGTCTTAAATGTGCCAACCATTGAAATCGACGTACTATACGCGGAGAAATTAATAATAGAAAGATACAATCACATTATATACACATAAGAAACTTTCTCTCCCAATACATATTCCGCGCAGTAATGAAAAAAACATTGATTTTATCACAATTTATACATTCTTTTTTATTTATTTATATATTTGTTCATGTACTTTCAAAGTTGGACAACTTCATTTCTCTGCATATCCCACGCATTACCATTTCAATATCATCAGCACCCGCAATATATGAATATATTGATACAATAAAGTGAGATGAGAAAGTAAGGATAGAAGTTAAATTACCATTTTTCATCAAGCGCAAATCTAAGCTAAATTAACGAATACGCGGAAAAGTAAAAAGCCTACGCGAAAGAGTTAAACATTGCGGATGTATAGGAATGATTCTTATCCAGATATCTATTCAAAATTAACAGCAATTGTGAGCTTTTCATCTTCTTTCCATGCATTAAATATACGAGTCGATCTAGGTCATTGGTAAATAGACAAATACGTGAATGAGGATGTCGTGGATCGTGATCACTTCGATACATCACATAGAACTGTGGACTTCCGGTATATACACCCATCGAATTTCAATGTCGTTCACAGAACACTGTCATCTATACACTTATATATATATAATGCAAATATACCTACACACTAGATCGTTGCCTTATAAAGCAGGTCGCTGACTCGTATCCCAAGTAGTGAAACGAAAGAGAGAATCACTATACAGGAAATGAAATGGAAGTGCAAGCGAGATAGAGTGATTGTTACAGGGAGGAAAGAGGTGGGCACATGGGGCAACAGCATATCATGAATGGATGTATCCTAGCGGTAGAAAAGCCCAACAAGCGTGCACGTCAGCCTCTATTTTTCTCGAGTTTTTTTTTACTGCCCCTCCTTGCCGCCTCCACATCCCTTTCCATTTATATCCACACGCACACACATACACGCACACACGTGAATACAGACATAACGCATGTACGCCCTCGTCGTAAATACAATACTCTTGAAGGCGGAATAGACTTTATGAAGTGCTTTTCCGATCCACGAACGCGCGCCACTCCATACAACGATAAAAACCAAAGTGATGCCGCAGAATGAAGCAAGAAAGCAACTACGAGTTAAACGCAGATAAAAAAAAAAGCAATGAAAGAGTATACAGAAGTGTGCACTAATCGCCACTCGAGAGCGCATCTTCGATTTGCCGCAAGGAGTAATATAACAGTGTGGATGTACACTAGTGTACGATGAAAGAGTGACGCGCGCGTTGATGTGGCGATATACAGACCGGTGCTCAACTTTCCTTCATCTATATGTACAGATGTATGCACATTGTACAAATATGAGTATACATGGCAGTTGTATTGACGAACGCGTACAAAGAACTTCATTTATATAGTCCTATATATTGGACGGCGAACTGGCAGTTCATTGGATCGAGTATTCTACCATTTCTCACTTCCTCAATTGAAATATCCATTACGGAAATATCTTGATATGCGTTTTTCATCATTCGTGCAACACCATGTATATTGTAAAATGTCAAGATCATCAATTGAGTGAATGAGGAACTTCTTAGGGCATTCAAATAAAACGTACAATAAAATTTATTATGAATGACACATTGTAAAAATATGAGGAAAAAAAATTGAATATGTTTTGTCAATAAAATTTATGTAGAATAAATTACTTTGTATCGTGGGCGCGACTCATAGCAAGCGTCATTGAAAACTATTATGACACCAACACCTTATATTAGAATTTCTTGGAAAGTCAATTGGAGATAATTCAGTTGTTTATAGATCTTTTATTATGCGAAAATTCTGAGTCAATTGTACATTCCATAAAAGAAAAAAATAACTACAATTTTGAATGCATATTCGAGTGATAAAGATTTCAACATACATTTAAAATGCGACAATTTTCTCCGTAACATAACATAGAATTCATGATGAATAGTGGAAATATTTGACCTGGAAGAGTAAATAATATCGATGAAACAGCGCAACAATATATAATGAAATGACTCATAATTTTGTCATGATAATACAAGTGCTTCAACTATAGAACAGGAGGCAATATATAACATTTAATATGTGATGAAAGCGCGTGAATAAATTTATCAAGTTGCTGTGGCGCCAGCCATTTATATAGCGATTAAAAAGGACTTTGATACCGCGTAACTATATTGCACATACAATCATGAAAAGTTACACCAATTCATCAAACACAATTTTATGTCGAAGCAATTCATAAAATTATATTTAATTGCTTACATATAATCCTTCAATAATTATTATATTTATTATATGTACGCAACCAATGTTTATTCATACAAACATTAATTTTCCATGATGTGTCAAACAAGTTTGTAAAAGTTGCGACTGACGTTTCAGTAGTCACTGCATAGACTTTACATTAATAGAGTAACAAGTAATTAAATTCAAAGAGATTTGTATCCATATCGCGAATTTTATTTGCATCAACGACGAAAGAAGAAACGTTGATTGCATACTCTTAACCACGACAGACTACCAAACAGGGCAATTATTACGGTGTGCATACATTTGCTTCCAATATATATACTATGTATACATTAGTATATATCCTCTTCTTTGCACATAAACTTTTTCGCGGTCAAGCAGGCGCCATGCAGACGATTGCCACCAGAGTAATCTGCGATGCTCATGCATATACATTCATATTTACTTGTGAGTGTGAACCCTGACGTCTGCACAAACATTGTGCATAAATATATGTTTATTCACTCTCGGGCACTGGATCTCCTCTCGAGACGACTCGAAAGTTCCTCGCACTCACTCTTCCTCTTCTATTTCTTTTGATCTGTTCTTTCCATTTTTTTTTTTTTTTTTTTTCATTTATCTTCTCTTTCTTTTTTTTTCTGGTCGCTAATAATTTCAGAGTATCAATGTTGTAGAATCTACAACCTTACCCATGAATGCTCAAACTGTTTGCCTCACTCACTTTCACTTTGTATATATAGCTTAAATATTGAGGATAAAAAATATCCAATGTAATAGTGTTTCAACACATTTCACACTCGAAAAATTAGTTTATAATAGTGTTGAACTCATTTCATTTTTCGATGTGATTAATCACCGCAATTATCAGAACTGTCTTGAGAATTAAATAATTGCCCAAAACTAATTTTACAATATTTTATCCACCAAATTCTCACGCAATAATTATGTCGTTGAAGCAAATTCGCAATCCCCGAGTTTCCTTTTTTAAATTTTTATTTCAGATGTTCATCACTGATATATTTTATATGTGAACATTTTATAATCACGAACACACCTTTCATTTCCCAACAAATGTAATCGCGCTCAGGGAACAAATTGGTTATCGATGATTCATTTGTATACGTCTACATCCACACCTCTACACGATCGTCTACACATTTATTTATTCTTTCTCGTTTACTCATTTCGTTGATGATTCTCTCTGTATACGCAAATGTACGTATTGGAATTGATTGACATTAGTAAATAAATCTCCTCTCTATGATTAATCTGGAGAATGATTGCTAGACGAATGAGAGAGCAATTCACGCAATGAATTGTCAAAATCACCCACTCGTGTATATTTGTTTGCAACAGCTTCACTTTTAAAAAAATGGTTCAACTCAACATTGAGTGTGAGTCTCCCCAAGGCATTATTCAGTATTGCCAGATGACACTGTCGATTACTCAATTATTTGCTCGCTGGTGCTTCCCATACACACTCACTATGTCAAAAATTTGATTGAAAACCATTTTTTTCAACCAATCTATTCTTATGAAAGTGTATATAATACTCAATGATTATTAGTGCACGAATTTGAAGGACCAATTAGATTGAAGGTTGATAGATATCAATGGTATTCAACAAACGATGTGGAACTCTATTTTTCTCTCGTGCAGATTTGGCTCTGCAGGCTTTTTTTTTGCGTCGCGACATGTTACATGGACAATACGTGCTTTTTCATGATTGTTCTCTCATATGTTTCCATATATGAATGAAAAATTGTGACAAATAGCACGCAATGGAGCTGGATCCGAAAGTACACACGTATGTTCACATGCATATAACTATTATTTTAAACTGTTATATCAGTGAAATAAATGCATTTTCTCACACTCACGAGCACGATATTCATACACTAGCATATCGTACGTCAAGAAGTAAATAACTGCCATGCATCCAAAATTTCATTTTCAGTAGGTTGACAGAAAATGCCTATACTGTAAATATCAACAGCACCTTTTTTCAATAATGTATGAAACATTATGAAAAAGTTTGAAAGAATATTTAATGCAAGGGATCTTTATCAATAGAACTATGAACAATAACCCTGAGAAAAATGTCGTTTTAATTTACTATCTGTTACGCCTGCCAATATAATAAACTCATTAAAGTACCAGAACGCAATTAATGTCTTGTCACTCCATTCTTGTCCCGAACTCTCATTTGACATACAATATGGCAAATATGAATATAGCGAACTGATGACAGATAAATATACAGACATATTCATATAAAACTTTCATCTCAAATTCACTGTAAAACATATCAAACAGCCATATAGAGTTGTCGTACTTAGCGAACAAAACAACGAGTGTGCGTGTATTCCGAAATGAAATTTCGCGAGTCATTAGTCTTTGCCACATATTTAATTCTGTCACATGACATGTCATCAAACAATGGAATGTGTATGATGATAAACGAGATAACACAAAAAAGAAGTGGATGCAGCCACAAGAAGAACGAGAAGGAGGAGGAGGGAAGAGAATAATAAATAACGAAAAAGTTGTGGTCGCATGAGGATGAATGCAGAGAGTTGAATGTGTATATGAAGTAAACCGAGCACAAGAGAGGCGTCATATTTTTTCTCTACCTTTCATCGTGCTACATGGACTTCACGGCCGCAAAAATCTTTTATATACTATATATATACATACGAAAAGACCCGAGGTTTCGTTCACGATCTAGCGCGGTTTTGCAAGTCCTCGATTTCATATTTAGACTTACACAAATATATTCATGTATACACACACATCTACACAATATAATTCACCATAATTTGTATAACAGCGGCGTATGAGTTGTAATTTCAAGGTAACACTGTAAAACAAATTATTTCTAATATTCTACACACCGCACAATCACTGACAATATATAGCTCACTCATTTATATCACGAATTAGTCTTTTTTTAGATTTTCCCCATTACGATTAGTTATTCTCACACGAATTTTCGACTGACAAATATTTATAAACACAATCTATGCATAAAACGATCACATTTCAAGCTTTCTATAATGAAATCAACGAGCGAGAAAGATATTCCAACTCCATTAAATTATACAGAATATATAAGTCTCATTTTCACAATTGCAGCGGCAGTAAAATTACTACGTACGTTCGGAAAACTCAGGTAATATATGTTATTTCGTTTCGTGTAGTTGTATTAATTGCTACTACAATATCGACGTAGTCTGCTACTAATATGCGAATATAATATTAGATATAGCAATTCCTTCATGTAACTCATATTAAATATGTAAATTCACGAGAAATAAGCGCAGTTACAGATGTTGCATTATATATACGATTTGACATTCAACAATAAATATGAGAATTTTTCATTACTTCATACATGGATAGATATGTCTGTGTTTATACGTGTAAGATATATACTCTTCGGGTAACATCCGGTCCCAGCTTGTGTTAAAGTGCCGCGAGTTTCTCTCAAACGTATGTGTATATCCTCTTTCAACCTTTTTCCTACATATTCGTCGGTTGCTCCCCTATGTCTATTTCTGGATTTTGCGACGTGCGACCAGAACATACGCCAGACACATCAGCAAAGGGCTATATGTCTATATATTTCTCTCGTCTGCTTCCAATGAAACCAAGAAACCATTCCTACACAAACTAAATTCGTTCTCATCTTACGTATATCGTCAGTTCATCATTTTTTTCAGCGCAATCGAAAAGTATTGCTTTGTTTACATTCAAGAACAAATGAAAATACTACAATGATCCTATTGAATACTGAAAGTCATATTTCTGATTTTCTCATCGGGTTTTCTTGCGGCATATCATGATAAATTTAATTTGGGATTATCACCATTCGATTACTCATCGATGTTCTATTTATATTCACTCGTTAATAATTAAAAAAGGAGAACGAAATTTAAAGTTCAATAAATATTCATTTGGCAATTATAATATAACAATCCGAATTCACCGGCATCTTCTATTTGATAATAGCCATAAGGGGAGCCACCATAAAAGGACCTAAATTGAGTGTGCCTACTAGCGAATTCAAATATTACAGTATATAACTTTATCGTATGCCTGATCCCAATCTACGTAGTAATTTTACTCGTCACTGACAGATACCTTTGTAATCATAATCACGTTATTTGCTTGAGGGAATTAATCGTATTGCCATAGAATTTATATCATGAGGGAACGAAATGTGCGATAGACTGAAGATCAAACTAATTTTACTTATTCCTTTTTTCCATTTTCCCTGTACCGTTATTTGTAGAGGGGTATGATTCAATATATACAGTCACAGACAAAGAAGCAGCGCGTGTAAAAATACGAGAAGAGCGCACGTAATGGAAATACGAGAAAAAAGCCATCCTGTAAATCGCGATTCCCTAAAGGCAAATGCGTAGAAGGGCATCAGTGAAAGATATACATATATTAACCGCGAGTGAAATAGCAGGACGTCGACCCTGCAAAATCGATAATCCAACTGTGGCAACGTGCACTATGGACTCACCGCAACATCCATGCATACTTATGTCTCACTGATTCAAACCGCTTCGTTTTTGACCACCAGTATGGAAATTCTTAATACTACTGTACGAATCTAGCAATATAGGTGTCGGGAATAACAATTGCCACTACTTAACCAACAACTAATTGAAAGATTCATTTATACATCAATAATAATTCCACCCTCAAAGCACGCAGGACCAATATAGTTTACAAAATCACAATCGCTATTGAGGTATTATTTTTTTATTGGCTATGAATGAAATATTTTTTCCGAATCATTATTTGCGCATGTTAATCGCAATCAATCTACCCTCTCATATGCATCACTTTACCCACTCGTGATTGAGGGTATAAACGTAACAGTAAAATTATTGTCCTGCGAAAATCAGAATTTCAATAAGTGGTTTCGATTGTTCGTCGATATATAGCAGGTAAAGAATATCAAATTGACGACTAAAACGTGACGGATAAATTCAGCTTTATCATACATATCAGGTTTCTCTAAATTTGAATACACCTATAGTTGTGGGATATTTCGATGCAGCCAATTTAATATATTTTGAATTCATGCCTGAAAGAATAATTATCGTCCTGTCACATTTGTTCTTCCATCAATGATTAATCAATCATATCAAATGATCATTAGGATATAATTAAATAAATATTTGTTCGTCTATGCATACACACATATATATATATATATATATGACGATAATTAATATTTCAGAGATAATTAGCTATCGTGAAATTCAGCATAAATTTTACTTCGGTATCTAATGGAATACAAACAAATCGCAGTATTCGCTATTTACTCACGTAATTGTTTGAACTTCATTAGTCACTAGTATAATTTAGTGTCAATAAGTACACACAGGTATATCATACGTTAGTATTTGATACCATTATGAAAGATGGGCTATTGAGTATAAGTTCACAATTATTGACTTCGGTTATCAAGTTCATGTTCAAAGTCAATATATTAATTCAACGGAATGACGATCGAATGCTCTTGTGTGCAATCGACAAACGCCTGAGGGAATGCACCACAAAGTTCGGTCGTTAATTGATACTACTGAGATGCCGATCCATGTGTTCGCAGAGACATATATGTATACGACGACACCACATCAATTCGTCCGCAAATAATTGGTTGTGTCGCTTTACTAGCACATCATTTACTTCCTGCAATTTATCGCTTCGAGCTTTATCTTACCCTTACAATTGGAACAGATCAACTAATTCAAATACTTGAACATGCTTTTCTATTCTGGTATTTGAATTCGTTCGGGAGAATGGTCACTAGACGACTTTTTTCCTGTCAGAATTTAATTGTCTCCATAATATTTAAGAAATATGGCCGGAAAATATCAGATCAAAAGTTTTGCTCTCGTCTCTTCTTGTACTGCTAAACTCAGTGCGAGTAACAATCTTTATATTGCTGAATAAAATTCTTCACGGAACTTTAAGGCAACCAAGCGCTCTTCGTGACAATAATACTTTTTTCTTGCAACATTTATATATGTGTGTTGGCTTTGGGCAATTCTTTTATTTCACTTCCACTTCAACCAGCGCACAGGTTCGGTCGTCGTGCGATTTTTTGTCCCAATCAACGATTGGCGAATTCCTTGCCATTTAAGGTGAAGAAAGGTTCCTATATATATATAATCGCAGTTACCCAAAACTGCCGCCGAATCGAAGTATGCACCGAAGAACAAGAGATTGGGGGCCGGTGGAATTGAGCTCGCGCGCACACGACGAGAAATATCGTTCTCTTTCGATTCTAGGCGCCCTGTACGTGCCTGGAATAATTTCTGGGAACTCGATCTGCAGCGGCTTTGTGAATATCCGTATACGCCAAGGACCTTGGAAATTCTACACCAAAACTTCTCTGATCGTAAAGTAAGATATAGGTATTTGAAAATGATATGCGGATTTATTCGCAATTTTACATTTACGATCATGCGCGTGCAAGTGTTTAATATTACTGCAATAAACTCGAATGTATTTCAATATAAAATATGAATATTATACTAAATAAAAATAATGTATAATATTGGCGTATTAAACTGGACTATCGGAATGAAATGAAATTCAATTGCCTTGGTATGTAGAGGAAGAAGACAATTTTGTGTTATCAGCATTGGCGATATTCATTCGAGTGGATAACCACGAGTTGGAGGGAATAAGGCGATAATGAAAATCGACTTATCGATTTCGTCGAACACAGAGGATAATGGGAATTGCCACAGAGATAAAAAAAAATGATGAAGAAAATAGTAGAGAAAGGATGAGATATAGTAAAAGCGAAAAACGATGAAAAAATTTTCTGATTTTCCCTGGTATAAACGACGATGAGAGAAACGCCTTTACTCTGCAATGTCTTATGTACGCTCTTGCACTCTCTCAGTCGATTACGAAAATGGGAGATCGCTTTCGTAACACCCTCAGGCGCCATAATTAACGCCTTGGCTGCACACCATACTTTATTAAGGCGGTGTAAGAGATAAGGAGTGTGCGCGCGACCACGCACACAAAACAAGAAAATAAAGGAAACAGAAGTCCATAAGTGTACTTAACTAGACCCAATGAGTTAACTCTCCAGGATAACGTCACATCTATTATCTATAAATGTGTATATATGCATGGATACTTATATATTTAGTCGTAATGTGAAATAAAATACTAAAAAAATTGTTTATCTGCTTGAGGTATCCTTATCAGAATTGAATATCAAACATAATAGCGACTATTATTAACCTGCGAAATCTCAATATTATATATCAAACAAAAAAAAAAGCCAACAAATCTGTCCTACCAACATTCTAATCTTAAATTGGAATTTACATCTAAAGACTCCGCCATATTCTCCAGTTTACTAAACATTCCGGTAGTCTGGCAATTTTATGCTCAGGTCATTGAATCTATTCGCTACCTGCCTGAAGCAGCAACTAGTGCAATATCACTGGGTGATGCAATATGTGAGCTCGACGAATAATAAGAGATAAGAGTAGCTATAATCGTATTTTTTTATCTCTTCAAGGTGCACTAAAGCGATTGGAATTGTGGGTGTTGGATGGAAGTAACGCATGCAAACACAGCAGACATAGCCTCAAATACATCTCACCATCATCAGAGGAACACTGTATCACAGATATAACGGCAATAATCGGATGGAACGAAAGTTCTATAAGAAGAATAATAAATTGGCAGTGACTTTGAGCTCTCAAAGTTGAATACATGAAGACTTCTACTCCACAGTTTAAAGAGAGAAGTGTTAAGACATATCCGGTGCATATCATCAACGTTTTTACTCGTACAATGATCCACCCTGTGCTTCCCATATTTGATCAGTCATGGAACTCGTGTTTACACATATGTTCTTTGGTCTATTCCTTTTTTGGAATGCACGTTAAAGAGCGGTGGTACTCGGCTTCTAATATTTCATCTCCATTCTCCTTCGTCTTGATTGCTCCGACGAAAACGAAAAATTTTCTCTCATGATCAAAAGTGGAATCTCAAAAAAAAAATCTCTTTGAATCTCTTCACCATTTCCCTCGCCGCTACTCTTCTCGACATTTACACAGAAGCTATGCAGCTATATACTTTGATGTCCTAACGAGATTGAATCCAATGCAATACAGATTTATGAAGGAGTGAAGAGATACTCCAACGGCTCCAAGAACTTCAAAAAATGCTGCAATGGACGGCCCGAAAATAAAATAAAGAATGTAGAAACAACATCGAACGGGTTATTCCACGGTCTTTCCAAAACTCAAACTGAGAATCATAAATAAAAGTCTGGTCCACCTACGTGAAAATACCGACATTGTGCGTCCCAATGTTTTTATGGTTGGAATTATATATGAAGTGTGGGTATAATCACGGCGGGGGGAATCCAAAATGTTACACAAGCATGTGATATTCAATAAAATTTCGATCCAAGTTTGAAGAAAGGAAAAAAAAAAGATATATGCGTTTTGAAATTATGCGCACATAATATGGGAGTGGTTAGCATACACAAGAGAATACAAAAGTAAGAAAGGCGACTTAGTCTCACATGGTGGTACATGTGGCGCCTGCGCACCCAGCCCAACCTATTTGACTTATACAATAGTATCAAGGATATTTATAAGGGAAATCTAGTATTAGGGCTTGTCATTCTGGGAATTCACTTGTAAATGCATCAAGTCGCAAGAAACGTATGGCAGCAGTGAATTACAAGTCAGCCAGAAGAAAGAAAGAGAACTAATGATATACCTATTGGACACCTGACACAACCATGGAAATTATCTTCCAAAATATTTATTTGACTTGTACAATTTACAATATCGCAAAATAAATCCTAATAATTACTAAAAAATTACTATGTAGACGTGGATACTACTAGAGTAAATGAAGCGTTCGAATATTTTTTTTCTTGGTTACATAAATATAAGCAGTGCAGTAAACTCAATAAGCAACATCCTCTTACGTTGACTTATACGGAAATAAATTCTACCTAATCGTCCATCTATTTCCCAAGAATAATCGAGCGGGTTGGTAGCCCCCTTGGGCACTTCACGAACCGTTGACCCTCTCACAGAATGAACGAGAGTGAGCAACTGAGAGCGAGAAATAGGTTGGAAGAGACCGTGTGGAAAGCCGAGGAAGTACAAGGCGCGCGGGTCACTTGGGTCGGCACGAGTCGGATACAAAGCCTCGTTAAATCGGGACAATAATGGGAATGATAATAATAGGAATAAAGATACGATGCGCGTTGGGAGGAGTTCTATCGAATAATATATAGAGTCACATAGTAGAGATCTATAAATTATTTTTATAATATTGATAATTATGCTTAGGAGAAATCAATATATCTCAACGCTAGACCACAATATAGTATTAGTATATATATTCTCACTCACATATAAAAATAAGACAAACGCCAATAGCCATAGAAATATACCTGCTGTATATATCATATATTAAAGTATCGTGATAACTTCTCAGCAGGGGATGTATATCGTTGGTATTTGTGGGATGAGATTGCGTGTTTCTATATCACTTCACTCTAGCGCAACTGCCCATTATACAACTTGTGTGTTCGAGTAGAATGAAATGTCCTTTTTTTTTTCATGCGTCCATCTGTATTGATGCAAATAGATGAGTTTGTGCGGCAGATAGGTGAATGTGGTAATAACAATCAGAAATAATTAAAAAATTTAGGAGTACGCTTTCAATAGTGTATAGAGTCAATGATATTTCTTAAGTTTGCGAAATATGAGTCAATGTTGTGTATTCAAAGTGATATTATACAGCTGAGCACAATTTTCCGCGTGAATATATATTACTATCATTCACTCACTCATCGATTTCATTGACAACGAGCTTTATGGAGTCATGGTATAGGCATTGTATACATGATACGTATCGTTATTGCATGATGTTGATGAGATTGCACGAGTATTGATTCACGTGTATGCTCTACCTAGAGAGTAAATCAGGTTGTGTCCATAACAGTGTGGCTCTATGTATACGTTCATCAAGTGTAGTGTCTATATTATCATGAGAGTAATAGGCTAATTCACGTTAATTGAATATTTCAGGCTGTTCCATACATTGTTATGTATAGCTGGTCCTACGAGGCCATCTTTGTAAAATGTTTCATAGGAATTTAATACGATCATTTGTCTTGGAATCTGACAATGAGAATTATTGCATTAATTTTAAATATCATTAAATACACACACATATTTCAATTTGAAATAATAGAATTCTCTTTATAAATAACACTTATATGGATATTGTGGAAGTTTCAAGTGTGTTTCTGTTAGAATAATAATTCTACCTTGTTTCACTTGAGATAAGTTTTACTAACACTATCAGAGAGGGAATTATATATACGCACATTGCAATTTCATCGCTACAGAAAGTCTGTGAGCGCTTGGTAATCAGGACCATACATAAACTCTTCTCCATATTTATACTCATATATATACATACAAATCTGTTTGTGTTGATGTACAATTTCAACTCTCCCACACAAGAGTTGTAGCATGGAGATTGCGTATGCATTGAACCTCAGTTGCACGCGCAAGGTAAAAAAAAACAGTTCCAGAACTTAAAAAGGAATTCTCGGCACGAGCGTGACACAAAAAATATTTTCTCCTCTCTTTGCTAACTTCTCTCAGTATTCTTATCATCATTATTATTATTATTATTATTATACTTATTTCATTTAAATGGCAATAAATATTGTGACTCAGGAAAAATACTGCATTGAATTTGTTCCAGTGAATAAAAATAGTGGACGATATTTCTCTGTCACATTCTCTCATTAAACAATTTTTAATTGAATTTAATTATTCAAATTTAACAGTTGTAAATGCATACATTATTTTACTTGCATTGTAATATACTGAGTTTATCCACTTGGACGAATGGCACTGTACGTGTATATATGCACCACTGTATATAATTTGCACTATGCGCGTGAATCCTCAGACATCGACCGTTGGCACGCTTTCACGTGCCGCAGATTCAATCCGTGGCTGAGGTTCCATCGTCGTGCAAGAGTTCATTATGTATGCCCGCACTAACCGCCATACAGAACCGCGCGCACGGAGGCGGTTGTATGTGTATAGAAGAGGATGAATGCACTTTAGAAGATGCCGAGAAGAGGAGACGGAGTGTAAGAGGGCCGAGGGCGAAGGCAGATTGCTTGAAGGTTCGTTGTATATACGTCGCTTGAATTTACACGCAACTATATATATTCATGTGTACATACACGTTTGTAACTGCGCGTGACTGCATTTGCGTGCAAAAGCGCGTGGTTGATTATAAACCCTTTTCAACAGTTCAGATAGGTTTGTTTATTCTAATAATACTAGATATAAGCACCGTTGCATAGTTGTTGGCCCGGATTGTATTTATGCACAACAATAATGTCTCATATTCATCTGTCCGTACGTCAATATCATTGATATGTACAACAACATGCGTGCGCAACCCACCACCGTTCTTATTCCTGTTTTACTCTTGTAGTTTCATCATATTTATTTTTCGGGAAATGGAAATTAGATTGGGTGTCGTATTACAGTTGAATATTAACGCAATTTGTATACACACGTAAATGGTATGCAATCCAATCCATGTCAACGAGTACACCTATAGTCATTATTTTTAATTGATTGCTAGCGAATTCACCTAGTTTTATCGTGTAGCACCACGTTCAATGAGTTTATGAGAGCCCAATTAATTAGTCATCATGAATATTTGATAACCGTGTGCGATAATATACCGATAAATTCAAGAGTATGCAACTTTTTAGACATTTACTCTCCTATTAATTAGATAACGATAAGCATTGAATGTGTAAATGACAGATTATATTCTTTAGTAACGCGTGCAATATCTCAATAAATTAGATCATTACAACTAAAGTGACTGCCAAATAAGGTTGTCTTCCTCATATCCTTCAGTTATAGAAATATTTCAAATTACTTTCTCCTAATTTGTAAAATCTTTGAACAGTTTCCAATATCGAGAAACTATGCATCATTTGTTGAGTATGGAATAATATTTTTTTTATTTTTCCTTCATGCATTTTTTTTTTCTTCTACAGGGTAGTATTAGTATGCAACGTGACATGGCTTACCGCCATATTTACGACTACAACTCAACGTGCTCGGAGTTTTTCACTAGGGGATTCGTAAAGCCTGTCTGTAAAGCGTCAACAACGATAAATATAAGAACATAAAAAATATGTATGTTTGAAACGAATACACTACAACTCATTGCACCATACACACATACAAACACATAAATATATGGATATGCAGTCCTCGATCGCATCATATTTATGAGAATTCGCGTCATCATAGTTTTTGAGGTCGTCATCGGCGTCAGTACGATTGTAAAATGCACATGCTTTCGTTATATCACCAACACTTGATGCACCAGAGCGGATGGTTTTTCAGTGCTTTGCGCCAGCGGCTTTTTATCGTTTGCTCGTTAATTTTTCAGTAGCACTGTTAGTGGGTGGATATATATTGCCAACCTTAGTACACTATCATTCAAAAATTACTGTACTAAGTACTGATGAAACTCATTAGGTAAAATTTTTCCATTGCTTCCATTTTCCATTGCTTTCATTATTCCTCTGGCACTTTCATGAATTCGTATGAATTTTTTTGCAATTAAAATTCATACATTAGCAACTATGTACCAAGAGTTTATCAACATGAATTATATCGAATTGCGTATCAAATTATTCAACTATACAAGAATTCAACGTAAATTAATTTCGTTAATTGTTCACCTGAATCGTCAAAGGAAAAAGTGTTATCATCACAAAAAGATGAAAATTAATTGATGAAAAGGTTGGGCAGCTTTTCTTTTATTTAAGTGGAATTGTACTGTGCAAAAGAATCGAAAAGAAATTCAGAGATGACATTGACCTCATGGAGGCCATGGAGGAATATAATATCCAAGGCAAAGTGGTGTGTGTATATCTATACATATATATATTGATAGACTCTAGACAGCGAATGGTATATAGAGTGGTGTGGCCAATTCAAGCGATAACAAGAGTCAAATTATCGTGGGACGAAACGCGAGAGAATATATTATATCCAGAGAGTTCGATATCGCTAAATAAACGTGGAGTGTTCATTGTAATCTAGCCTTCAATTTTATTAGAAGTATTTTTATTCCGACCACAATATTTATAAATATTTGAGAAATAACCTCAAGGTGAAATTATGGAGATTTTTATCCTGTTCGCATAAAAAAAAATGTATATACGCTCATCAATAATTATTCTTCTTATTTTGTCTGAGAATTTTTATCGGTTATGCGAAGGATGGTTATACGAAAATGTAATAGAGGAAGGTGATGAAATTCACAGCGAACAAAGGACACGCAAATACTTATTACAAATAATCTGGCTGTATGCTTCGTTGTATCATTTTTCTTCTTATCCCTTATTCTTTCTGTGAGTGGCCTGTATTTACCCGTGAAAATACATGGTAGAACGGGTTTATTAACCCGTGGTTAGGTCGGTTAGCCGCAAGCTCCTACCGTGCTTACGAACCGGCGGGTTTCCAACGGGTGAAACGAATCTCCAATGTCATCTGTCTCTCTTATTCCTTCTCTCTGTCTTATAGGTGTGGTCGTCGAGTTTTGTTACGCTCTTCACCGCACAAACAATGTTATAAAACTCATCCGAATACTCCAATTTTCCAGTGTATACCATTTATCTACGTTTCATCCTTCGCAAATTTCACCAATTCAACTATCCAATTAATTTGAATAAACTTTTAGAATATAATAGCATAATGCTGAATTATTTTTTTTGCAACTCAACTCATACTGTGAGTAACATGAAGTTCTAAACGTTAAAAATATTGTATTCAGCATGTACCAGCATATTGTACATAAAACTCACTAACTTTATTAATTGGAGACAAAAATTTTCAAGCATACTCAATGATTCTTCAGAAAAACTTTCGGCCTGTTCTATGGATTCTTCCTAACTGAACTTTCTCATTTCCCTTCCTCCTTTTCTTCGTTCAATATTATATAATCGGTCACCCGCATGGAATGTCTTTTGATATCTTGACGGTATATATGCGACAAACTTCGGCACGGCGCTTCCGATCGTGTTGGAATTTCCTCGTTATCCGGTATCACTCCTGATCGATAAGTATATACATGCATACATATCTATATAGATATACATACAAATTACCAGGGGACGCCTTGACACGGAATTTATCTTATATTGAAAACCCTCAAATATCTAAAACGATTTTTGACTACAAAGTAGTTCAACTAAAAAATAGAAGGTCTAACATTTACACTGATCTCCTTTGTCATTACAAGAACTTGACTGTATAGTCAACACAGTAGAATTACGAAAAAAATTCAGAAATTATTCTTAAAAGTATTCCGTTCCTCCATTACGTTAGATCAACCCAGCTTATCTATTGCATTACTATAACAGCAATAGAAGGAATTTTTGTTCTTTTGCAACAAGTACTGATGGCAGCAAGCCCATATTCCTGTTAGAGTTTTTCTCTCCGTTTCAACATGTAGAAAAAGTTTGATATGTAAAAGACCTTGACAACATCGTCATACCGTACACACATTTAATAAAAATAATATTCAAAACAGGATCTTTCAACCGTCACTAAATGGGAATTTTCTTTGCCCACGATTACTAACGTCTGCATACATATCTATCATATATATGCATATCTGTCTGTTATAGGTAGCCAACCGAGTCCGCATCCACACACCTACTGCCAAACGCAATGAATACTAACAGAACCGAAGAAAGATACAGAAACGTATCACGAGCGCTCGTGCACGTGGGCAAACATGAAATGATGATGGGGGATGTGTGCGTAGGCAAAACGAGATAGCCACCGCAACTTGGGAGATACGAATGAGGAGATACGGGTAGATTTAAAGAGGACGACCAATATAACCACAGAAATTTCAAATTTAATTAAACAGAACTTCGCAATTTGGATTAAAATTGATGGAGTTATTGAAATTACACAGAAAAAAAAATCGGTAAAATATTCCTCACACTTTCTACTGCAATGAAATATTCTCACAAATTACAAGTGGGTGTTTCATTTATTTCCCAATTTGACACGTAGTGCAATTTTATTTTTGTACTTAGTGTGAAAAAAAAAGAATTCGTGTACAGATCGGGTGTGAAAAAAAGGTAGACGTAGCAGTGGAAGACTTAAATTACACGAAACTTGATCGAGGCAAATGTCAAAGGCGCAACAGTAAAGCCTCATGTTCTCACATCATAGTAACTACATTGCGAGTATATACTGTATACACTGTTTGCACATTGCATTCCGACAGGGCTTTCAACACCCTCTTCTTCGCTGAGACGGACGTGAATAGTATATGTATGTATGGTTGACTGTTTGCTGTTGTATACTATTTCTATGGTATATTTGTGCTACGGGTCCAAGTGGAATTATGTCACTGCCATTATCACATTGCTTCATCGCGAATTCTGTAGAGTTAGATGAATATATAATAGTCTTCACAATTAGTATTGCATAGAGTTACTGATTGAAAGATACAGTAATTATATACGCTGTTTTCTGTATCAGTAGATTTCAATGATTAATAATTACTACACTGAAATTCATTGACTCAACGGTATAACGAAACTGTTATGAATAAAAAAATTGTGCATGAAATTCCACATTTAATTCATAATATAATTTTGGTGGATGTCATGCAGTGAATATAATGGAAATCATTGTCACATCGAGTCTTTTAGGTATGTGAACAATTAAGTTACATTTCCGAGAATACGAAAATTTTAATTGGATAAAATAATGAAATCATTCAATTAATGATGAATGTTTGATATTAATTGTTTCAAGAATGCTGAAGTGAAAGGAGATAAGCCACGAAAGTGTTCAATGGAATTTAGTGGAAGTGGTCCCAAATTGTCCAGCACTTGGGGCAAGGAAAGAAAAATACGATAACGACCACTTGGCAAAACCGGTAAAATGACTTTGGGAAACCGTGAGCAATGGGGGGAAAAGCGATAAAGCACGTATCTCCGTACTTGGTTCCACCCAACTTTTGCCATTCCGAATGTCACGCGGTATTGTATGCCCTACCGGTATATACAGGACACTTGTAATTTTCGATTTTGCGAAAAGTACAAGCTGTAGAACACCCTGTTTCTATATATATTTTTGCATGTATTATGGATCAAATCAAGTGTGGGTTTTCTGTCCTCTCTAATCATTGGAAAGAGTTTAAAAAATCCAGAATTGCATTTGATGTCATACGTTTTATAAACAATTCCGACCTTTGAAATTATTCTCGATCATTAATCAATAAGAGAAAATGCAGTGACTGAAATGATATTTGTACCGGCGAAAATATACATTTATGTCCAAACGTTGATTTACAGCAGTGATACTCATCAATTTCAATTTCAGCACACAGCAGTAGCCAGGCAGAAATTTTCATGATGAATCGACAAGAGATATTGATTACACCGTCTGGTGATCAGTGACATTATTTCAATTTTTATCCATAATTCTATCATTTATTATCAAACGACAACGATAAATTAAATGGAGTCCAATTCTTCACACCCGTGGGCGGAATTTTTCACAAAAAATAAGAAGCAAAAATTGCAGAATGGAAATGTTATCATGAAAATGAAATTATGGTTCTGCCCTTTTATTATTTTGTTTCGCGCAGTCTCACTCCCTCCTGCTCTCTCACTCTCACTTTGTCGCAAGTCCAGCGATTATTTATTAAGTTACCGGCACGTGCACCTACGCGCGAGGACGCGTGGGCACACGCGCACGCGAGGTAGGTATACGCCCATGCAGTGCCCCACTAACAAAGTCTCTTGAAAATAGTACACAACACCCGTCAGGCATGTACACATCTACATCGCAACTCTGTATTAAAGATAAATGATTGAATCGTCAAACAATAATCCAGCTCGAATCATATTTCATTCATATGCTTTCTACTTTTTTTTTTTTACTGCTCTTTTGCACAAAGGAAAAAGAAATTCGATTTCATGGCGGTGATTCTGGCGCTTGCAACGAAATGAAGAATAATTCAAATGATAAATTATTGATTCCAATTCAACAACAGAGTTTCAAAATTACAAATCAAACATGAGATTTATACACTAAAAAAATATTATCCATTCAAAGTTCAGAATTTTCATTCACTCCATATATAATTCAACAAAAGATATTACCCAACCCTCGATGAAAACATTAATTTCGATCAAACTGGTATTCACTAAATAAGCATTCATACTTCAATTCATTTTTTTTACAGCAAGAATACTATACATATTTCGTTTTCCATTAAATTCCATCTCACGACTTTCGCACGACTCCTTCAGGATATGTATCGGACTTGACCCCGTGACGTGACACGAGATTGCTCTCTTGCACGTCATAATACACATATATACAATTCGCTTTCAAGGGAAAAAGCGCTAATAAAATGTAGAGGTGACGAAACGAACGACGGGAAAATAAATATATACAGAGAATAAAAAGTCGAAATTTTTTTATTACTGCCATCGAAAACTTAATAGTTTCTCCCTCCATTTATACCGTTTGTGTTTATACCAGACATTCAATAATATTGTATATGGAATCGTGCGCCTCAGAGTTATGAAAGAAACTTATGCCTGAGGTAAATTTTCTTTCTATCATATACCTACAAAAATATTATACATTAAACTGTCAGCAGCGGCTTGGCTATCCATATTTATAAAATTAACTATTGATGCTATCGTAGAAGAATAACATTCACATGAGGAATGAAAATAACTATGAGTATCAATTCACAAGGCGCAGCTTGTGCACATAGGGAGTCGGTAACGGAAGACTTCCACTCGGTTGATAATCGTCAGCGCCCGCGATTTCCGTACTATATTATCGTTCAACTTGGGAAATCAGACGGCTCGAGTCTGCATGAACGAAACGACGTCGAAATCGACGACGCGTACAGGATAATATACTCCCTCATAATCCTCATCATTTCTCTTCCTGCTATATTCCCATTTTATATATAAGTTACGGACATATATATATATATATATATATATATATATATATATATAATTTATATCCGCTTCCACGCTTTAATTAATCCGATATTCACTTGAATTCCTCGGATTTATTATCAGGAGTGTCTCTGGTCTCTGAACGGATTTTGAGGACAATAAGGGCTTAATGCTCGATGTAATTTCCAACGTGAATCCCGAAGGGAAATTATTATTCATCGACATATGTTCAAAATTGTGGTCTATTACTCTCTAAACAATCCTAACGGATTGCATAGATTTATTTTTTATGTTTCAGCACGCAAAAAGAAAAGCGTTTGGTTCATTATGAAATGAAAATAGCTGCGCAAGTAAATTTGATCTGAAATAAATTTCACCTTTGGTTTGAAACAAGCCTATAAAGTCGAACAAGTCATAATTATTCGAAACTTCAATCAGTTTATCTTCAAATATAATATTTCTAATTAAAATGTCAATTATTTTCAATTCAATTCAACTTAGCCCTAGAATTCTCTCATCAATTACGTAATCTCGAATCAAGCTATCTCACGGTGTACATAGATCGCCAGATGCATTTGCTACTTTCCAATTGGGCACTAACACACAACTCCATAATTTGTATACATCCTCCAATCAACTAATCGTGTATGCACATATATTCCCAAAGATATATCATACAGAGTAGAAGGCATATTAGTGAATACAAATGAACACCACTTCATTCATTCTACGTGTGCGCAATGTCCAAACTAGTTCACCTACACTCTCTATTCTATGTATGAAAACGCAATGCAAGGTGCAGCAATTGATTATTATTTGCATGCGTATACGATTAAGTACACACCTATGTGCGCAATTCCCGATTCATATCGACTAATATAATCCTAATAGGTGAAACGTTGTTGTGTTTATTATAACAGCAGGACTGGGAAACGATGAAAATGCATGCGTGGTTGCGACGAGTTGAATTTGCTAATGCTGCGGGACATATACTACGCCAACTCGCTCCTGCGTTCCCTGTAAATCGATACTCTTGCCCCTTAATAACCGATCGATTCGAGCTGTATACACCTCTATGTATACGTGTAAATATACATATACATATACTGGATGATGTATGTGCAACCGCGCCTACTTTCGTGCGTGGTTATGTGCCCATTTCTCTCTCTTGTTGATGTATATATGATAGTCTAGGTGTGTAACATGCTCTTTCTCCAACGACTCGAAATTGAAGATTGTTGGTACCGATTGCGCAGCGAATGACAAACGTAAATTCGAAGCCTTGTGTACAACGCAAGTTCAGTATGATCAGTAACCTGATATCAATTTATGACAAATTCATTTTTCCGTTTATTAAACTCTGCTCAATAATATCTATTCCCCCTTTTATTTTTTAGAATGAATATAATGATAGTAATTACTCTTATTGAAGATTCACAAAGTTTCCCAGATAAATTTTACTATGGAAAAGTAATGAGAAAAAATGAAAGGCGTAAAAGAGAAGAGTGAAAGATCTATATGAATAAAAAGAACGCAACTCAGTACTAAAATAAAGCTGTGCTTTTGTTCCAAAAGAGTCGAAATTCCAAGTTTGCAGAAATTTCGTGCAGGTTTTTTCCTTTTATTCTCTTTTGTATGAAAGAATTGAACGGCAGAACGTGAAAACGGTCTTTGTTATACTCAGAAAAAAAAAAAAAAAACATCAAAAACCCTGGAAGAATGAGAGAATCGTGCATGAAAAATGGATATACATAAATATTATTATATATTATATTTTTGCTTCCATCTTTCTCCTCCTTCCTACCATGTTAGATATATGTATATAAGGATATATTCCATTTTTATTCTCAATAACATTAAACGAAACAGCGGAGCGTTATGAAATTATGTCCAAAAAATGTTTGTAAGACACAAAAGCATAAACATATAAATGTACATCAAAATTCAACATTTGTTCTAAAGACAAAACAGATATATCAAATTCATGGTGGCCAGAAATATGTTTTCTTGCATATTCCTATAGAATATAACAATAATAAAGTTGACTAGAGACAAGTTACTTTAGAGTCTCATAAACCTCAGACACAGTAATCCCCACGAGCGTGCACCAAGAGTTTATATACGTAGAGATACGTTTATATACGGTGGATTATACCCAGGCAACGGTGTTGGAAAGATAAAAAAGGAGAAACAAAAATTGTAGGGAATGGATACGAAGCTCAAGGGATTTTCTCTCATAACGTTCTACTATACTGCTCGTTACAACGAACGACGATGACAACGACAACACGATGGTGCAGCAGTATAGTAGTTCAGGTGATGCAGAAGAAAAGTGCGCTTGATTCGTCGGAAGACTCTCCACCAGCAACAATGGGGCGTTGTTTGCAATGAGTTATCGATCGCTTCACTAACCTATATATATTAAACACATACACGAGTGAACAAGCTCACCGCGAACATACAGGTGTATTATTATAGTTTCTGAACTTTGGGGATTCAACGCTGTCGTCGTCAATTGTAGGAGAGAAGTACGACTGATGATGAGGTGAAGAGGAGAGAAAAAAAAAATGATGTAAATTATTGTTCGTAGAATTTCAGTACTCCAAATGAATCAAATGAACTCAATTCAAGTGACAAATTCTCGACCAGTCATCACAAAAGCGAGAATAATTTTGATCCGGGCGACAGGAAATTTATTTTCCTTTTTTTTTCCAATACACGAATGTGCAAAAAAAAAAAGAAAACGATATGAAAAAACAGTGAAAAGAATTGAAGAGAAAGAAAAACGAAAAACACTCCAATCGTTTTTTAACACCAACTCGTGCGCCAAGATGAAATAAATCGACAAAGAGTCTCGCTCACTTCTATTTCGTCGTCAGTATTAAAACAAATACTCGTCTGTTAATAATAGACACTTTTAGGTACATATATATATATATATAAGGCTGTGCGTGTATCTGTTAACGAACTTCCGTGAACTTACACACGTACATGCACATCTATATATCTGTTTGAAGGTGAAGGAAACGGAAAGTCGTGAAAGATAAGTAAATATATAGAAGTGTAGTATAAAGCGCAGCTGTTGGAGCGACGAGAAGAAACCATGTTACGATAGTGTATAGTACGCATCATAATAATGAACACAAGAATATTGTCAGAGATATTTCATTTAATGAGACGACAATTGTATGATTTCAATGGAAACAACAGTTTTCTATATACCCTACCCGAAGTTTATAATTCAGCGCCTTCAATTATTCATAAATATAATGTAACATATTTCCCCAACCATAATTCAACTCAACACACAATTAATAATTCACTCTCAATGACTAATCGAACAGTTATTTGTACACCAATAAACTGTATTGAAATCATAACATCATATTTGTACAGAAAAAACTACCCCGAGGACTTCGATTCCGTTTTCCTTCATCATCTCCCCATTAGTCTATAACAACATATCTATGTGATGAATATAAAAAAACCATAAGTCCATAACATTTGACAAACAGATAAAAAGAGGGAATAATTTGGGACGATAAAAACAAAAAATGCGCGAGCTCTTATCACCGAAAAAATTGCGTTCATCTGGGAATTAATTGTGGAATCGCGTGAGTGCACCTGTCCGTGGCGGACTGTAGTGGCACACACGAGCTTTCAGACTTCAACTGTGGCGGCACGCGTCACAACGACATGGAAATATAAATACACAGAGAGCCCAGTACGGGGCGAATGTATATAGCCTGATTTTTCTCTCTTTTTTTTTCCACCACTTCACCGACAGCCCTCTGTATAAGCGCCCAGACCCTCTTGCAATGCCCCTGCATTACACATGAATATATATCGCTGTATATATCAACACTCACGCTCGAGCCCTTCGACGTGCCGACATCCTGCAAGCAGACTCTCTTTCTCTCTTTCTCTACCTTTACCTCTATTTGCAACTTTTCTCCTGTGTAAGTAAATGTACATTCACCCCACACCTATATAAATCTCCATTTATGAATGTCTGTATGTAAACATATATATATATATATATATATTTGGTTGAGGGGAAGTCCAGGAGATTCCAACGATGCAACGCGAATGAAGCACCAGCTCGCCCTCGGCCATATGTTGAGGGTGCGAAGAGATGGACTTGGCAAACATTCACGATAAACCAAGCGAAGGGAAGATCTGACACACGATGATTTCTCAGGCAAAGTGTATGTACACAAGTGTTTAGAGGTATGCAATGAGTAATGTAAATTGATGCAACGCAAACACAGTTGGTAGATTATTTCCAATTTCGCGATAACAAAAATTTAGCGGACTAGCAACTTATTTTTCATTATAATAGCTAGAGCAAGTAAACGCAAATGCCTCAAAATTCACAAAACCTTCAAGTATCAACCGAAAATTAATAATCGTTTTTTCTCTGAAACTTATTGTTCTTAAATTATTGATCGTTTCTATATCTTATCACTCCTACCTACAGTTACGGTTTAAATTTCCCCAAAGAAATAAATATTTCATGGAGAATTGATTATCCGTAAAGATAGTGAGAATCGTGAATAACTGGGAATCAACTCCAATGTGTTCAGTTCGGGTGCTGTTTTTATCGTTGGACTTGTTAAAGTTTGTTAAAATCACGTTTAGCTTCATGTTATACCTTTTTTTTATTACTCCTCTATAAACTTACGATCATAAAAAATAAATAGATCTGACACAAATTCTACTCTCCAGTTTACAGCAATTCGAATGTTTTCTTCATCACTACAAAACGAAAATAAAGGGAGAGAACCATCAAACCGTAGATTCCTACTCGTAAATCCTTATGGAGATGGTGTGTCGATTATTAAATGCCATACCATCAAGTGTTGCATCCCCCAGCAAAATGTGTATGCATGTCGTTAGGGTTGTGAGATACGTAAAATGAGAGGGAGTGTATAGCGGAAAAAAGGCTGTGCCGAGAGGGGCCGAAGTATTGTTTGACGATTAAAAAGCGACTTGAGGCGCGAAAATTTAGAGAAAATTCAAGAACCCTTTCTATCGGGGGTTTTATTCGCTCGTCGCAACTTGGATTCGAGCTACAATGAACCTGAGCTCTTTTTATAATCCTTCACTTTCTACATATATTTCTTCAAACGTTGAAAGAGAAAAGAAAAAGGAGAACGAGAAGAATAAAGAGTGAAAAGAGATGAAAAAAGGAAGGCCAAGTCGTCGAACAGACAATGTGCATCGACTATACATATCTAACCACCCAACGAATAGATTGCGCAATTTTCACACTCTGTATATACTGACAAAAGGCACAGGTGTCTCATAGTCGATCGCGACAATTTAACGTAGAAAGAGAGAGGATAAATTAATGGGAAAAAATGAAGGAGAGAATAAATTCCGAGATAAAAATGAAACAAGTGAATAGAAAGATAAAGTCAAATAATTACTCGAGAGAAAAGAGAATTGTTCTCACTATAAATGCGCCACTGGCTGTTGCATCTTCAGCGCACTGACTAAATTTATTGCCAATCCAAAAGTCTTCAACTTTCCCTAATCGCGCTCGAGCGTCCCTTGCACTCGACTACATATTCAAAGATACGCACGAAAAAAGATAAGAAAAAGCCAGTGAGTGCGGTACGATAGATAATAATGTAAACTTGATTGTTCTCAACTGATAACATGAAAGTGGGTACAGATATCCATCACTTAGGTCATAAATTGAAAAAAAAACCCATAATCATAACCAAAATAAATCAAAAATAATACGGTGAGATGACTCGACATATTTTCTCACGATACATCTCAATTTGACCGCGGTCGATGAAGAAAAAAAATTAATTCCGATAGGTTTTCTAAACTTACAGGATCTATTAACATAAACAGACCCGTATACGAAGATTGCTACACGAGCGCGTGTTCATCAGTTGAAGAAATACTTCGAGATATAAAACGGGAATTTGAGCGCAACCTCACGAAAATTAAACGCGACTGCCATTCTCTTTCTCTTCTTCTATCTTCCTTTTCCGACCATATTACTCTGTTTGGCTGTATCGTTTTATTTCCCTGTTGGCTGTTCTCTACCGACATCTCTTATTACTTTCTCTCTCCTGTATTTCTCTCCATCTGTCCCACTATCAAACGCAGGCATATACGAGGTCTGGTGGTGTGCGCGCGTGGCAACCACTTTAGAGCTTATTTTTATCGAATGTTGTTTTTTTTTTTGTGTCTGGATGGCAAATACACCGAGCGCGGAAAAGGGGTGTGTTCCCCATTGCACAAATGCGCTCACCCACGCGGACAAGAGTCCACGCGTGCACTCGTGGCCAGGCACACGTCTGTCATATACTCATTTACGTTCCGTTCACTGTCGCTCTTGGCAGCTATCCTATATGGGACATAGAAACCTTTCTGGTATATATGCGCGTGTACTTCGCTCGTCTCATTTTGTCTTTCGTTTCCGAGGATGTGACTACTCCCTTTTACACGTTCAACCGAAGAGACTAAACTTCATTCTATTAATAAAAACACCGACGGCTACTATTTTAACGGAACACGGCAGTCAATCGCTCTCAACGTTTACAACACGTTTAGCGTGTGTTCATATAGATGCTGGAAGACTGAGTCAAATATATACATTGAATAAAAGCTATATTATGCTTTCGTTCGTGCGTTAATCATTATATTAATGAAAAGTTCATTCCAGCTGTGATGAATTCGAATATCGGACTGCGGAGGAAAAATATAGAAGAGAAAACTTCATTCAAACACAGGGTAATCGACAGGAAATATCTACAATAGATATGGATATACTTTCAACTTCCTTCCCTCCTCATTAATCGAAACGGTCCTCCTTCATTTATTCGATTTTTTCCCTCGCCAATGGAGTTCCTCTCCCGAGTGCTTTTTCAGTAAATTGAAAAAAAGTTTTCCATGGTCATCTAACTTTTTAATTAGAAACATGACGAAGTGACTGAGCACACATTGCAGCTCTTTACACAAGAGTATAATTGTGTTAGTTGTGAATATATAAACGCATACTCATGAACTGAAATTTTACTAATGTGTATACACAGTCACTTTGAAGAGAAAAAAAAATAGAATCAAAAAATGAATGGACACGTGCTTGACCCCATCATCATCCTATTGCGTCATATATTCAAATAAACACACAGGTTCTACGGTTAAAGTACTGCTGGAGCCCAAATATTATCGACGAAAGACAGTGAAGAAAAAAAATTCATCTACAATTCTCGTTTACCAGACAGCATTGAAAATAATTTTGACCAATGACTTGTCGCGTAACCGCCGTTCAAAGTAACACTCATAAGTACAAACATAAGTTAACAATACGTGCGTGTTGAATATTGAACCTGACAGATAGCTGGCCACGAGAACTGATACTGTATACCTACATACGAATGTCGCGCACTCTTTAACACAACGTGTGATCGTGATAATTCGATAGAAAATGCAAATCCATGACAACATTACAGACACGAAAGTCACGACTTGTTTCATATGGCAAAAGAGAAAGAGTCCAAGTGAGATCGGAAAATAAAGGCTGGCGTGAGAAAGGTACAAACATGTCACGTTAATTAGTTGGCTTCGATTATTCGATACGATTGCTATTTTAATTGATCAAATATTCTAGATTGTATTCTTATTGAACACGACTTTGTCACTCTCCGCTTTCTATTCCGATACATAAAAAATGAAAAATATTTCTATTCCTACACTATACTTTATTGATTCACGCGCATCGAGAAATGACATATGAAACATTGTTTATATGAATAATTCTATACGCTCATGCAAACTATCATCTGTAAGTACTTGCAGACCTCGAAAACCATTGAAAATTCATAATTATACTGATGAACAATGTAACTATTCATTTAATTACTATTTGGAATTACTACAATACTTCAATATTAACGGCGATAATAGAAGATGTATGCAACGACATATACGATTGTGTCACGTGAGTACCACTGTCAATGTGACAGACACAAGCGTCGAGTGGCTGAGAGGCGTTTGCAATTCGAACAAAGCATTTCGTTTACTAACACAATTCATTATTCTCTGTGCACCTTCACTCACCGAAGAATAAATGGATGTAGATAGATTCAACGTTAACAAAACACAGAAACATGTGTCCATAATTCACCATCAGTAACTACACTAATTGTTGTCTCTCATTCTATTGTTTATTGATGGTGTTAATTGTTACATCGTTTGCCTCGGGAACATGAATTTCATATAACGTGAAAACAACTGATAAAAAAGTGAAAAAGAGGGAAGCATCATAACGCTCGCAAAAAAAAAACCGATACGAAGAGATTCAACCCACAGTGCAATTCACATCCATTTGATTCGAGATAAATCAAACACAAACGACCCTTTATCAAACAGAATGGTAATAACTGGGATTTGACGAAGAATATGAATCACCAACCAAAGAATTATGAGCAATAAGATTGAAAATCGATGTCAATCTTGTATAATAATTCAAATTTTCTGAAGTAAAAATCCAAGCACTAGAAATAAAAGATGGAGAGACAGAAGGTTTCGTTGCACCAACATTGATTTTTTTATATACAATCGATATATATATCAACTGTGCTCTACTATCTTCATATGGAGTTAATTTGTCCCAATTTACTAGCCTTCTTTTCCCCGCAACTAAATTTCTTTTTTGAATACTATATGTAAAAAATCTTGTCCTTTTCATAATTGTGAATGCACAATTCTCAACATCGCCTTTCACGAATAGACGCAATTGGATTCGCAATGGAAGTACTAACAATTTAAGCTGGAAAGCATATTGTCCAAAAGTAAAAAATAATGGGACTACCGAGTAGTTTTACGCTGAAATATTCGTTACCATCAGTATCAAAACGTGTATTTAGAGCGAGTCAGATTGGAATCTCATTCTCTCAGCTCTAGTCGTTGGCTTGTGAAGAGAGAAGTAAATAAACAAAGGAATGAACACTGACCAAAGGGCTGTTTACATCTTTTGCTCCAAGCAACTCAATCGTACGCAAACGAACCGGTCGATGCAAATACATTGAAAAGAAAAAAACGGGGAGAAACAAAACACAAGCGAAAGCAAAATAGATAAAGGAGAAGAGATAAAAGATAAAACGTTTAGCTTACCGCGTTGAATGTGCCTATTCCTAGAATTGTCCCGATATCTTTATCAAATATTCGGCTTGGAAAGTCGCGTTCTCTTCACTTGTCACTCGCACCGAAAAAAAAGAAAAAAAATGATCGTCCCATACACTTGGCAATTGTTTCAATTATTCACTTGGTCCATAACACGATATTTAACGGAACAAAAAGCAAAAATGAAAACGAATTACACGCACATATATGCCACCGGTAATATTAGTGAAGTGGCGTGAAATGCAGCACTGAAGAAAGAAATATACGTCAAGAGAGCCTCGAGCCGCCATACACTACTGACTAGACATGTCTCGCTTCTTCAAGTTGCGCGCATGCCTCTGCATCGAACGCGCGCGCGCCCGCGCTCTCCCCGCCGACACGAATCAACTCACCGCAGATTTCTATTTCAGCGCCATCTGACGAGTGATAGATAAAGCTCGGCGTTGTCCATATCTACACCCAACATACGATTAAATGAATCAGGATGATAGAGTAGGAAAATAATATGACGAAAAAATCTCATGTTGATATGAAATCATAGTGAGAATATTTGTATGAGAGAAGTATGCAATCGGTAACATGCTGCACGATGCATTTAAATTTTCTTCCTTATCAATGTTGTTGCTGGGCACTAGAAAGAAGAATTCTAATATTCAAAATTGTTTTATTGGATAAAGAGCGATGACGACTTTATTTTGTGCTTTTCTTTCATTGATTAAGTATTCTTCCACTTGGCAAATTTTTGTTTGAACTGTCTAAAGACGATGTTTGAATCCCCATAAATGCAGCAGATGAAATACCAATTTCTGGATTGTCATAGACAATTGTATCATGACTTTCCCAACTACTGTGTGGAATTTCCGCCAACAAATTGAAGCCCAAACTCCTGGCTAGTTCTTGATTGATGTTAGATGTAAATATTGCACCTATTGCCTTGATTTCCAATGATATCGCCAACTGGAAACATGCTTCAAGCAATGCAGCCCTCAAACCTTTCGATTCATAACTCGGGTGAACACAGAGAATGTAAATGCGAAAGTACGTTTCACTATTCAATTTTGTGTGGGCATCCGCTTGCTTTATCAATATGTTTTGCAAGCACATTATTCTGTCTAACACATCACCATTCAATATCTTAAAGGAAAAATAATGGTTGTTATTTGATATCAGTATGCACTTCAAATCATTCTTCACCCATTAGCGAAGCCATGTTACTTATTCAATCAACAAACTTGAATTCGTGAATATGTATTGCTCCTATCCAAATGACTATTTATTCGCGCGATAACTGCACCAACAACGCGACCACTTTTTGAACTGACAGCAACCAGACTCGTAGTATCTTTCATCCAAAATCGAATCAAGTCCAGATAACTTTGGGTGGAAATAGAATCTTCGAGGAGACTGAAAGAGCGACACACTGGATCTGTTGAAAAAAAATGGCGCTGCGAATTTTAAAATGAAAAAAATATATTTTGCTATCTTCTCTGTAAATTACTCATATTGGAGTCAGTGTGAAATATCAGAGGTGATGTACCTTTATCAAACGCAATACGTCATCGTAGTGACGTTCTTTTAAATCCAATATTTGACATGACGGAGGTGAAAGCCAGTGAAGAGAAGCATTGATATTCTCTATCATTTTCTTCATCATACCATTTTCACTTTGATTACGCGCAACGGACCGTGCTTCATCCATAATCGAAACCTGTCAATTACAATGCGATTTGTCACACCGAAAAGTCAACTACCGAACTCAGATGTCAAACATTTGCCTATCAAATTGTCCATCCGTTGCATACAACTGAATTTATTTATATCAGAATTAAAGTAGGCGAGATTTTTTCGTGCGCAATTTGATGTGCTAATTCTTTTGTTCAACATTATGCATTTACCAGTTATTTCATCCTCTATATCCAATGATACTTCAAATGCTACAACTTTCACTTTCGTGATAATTGCTCAAATTATATTTATATGATTATAAAAAAACAGAATAATCATGGACAAAGCTATATGTTTTCAATTTTTTATCCGTAATCATTTAGATTAGTTTGTGACACTGGAAAGGCACACTGCACCAGCTAAGTGAAAGTCAGCACATCTGTTGAATGCATACTCGTGTCTCAAGGCATATCCCACATACATATAGGTGATATATAATGAATTACAATCATCGATGTGGTACATGTATAATTATCTTTACACATTTGTTTTTTCCTTTTCATTCGATACAAAGTGATAGTTGTATATTAAGTTTAAAACTCATCTCGAATCGGGGGGAATGATTGGCCCGATGTAACTACTTCACCCCTATGAGGGATGCTCTGCCAAAAATCCATCCGATCCTTCAAAAGGTACTTTGACATACTAATGTCGTTTGGTTTTTCAATATGAAGATATTCTAGTGCATCAGTTCTAACGGGCTTCCACTTGATAGGCAGTTTTTGATCAATCGAAGGCGTTGGATTACTACATTCATTGAAAAAAAAGAAATTGATGAATCAAGTATATATATATATATATATATATATATATATATGAAAATTTTCATTCAAATATCTTTTATTGTTACCCAGTTTTCGCGAAATTGAACCACAGTTGAGTAATAATATCGATTATTTGGTTATCCTCTCTGCTAAGTGCCGTGTCTTTGAATAATTGTTCCCCAACGGGAAACAGATATTGAAGTTCATCAGCATGAGAAACACCATAATCTCTTTTCGCATCTCCAAAGATTCTAGAGAATGAAGCTCCGCCTTTGTACGCGAAATAATAATAGAAGACAGGACTGGAAAATACATTGAGGTGGTCTTTAACCGCCAAGTCAGCACCAGCATTGAACCACGCGTCTGAATACATCTATGCCAGATAATTCAATTTGAAATTCCTCAATTCGAACCATGGATTAAATAGATTAAATAACCATGAAAAATTTTCTACTAACATCGATCAAATCAAACTTTGTTGTTTCATCAAATGGTTTATTGCCTACGTAGAAATTGCGAATTTTCTCCGATACGTCTCGTAACGATTTCTTAGGACATGTGTTTTCGAACATAAGTGTCATTGGTGCAAGCTCCAAGAAATGATCGTTCAGTTGTTTAATGTATTCTCCATTTTTGAGCCCGTACAGACCTGAATAATTATTGTAGCAGGGCCTTAGAGCCAATTTATTCTCAAAATACATTATCACAATTTACCTGCAACTTTGATTGCACCCTCATGAGAATTGAACCCTGTCATCCATGGAATATCTGCCATGTCTCCAGTTTTTATGGACTCCGCAGGTTCTTTATTCAGGAATGCACCTGGATGATTTGGTTCGATAACCGGTCTGAATGGAATCATAGGATCGTAATCGAAAACCTACAAAGCATATTTTTTTCGATAGATGCATGCTTGAAAACAATTAATCGATCTAACCATATCCTGTTCAAATTCAATCAAGTCGCCTGTTTTTTTTTCTGTCATTTTCTTTCGAGTACGATGATTTCACTTAACTAGCCCGATTGAACAGCACCCAATCCATATCATTAAGTATAGAGCTGTTACACACCGCTATCTGCGAGTATATTTCGCTATAATGACACAACTGCTGCATTCGATACGAAAGATAAAACTGTGATATAATTAAAGTAAGTACCAGGTGTCAACAGCACTGATTTCAACAAAATACAAATATCGATATTCCGGAAGGTATATATGAAAAAATAAATAAATTCACTAATACACAGGGCAGATTGAATAGTATGATAGATAAACACGCCAATTAGCTCAAATTGTAATTGACATTCAGTGGAATGAAGTTTCTGTGCGTATTGGAATTTGTACATACTTGATTGTAATTATATATACATACTATTTTTCTCAATAAATTAAGAGAAAAAACACCTCATTAAATAAATAATTCTGTTCTCACAGGAAATGTCAAATTGCTCAATATAACGACTTCAGGTAATCGCGCCATCTATCAAACAAACTTCAATTACTGAGCAGAGTACTTAAATGTATGTCAATACCATAACAACTATTACGCAACAATATATCTTGAATATTTTCTCATGGCAACTTATCTTAATTCCAACATGGAACAGTATCGCAAATTATGTATGGAATTTAAGTACTTGACTCCATATGTTTACTCCATTTGGAATAACCGACGTGTCTCTTACTTCCCCCAACAAAATTTTGTCTACGATCATATTGTATGACGAAATATACCACAATATTGGAAGAGATTAATCAAAAATTCTAGTGCAGTCTAATCTTTATGCAAACCATATGAATATTTATCAAATTATTAGAAGGACAAACGAAATACCTGGAATCGTCGATCTGTTGCAACGATATCTGCAGCATTTTGTTTCCGTAAACAACTCACAAGCTCTGCGGAGTTTGTAGTAGGACAACTTAAAAATTCACCGAGACGTTTTGCTTGTTTTTGTGCTAATCCTGGTCTCGTCAATACCCAAGGACAAAGAGCAGTTCCACTTTGTGAAATTCCACGATGAATTAATTCTGTGGAAAACAAATTGGTAATTATTCATATGCTACGCAGTAATATGTGTATAAAGAATGAGAGATTATAGTATGTCTGTATATTTCTAAGTCAAGGGTACAGTACGTGACTCAAGATATAATTTTCATTTATCATTTATCATTATCTTCATGATTGAATGGAGGAAATATTCCACATTATTACGGGAATAAAAAACACTTCTCGCGAATCAGGTGTGATGCAATCACGCGATTTTACATAATCTTAACCGGTCAAACACGTGCTGCCACATAACATTCATATCTTGACAATTCCTTATTCGTAAATAAACAAGTTAATACCTCATTACCAATAATATAAATATGCAGTTAATCCAAATCTTTGCGTGACTTGAAATAAAATGAATATTCGTCAATCCTCCTTGAGTACAATTATGGATGAGATTAATTGTCGATAAATAATCATGTGTTTTTCCACATCCATTATTCCACGGTATGATGTAGTATATTAATGAAAAGTTTCGACTTTACATTGCGAATCAGTATGTAAATTGAATATTTAACTTCGTCATTTTCTTCACAAAAATAAACAGATTGATATTTACCTCTAGATAACGGGCTAATCATGTGATAATGAACACTGGCACCACCAGCACTCTCGCCGAATACTGTCACTCTATTGGGATCACCGCCGAAAGCTCTTATATTCTCATTCACCCAACGAATAGATTGTGCTTGATCTTTCATGCCCTGATTGCCTGGAGACACCATATCCTCGGTACTAAGAAAACCTAGAGCTCCAAGTCTAAAAGAGAATTATTTCTTTTGTTTATTGTTTTTTCGACAATTCCGTTTTAGGAATATTCTCTCAACGGAGTGAATCATTTCGCTGAAATGAATATAAATTGTGTATGAATTACCTGAAATTTACTGTCACAAGAATAACATCATGATCAAGAAGAAATTTGGGATTATAGAATTGTGAATGACCAGCACCAGTTACCCATCCACCACCATGAAACCAAATCATCACTGGATAATTTGTCTTAATATGTTTGTTCTCCAATGTCGGTATTGATGGTGCATAAACATTCAAATAGAGACAATCTTCAGTTCCAGCAATATTATCATCATGAGTATAAATATTTCTTTGAATGCAAATTTCTGCATCTTCTTTCGCAGAACGCACACCACTCCAGGCGCCCGTTGGTTGCGGTGGCTATGAATCAAGAAAATCACATAACGTTCATCAATGTCATCATTTTTCATACATTCACAAGTGATAAATATGGAACTCGCAACATTAACACGCCAGATACAAAATGATGTGAGAAAGTTCTGTAGTATATTTTGAGAGAGCGCGAAGAGAATTAAACTGAGATGTAAATGGCAACTGAAATCCATTGATAAACATCTACAGCTCACAAATGCAGGAAGATTATTATCGTAATACACATGCAATATTTTTATCGCTCTTACGTTTCAACCAATGAATATACAATTGCATTACTATATTTGACATTCTCCACTGATCTAAAATTCAAATGTATTCGTACTTTCATGTCATGACAATTCATCTCACCTCAAATCTCAGATCACCAACAGGTGGGAGTGCATACGGAATACCTCTAAACGATATTATATCTCTTCCTCGACGAGTTTTCATAATTAAACCTTCCAGTGTTCCATTTTGGATTTTCACAATTGGCGATGCAATAATGAGAGAACTGTAAAGCCAAAATGGCATGGAAAGCCCGAATATGATTAATCGGGCACTCATGGTAGAGCGAGTAGATATTTGAACGCAGTGAGTATCAAATTGCTACAAGGAGGCTATGAATTATAGCAAGTAAATGAGGAAAATGACCCTCTCTTGGCGGAGGTAAAATCACGACTGTTCCGTGTGTAGGCGAGTATAGTCAGCGAATGCACGTTGTATCTGAGACCAACATTTATTGAGTCACTGATGCTGGACTTTTTTTTTTTCATATAGATTTACATATAGAAAGAGTTTCTAGTTCGTGCGGTTATCCAAATGCCGGAGATAAACACATGAGTTAATCATTACGAGTTCAATAAAGTTTTTTTCTCGCGATATTCAACAAGATCGATAAATACCTATTTTTATTCTCATTAACCAATATTTGGTCGCGGTGTGGTGCTGTAGGGAAAGAGTTCGCATCGAAACATTTTTTATCGCTTCATCGTATACGCTATTACCTGTCAGCAATGTACGATCTATGTGGTATGCAATTAACCACAGCTTTATGACAGCGTGACATACATGTTTCTTTTGATACTTGAATGATGATTGGATGTGGCGAGCCACGAGATGGCTGAATAACAATCTTCAAAGACCATTTCTACTTTGATAAATGTGGGTTATTGAGAAGTCAGTCCATTAGAAAAAATACTTTCCTTTTCAGCTCCACTATCTTTTGAAGTTTCTCTATTTATTTCTTCATTTTAACTATAACCATATACCGCATTAGATTATGCTTTCTCATCATATTTCTGACAAATTTACAGGAGAAATTTGAATTTTAAATTGAAAAACGTTTTCTTCAAGTTTAATAAAATTATTCATGGCCATAATAATATGCGACTTGATCATCCCGCTACACGAATATGCATCAGTGTACTGTAGAATTCTTGGATCCATCACTTCAATAGTTCAATAAACTCTACTAACAGTCTTAGAAACTCAGGGATTCTTTTTTCTTTTCGAAGAACTAACCGCACAATTTGGAACAATGGCGCCAACTCATCAATTACGGTCTTGGGGAATTGTCTTGAACACACACCACCATTCACGATCCGCTTATCCCATCAATTATATGTATAGAGAGAACATAATTGTATAGAAAACAAATCATTAAAGACATACGCGTAAAAAAAACATGGATATGTTTATACTTGAATATTCATATTTGTAGCACAGCGAGTTATGAATATAAATTTCATCACAAAAACAGCCGCCGCTGGCAGTACAGAATGAATATACAGCTGCCTGTTCTGCCGACACACTGTCGGTGGAAACTCTGAAGTGTAGATGCGAGTTCCATCAGTGATTGGAAGTATGTTAGAGTGATACCTAGATGTCATTGCAAACCAACCTGATAGAATATAGGAAAAATTTTCCAGGAAGTTTTTCCAGGGACTTTCATTCCCTGTTGATCCAGTCAGCATCGTCATCGCCTGCAGAATGGAGGGTGAGCAGTGCAAACCCCAAAGGAATAGAGGGTCGCTTTGCCAGTCGTCCGATGGGGTGACCACCCCTCACGTGCGTGAACCATGATGCCGTTTGAGATCAGCGCGCCATTTTGTAATACACAAAACCCACAGTAGATTCCTAAAATATAATCAACTATAATCAATCAACTACATTTTCAGATAATAACTGCGATAATTCATCACCATATATTACCCAGACCTTTTCATTTCTTATGTTGACATTAGAATTGTAAAATAGATTAAATAATTTTTCCGAATTAATTCATATGAGATAAAGTAAAATTTGAATGTTTATTCTCTCAAAAAGATAACGGTTCGAACGCGCATTTGTCTATGTGTATGTATGAAACGCAAGAATGTGCGATAATGTATTCAATTAAATGTTAAATATCATCTTTAAATATTTATCAGTATATGTAAACGTGTCTTTATATTATCATGAACGTAGTTACTATTCAACTAAACCGATGATTTCACTTAATTTCTATCATTTTCAACCTCAACTTGCTATCGATTAACAAAACGCAGATAATACATTGCATACACAAGACAATTTTCGTAATGATGTTTGTCATTATTGTTTCATCATGAGACATTCTTTATATAAATGTAAAACTTGCATTCAGAATATATTTTTTCACCTCAATCTCAATATACAGCTGAACTTATTTGTAAGTAAAGCGCGGAAATAATAATGCTATTTTCAAAAATGAACTTGACGATATTCTCAGTTATTCAATTACAGGTTGTTTCAATTACGAGGTCATCAATATTCGATCTGCTTTATTTCCAATTATTTAGTATACCAAACCCGAATATTTCTGTTCGGTGTTGATAGATAATGGCAAATACCAACAATAATTATGTATTCATTGAAGACTCAATTATCAAGCCCATTAGTTTGATGACGTCAATCGTAAGACATGGAATTTTCTGTTGTTCATAATCAGTGAAATGTTTCAGTCGAGAATATATTAATGTGTTCATCTATAAACATTTTTGTCAAATGAAGTATCTTTCTGGTAACATCATAACGAAGTGACACATAACAAATAACTCGTGGCGACACCAATATTATCCAACACTTTTGATCCAAATTCACTGACTCACCGCCATTTTATACTGACATGACTTCATTTAATATTTCCCAATACTGAATCATATAATCATTTCTTCGACATTACTAGAGCAATAATTTTATTACTATACAGTATATGAACTTATTCCCGGATAAGTGGATACGCTACATAGTTCTGTGAAGCGATCTATTCAATGTACAATCAACAACGCATCGATCCCTGGAGCGATAACAGTAATGTGTTCCATTTGCAGAGAACAAGAAAACCGAATATATACGTAAGCATCGCCATTATAGTTTATTACGGTGATGAATCTATTTTTATAGTTTCTAAATATTCTAAACAATAGTTTAAAACGTAGAGTTTGAATGAAAAGTGATATGAAATTCATGTTGTTATAAAATATTTAACGGCTGAGAAATTTCTGGAAATTTTTTTTATCTATCAACGAACGAGGAAAAGGGTCCGCTCACGCACTTTTATCGGTTGCTACAGGCAACGCCGCCTCGAGTACCATATCGTCCGAGGGTGAAGTATTTTGTGTTCATAGCCGTCGGAAAAACCACAGTCGTATTCTAGTCTCTTATTACCATGAAAAAGATACAAGAAAAATTATTAATCAAAAATGTAGTATTCCCTATGATTTTTTTTTTTCTTTCAGGCGTTAATAAAATCAGATGTACACTTCCTAGATATAATAATTTTGCTAGAAGCGTACTAAGTGACCTGAGAAACTCATAGGGGAAAGAATAGTTTGGATGGCAATTTATAATTTTGATGGCTGACAAAAAGAAATAGACAATAGATCGTGGTAGTAGATGGTAATCTATGATAATGAAATGAAATATGAGCAGAGAGCAATGGGGAGACAGAGAAAAAAAGGCGAGGACTTTTCTTTGGGTCGACTTCCATGGCATTCGAGGGGTTCATCGACCATCCATAGCAGCCCGCGAAAATTCTATGGGGTCGCTAGGACAACCCCATTGGACAAAAATGGGGGGGTGCGCCCCAGCGCCATGAAAACCTAACGGTATTTCAAACTTTCCCAACGTTGAACACAATCCCAACTCCACCATTTATATGCGACCATCATTCGCAAATGCCATTATATTATTTCGACCTTTCTTTTTCGTCACATCAAACATCATTCTGTTTTAATTAAAGGCAAACATCGGGGTGATGACATGAAAAATTGGATTTTTTTTTATTTAGAATTTTCATCCAGGAAATGCTCACGAATCGACAGATAGAAAACGCGGAGTGTTTTTCTATGCAATTTTCAAACTACAGGAACGTCAATTTCGTTGAACAAAGCAAATCCACAAGCTTTCCGACATAATGATAATATATCGTACACAACTATGAATCCAACGAAGACTAGAGAAATTTCTTCATATGAATTTTGATATATTAATCATACAAATATGTAGTAATGGTTCCCATATCTTCGATTTCTATCAAACATTTGGAATAAATATCGATATTCTACATGAAGAAGGAAAATATAAAATAATAATATATATAAATAATTCCTCATGTATATATATAAAGATTCTTCGATTAAAACTGTTGACCCAAATTGAAAAGGGGTAACGACCTCGAAAAAAAAAAGGGAAACCACAAGGGTAAACTCCTTCTGAATGCTATTTGTTCGGCAAACCATTTCACTTCTTCTTCATCTTCTTCTTCTTCTTCTTCTTTTGCTTGTTCTGCTTTTTCTTCTTCTTCATCTTCTTCATACTTATTTCCTCTATACTTATTTTTTCTCCCTATTTTTTCATCCGCTTGGATTATATAGCGAATGGTCGGTTTACTCTTTGAATTTTGTTCGGTGAAAACTGGGTCGTCTTACCTGCGCCGCAGTAAATAGATTCAGAGGAGGATGGTATAAATATATATATATATATATATATAATCGGGCGTGTTACATGTGTGTGTTATTATGTTCATAGGTCTCAAATGGATGTGACGAGGGTTGCGGCGAAAATTACACTCGCATTCACCTATATAAATTTATCATGTGTTCCAGTTCACGAATGTATGTACACACACATGCTCACGCCTTTCTCTTGGCACACACAAGCCAATCTGGGTGCACAACATTTAGATAGAAATACGTGAGTAGTGCGTATACACCATACATATATATATATATATATATAGCGCATGAGAATTCGAATAGATCTGCACACACTCAGTGCTTCTCAATTAATTTTTGTGATTCATTAATTTCTCAACAAGTCATATAACAAATGTCAAAAGTAACGAGTTAGAAATACCAAATAGAACTCCATGAAAGATGAATGCTCATAATTTTTCATATTTGACATTTTAACGGCAGTAAAAGATGCTGTTAATAATGAAAGATATAGGAAAAAGTTGAGAAGCTCTACGAGCGTGCATAGGATGAACATATGTGTGTGTGTGTGTGTATATATATATGTTTCCATATACTGCTACGATATATACAGACAATGTGTACATGTGATGGACGAGAGTTGAAGAGTGCGAGTGAGAGCTGAAACGGAGGAAAGAGTAAGAGAAGAGAGATCTCTGCTTCTCTCGTTAGTCATTCAAGTCCATACTCTACCCTTCTTCTCTCTCAACGTCACTATACATGTATATATATATATATATATATAAATATGTATGTGCGCCGCCCCTAGAAAATATTTTTCGTTTCTGCTGGCAACAGCTTCCGGGACAATACGATGAACTTGTCATTTCAAGGCCACTGGGTATTATTTTATTCTGGAATACTTCCAATCGTTACTCTAATCATCTCTTCACCTTCATGAATTTATCATTTCGCCCAACAATTTCACTGATGTTTTCTACGATACCATCAGTCGTGTATACATTTCTTGAGATTAATTTTGGTAGTAATAATCAACTGAAAATTTATGGAAGGTTATAATAAGATAAATAAAGATTCAATCTCAATTTTCTTATTCACGTGAAAGTTGTCAAAAGAAAGGAAAAAACAATATGTGTCAAGCGAAGACTTCCGGCATTCGTATTATGTTGGAAGAAATCCAGGCGCATTTACGAAGGCAGTGAGACCAAGGGTAGATGTATATATACATGCATATGTATTTATATATATTATTCACCCACCCTGAACTGCCTGTTGGGTTCGTCCGCTCAACGACCTCGCTTCTAGGAATTCAATGGCGTAGGATCTATTTTCTAGGCAATTTGTGGAACGCATGGTATGAGTGAACCACCATATAATTGCATAACATTGACTCTATACATTCAAAAATTAATTATTAACACAAAAGAAATATAAATACTCAATGAATAATGTAATTTAATATAAATAGAATTTCTGTCCAACCCAGTGCGCATATTTTCTATTCACCCATAGAATTATTCACATCACGCGGCAATATCACTGCATTCATTATTCTACCGGAAACAAGCAGAAAAAGCAAATGAACAAATGTACACATCGGTGACAGACGTAAATAAGAAAAATAATTCAACATTTTTCTCCTTTCTCCAATTCTTTTCCCTTCTACTATCGATATCGCAAGTTCGCAGAAAATGTATCTATATATATCCACAGCTCGAGCTACAGAAAACGTTCGTGTCATATTCCCCAATGTTCGTGTGTGCGCGTTCGAAGATCACGGGGGTGAAAAAATGAGAGGGATGATTATACACATATACGAAAGAGAGAATGTGAGTGTAAACAAAGACTGTCCGTGTGTATGAGAGAGTATATGTATATAGTGATGAGAAAAATGAAGAGTGAGAAAGATAGAAAACGAATATACACACAGCAAGGGAAGAAAATTTTCCGATGCGTGTAAAAAAAAAATAAAATAAATGTAACCCCCTTAGAAATGAGGGGTTAGTCTTGTTTCGAAGGGGTGCGGTGGTTCGCGCGCTTTTCATTTCGCCCCACGTCACGCCGTCTAATTGGTCATCGCATTGGCAGCCATCTTGCTTATGGGCGTTGCCTCGTCGTTAACGCAGGGGTGAGTCACCCCACACGCTTGACGAAGAGAGCGCAAAAGAGAAAAGAAAAAATCCTATACCATTCTCTGCTATACAGCAGTGGCAGCACATCGCACCCCAATTTCACTCTCCCTATTCTTTCCACCCACTTTCTATGTATACTTTCGTTTACCCAACATCACATAGATATATACATATATAACTTTTTTTTTTTGGAAATACGCACATCCTTCTATATCTAAACGCGAACGAAATGTATGAATTCTTTCCTCGTCTCGTTCTTTTCCAACTTACTAACGAGCCTAATTCACTACCCGTCTTTCATAGGTCTATTTATTTTCGCCTCTTTCTTATTTTTTTTTTCTCTTTGTATTTAACCTCGTATACATATAGAGATGTAATATTTATTTATGTGTACTATCTCTGTCCCACCTGCCGGAAATCTGAATATTCCTACACACCGCCTCCTTATATTTCACCCTTTTTTCTATCTCCACTTCCTATTTGCATTCTGTGCTCGTGACAACCTCGAGTTTAATTTTTTTTCCAGTTTTTTTCTCTATTCTCTCACTCCTATATTTATGATAGCTTCACTCTGTCTCTCCCTCTCTCTCTCTCTATATATATATGCTCATTCGTATTTTTCACTGGTACATTTTTCTTTTCTCATCATATATCAAGCGACATGTATATACGGTGTGTTCCAACCGTGCAACCATATTGCAGCAGAAAAAAGAAAGGAAGAGAAAGAGAATAAGGGCCACTGTTTGATAATTGAGATAAATATAAAACCAAAAGAATAATTTCTTTCTTCATTCTTTAGACCAATATAGGTCAAGTATGTGCGGGTGTGTCTTTATATGCACCGGATGTCAATAGATGTGATACCATTAAAACAAGTTTACCGTTTGTTAATCATATATTTTTATACATGTGTTTATGGTTAGCACATGTCAGCGTTGAATTCATTCTTGAATGTGAAGAAATTCCTTAACATTGAGTGAACATAGAAAAAATTCATGAATTGAAACTATGGAGAGTATGAAACAATCACTTGAAAAATTACAATCGGGAAGATTTTTACACTAAACGGATAAAACATTTGAATGATGATGATTACTTTTAGGAAAAATATATATGTTTGAACGTGAGGAGAATCCTGTTTCGCCTTAATACAAAAAATCAGAAGATTAATAACCTGAATCAAGAATAGACAGGCGGGAAAATTCACGGTGCGAGTATCAGTCAAGAATTTCAAACCAAATTCTTGGAAATGATTTTGAACTAATCAGATGATTGATCTCTTTTTTCCATGAGAAAAATCGTGTGGCAAATGGAAAAATCATTAACTTGAATAAAGAAAAAGAAAAACTTTCGGGAAAAAGTAGCGACAAATTATCTAGTAGTATTATTCCATTTGTCCACACTTCACCATGTCATATTTTCTAACATTCTTATGTATTTGATGCCTCAGTGTTCTATCACAGAATTGCGCTCTGGAATTTCCACGGATATACAAGTCTGATTACACAACTGATTAAACAAAGAATTGAATAATTCATTGATGGTATAATGAAAATAAAGGAAGTGTATGAACAAAGAAGAGAAATGTACACGTTCTGTGTGGCATCGGACAAAGGATTCTTATATAGGAACCATATACGTATTATATAGATATAAATACGACAATTTATACCAGCTGTCGCTTTTCAGACCTATCGAACGGACAATTTTCCCTCGAGCAGCTGCTCTAGGATCGATTTTGTGTGAGGATAATCAACTGGGTTGTGAACCTGAAGATACTCGAGAGAAACCCACGTTATACACGCCACAAGAGACTTATGTAAGTAACTTACTCCTCTCTCATTTCCCGACGAGTTTCCATCACATATATACACATAATAGCTCAACTGCATCGTGGCATCGTTTTCGTATATGAATCGTGCATATATATATATATACATACATGCTTATGTATATGAACATATATACCCTCTACATTTGAGTCTTAAAAAATTCCTGAGACGAATTTCTGAACAGAACGTGATTGAACTTGAGAAAAGGTCTGGGGGAGGAGTAAAAAAGAAGTTTTCGTAGTTTGACACATCACGGAAAGCCAAATAGAGGATATGCGTAAGATCAAAAAGGGATATACATAAGAAAACGAATAAGGGGTGTAATAAAAAGGGTGGACATAAAGACGGGAAACTGAAACATCAATATAGATATATACATACTGCCGGAGATTTATAACGTTTCCTCTTAGTTTTAAACTTCAGATCTGATCCTGAATGAATTACTCACAAACCTCTCCCTTTATAGAACCATCCAACTCCCACTTTCCATTTCTTAATATTCAAGAATGAGATTATTACATCGTGTATAAATATGCGCAAGTCTTTTTATAGTCAACACCAACAATTGTTTTGAGAAGTTATCTCAGGAATTTTTTATTTCTATAACAATTTCATGATCAGCAATATTGTATGAGTTCATTGAACTCATACAGCCAATTTTGTGAAGCATCGTTAGGATAATGAATAGTTCAAAGCCCGACAACTGACATGTGAAAAATGTACAGGTGAGAAGATCATTAGAGGATTCCTTGGATTTTTCATTCCTAAAATAATTTGTTGTAATTAAAAAAATATCACATTGCCACGTTTGAAACAATTCTGCATGGGAAATGTATTCAGTATACTACATACTTCGTATGTACAATTTTCCTCAGTGAAGAATTTTTCATCGTGTGTGAAAAACCCTCACTCATAATTACCCTTGCCAAAAAAATTCGATTGTCAAATCTTGAGTAGAAAAATCAAGACTTTTCCAGATGTATCAAACGATATTTACCGAGAGATGATCTATGATTAATCGTAGAATGTTACATCAATGTTGAAAAAGAAAACAAATACGAAAGGAATATCGATTGTGAGATGAATCATTTTCCCAATTACGTGACAAGATAAATCGTTCATTTTGCCCAATTTGATCATTGTAATTTAGCAGATCAAGTTGTAAAAATGGCTGAGTCCTACAGCGTAATAATGTCGGACGCACGATGTTCACCACGTGTGCATGCATCGTGAGCAAAGTGCATTACCCCCCACTACAAAAACTCCATCAAACAGTCAGTGGTATTTTCCCTCTCCATAAATATTCTCTCTACCAATCCGGCGTTACGATTGTGCGCGATTCGCGATGCAACCGCAACTCCTATACACAAATACACTCAGCTTTTATTGCAATCGGCGTATATAACGAAAGAGAAGGAAGGAGATGCGTCAGCAGTGGGGCGAATGCATCATGCAGAGGGAATGGCGAAAAAAAAAATGGGGGAATATATTTACGCAGGAGGGTATTTGCAATGTATACACGAGGAAAGTGCTGATAGGGCGAACATTTTACTGAGAGAGGGAAAGATTATCTTCTCTACTGGCCAATCCCCATTGGAGCATCAACCACCACACGAAAATTTTTTGTGCATTAGTGCAGTACATCTATATATATATATGTGTACATGTGCTTCTGCATTCTAAATAGATACAGAGATCGAGGAAAATTGATCACACGCACACACGTATGTTCAATGGAGCGATAGAAACTTTTTTTCTCCTATTTTTTCTCATCGACATGTCATGTATAAGGTTCAATGAAACTAGAAAGCTTTTTATTGTTCGCTTTACGATCGCTATATATATGATGGCGTCCATTGCAGTTATATATGGAACTCGCGAAGCAAATGATGTGAAACCAATTTGATTTTTCACGCCCGATGTGTATTGTTAGAAATGAATTCGATAAAAATGATATTGAAAAAATTTATGTTCTCTAAATTATCGAATATTTCGAGTCTGGTGATGTCAAAACTAAATTATATGTTTGCGAATAAATTTGAGATGAGAAATAATGATGATGACGATACAAATGTTGTGAAGCTGTAAAAATGATTTATGAGCGAAGTATTGGAAGCAATAAAGGGGATTTATGAGGAATTATTTTGTGATACCATCATAAACTGCCATTTTTACGGTGCAGTCATATTTCGCCATGGGATTGTTGCATGTAGAGTGGATTCACCGTATACTTTGTCAAAGAAAGTGACCAAAATATCCGGGCTAAATGATATTTAAACATATATGGAATATAATATTCACATATAAATTTTATTTCTGTCCCATCTCTTATTCATCATCTCTAAACACTTTCGAGTTATAGTCAGTGTCCGTCGTAAAATGACTTCTTCTCCCCATTTAATTTTTTTCCTTGAAAGAAATGAAGTTTTTTATCACTATAACCGCCAGCTATAATCTCATATACCCATGACTTCATATAGATACTATAAACTTTTGTATAGAGAGGTAAAATTTCAATGACGTTCATCCAAATGACTTTCGCACAAAAAAAGCTTAATGTATGGACTTCGTCAACTGTTTAACGAAACCTTTTTTTTTTTTTTCTTTTGTTACAGGGTGTATAAACTCCAACACGAGCCTACCGTTTTTGGGTATCAAAAAAGATGAAGTGGGTATAGAAGGGAGGTGGACGTTATCTTTTTTTGAAACTCAATTCTGAAGATATCGTGGGTACATTGAAAGAGATGAAGAATAATGATTCAAAATTCCATCATTCTTCATACAACTATTTGAATATGTATGTAATACAAGTTGCAAATGACGTAGATGCTATGGACTAGTGCAAGCATAGTTTTCAAGTTTGAAAATTCAAAATTGTCTTCGAAAATTCCAAGGTTCATATCAGGAATTTATGAATCCCTATGCGAATGGCTCTCGCGAGAAAAAAGTAGTATTATATATGAACTTCATCAATCGTTTAACGAACCCTTTCCTCTCATTGTAGAGTATAAACAACATCATAAACTAATCTTTTCCAACTCGTAAAATGATTATAAATGTAAACCAGCATATTTTATGAAAAGATTTTGCAATAGAAATGACTATAAACTGGTAAACGTGTCAAGTACTGTTTATGCATGTACGAACATAAGAGAGAGATATGAAGAAATATGTTTCCCCATGTACTCTTTAACCTTTCCATTCTCAATAGTTGTAGGTATACAAAATAAAATGCAAAGGTAGAGATGGAGTATATAAACACATATACATTTGTATATATATATACGTACCAGGTAAAGGTATAGATATGTATGGGTAATAGGTATGTAAGGAAAGATCGCGCGGGCTTTACTTGCCACTTCAAAAGGGAACAACGTGCCTGCCTCTGAATTTTGTCATCGTCGGATCCTCCGTGAGATCAGATTCCTTTGTGCTGCCAAAAAATTTTTTTTCTTGCGATTTCACAGCGGGTATAATGGATTCCGTGATCCTTTAGACGCGCTCGTTATCCCGGCATTCGTAACGGTTGCAGCTGTCCCGCGCGAGGAAATGCGAAATAATGAAAATAAGAGAAGAAAAAAAAAGGAAGACGCACCTTCGTGTGAGAGGGAGGGAGTCAAGAATATATACATTTGAAATAAGGGACGACAATCAAAAAATAGGTAGCAAAAATTTGTGGATTATTTACTTGTATGCAATATCATTTGTGTCACTCTCCTCCCGATAAACGAATTATATTTTCCACCTCTCTTCTTATACTCAGGGAAAATGACCAATGATGCGATGACAAATGTAAAATTCAAAGTGACTTCATGTAAATGAAACTGGATGCAAATCGGTATGAAAAACGAATGAGTGTCAAAACGGAAAAACATGATTTAGTGTAGTTATAGAAAAACTGTTTGAAAATTGGTTGATGCGATTCAGTGGAGGTTCGATATATTGTATTTTTCCTTGAGCCTTCCACTCGGAGATATATGGCAGGGGCAGAAGGATCATTGAGGCGCAAAGGACGGGCGGTATATGGCAATGCCAGCTGCAAAGTCTAAACGCCTGCATCTAATACCAATGGAACCCAACTGTTCATGATAGTAGTTTACGCGATAAATTTACTGCTAAAAAAAAATTAATAATAGTAACAATGCATGAACTAAATATTTGAATGGATAAGGCACAATAATGTAGGCAAATATTTCACGCTCAAACATCATGTTCGAACTTTTTTCTCCTACTTCGAAGAAAAAACTAAAAAAAAAACTTCAACGGGAATGTATCTTCGAAATCATATTAGCATATTTTTATGTATATCGCATGAATTCATTTCTCTAACATCAGCAACCATTACAAGTGCAGATTAGGTATTCAAATATGTGACAGTTAAATATTAAATGTGAATAAATTTGTTGGTTCGACTAGAAAAAACGAATCCCTCTAGCGACAGATGTGAGACGAACTATCGCCCACCCTGGATATCAATGACGATACTGCAGCTGCTGTACGGGCAAGTCAGAGTTCGCCTATGTTTCTGCTTACCGACTGTAAGGTTCCCAACAATAATTCCAGTGATTCAAAAAATGTTCATATACCAAATATTCAATCATCAGAAACCCCATTTTCCCTGTCAACCAATATGTGCAAATTTTCACACCATCCCGAACATTAAAATGAATATTGTAGACGTTCATATAGTCAAAATGTGGTAGCAAAGTTGTCGTCAATTTCCAACAGAGATTCCATACGCAAAAGACGTATTAATTTCATATTAGTCAACTTTAGCACATTCTATCAATTTTTCACAACAAAAATTATACGAGGAAGTCGTGAAAAACAAAAAATAAAGAAGCAAAGGGTCTAATTGGGTCGACTGAGAATAGCATTGGTAGTTCCGAAATATGGAGAACTTTTCACTTTTCAATCGACCAGATGAGGGAGAGCATTCTCACTACCATACAAATGGAGGGAAAAAAAAGGGAGCACAAATGATTATTCTGAGCTCAGTACAATATTACCATAAATGATTTTTCAGTCGACTAAAAGAATTCAATAGTACAGTGAGAAATGTATCGGAACAGTCGTTGTGCGTTAGCAATAAAGGAGATTATACACATATAACTTCAAGGAAAAAAGAATGCGGACCACATGATGATAAAATGTAAAACTGAGCAGCTGCGTCTATTCTGGGATTTCCAGAGCATTTTCAGTTTTCCCCAAGGCATACACCCTCAGCTCTACCCCCTTCCAGATCGAGTTTATACACACACACATATAAATATATACATACATATATACATTGCCCTTATGAGAACAAAGGCGAACCTCAGCACAAGAAAAATTGTTGCACATGAATTTCGTAATGCAATATCACATTCACACATTAACATAAGAAATATTATAGCAATAAATTTGAATAAAAAGTCAACGATGAAGTTTATGATGAACTTTTCAAGGGTTAAGCATTAGTCTTTCCCCTACGACAATTAAATTATATTCTAGCCATATGCTCGCAATGTTGAATCCATTAAACACTCGATCTATGAGCCCGCACATAAATCGAATAATTCTTAAACCTAACGAAGGGTCGACGTATTGGTAATCCTAAAATTGAGAGTGAAATAACAAACAGGAGAGTGAAGATGAGACGTGTGGAGAACGATTGGTAAATGGGTAGATGACCAAGAAAACCACTGACCCTATTCAATTGGAGTAAAACGATCCCTCATATCGAACCAGATTTTTCAAATTCACTTTATTTTCATACAAAAAAAAAATTACTAATATAATATAAATCAATGTATGACTTTTAAAGAATGTTCGTATTTTCCGCAATCATAAGAGGATGATAAATAAAAAAACAACAAATTAATTCAAATGATGTAATAGATCATTGAATAATTCTCTTAAGTAAATAAAAATCAAATGCTTCATCTCTTGCAAATAGCTTCGCTTCCCCCCTATAAGGATGGATATCTAAACATATAAACCCTTACACGACGAGCCTTTTTTTCTGTTCGTTCGTACAACCAAATCGTTCACTATGGGAACAACCTGTGTAGATGCTGCAACACACGATGCGTGCGAACTATGAGAGAAAAGTTGCAATGCGAAGGGAGACCACTGGAACAATTGCTAAACCGAAACAAATTATTCAATGGGCTTCTTTTTCATTCTCTCCTTCCATTTCTGCTGCAGGTTTTTTTCTTTCATGTAACATCATGGAGCGCCTAGACAATGATTGATTCTCCGAATCAACCAAGTGATCTAGTTGCGCAGTGGCAGTTTTGATGATTGGCCATGATATAAAATAAAAATAACGACATATATTGCCTATATATTATTTGCATCGGAGAACGAATTTGACTAAAAGTATTATAGAAGAAACATCCGGTATATTTTTTGCACATTGATATAGGATGTGTGTGTGTACATTTGTACGCGCGTGAGTGACCGCGAGAACGCAACAGCCTTGCCGTTTTGCTAGGCATATTCTAGTAGCTATATATGAACTTACAAGAGCGCAACAGCCGCAACCATCAGCAGCAGCAGTGGCAGCGTGTGCGGCATCAGCGCAAAACCGGCATGCGAATATTCTAACCAATGGTGAACAGAGGCGGGAATCGGAGGGGGCTCCCACGTGGTGTCCAGTTGACCAATGAATGAGGTAGAATCACGCGGATTTTAAGCCCCGTACGGGCGTTGTGTCGTCGTCGGTAAAAGAATTAAAAAAAACGAGTTTGCATCGCTTCGCATCGTACGAGGGCCTGTAGCTGACGCGAGGCCAGCCGTGCTCGAGCCAGAAGTGCTGGAAAGAGAGTCCAGGGTGTACACAACTTATAACTTGGAACGATTCTCGTGCCTTTAGCGGTTTTGTACAATAATTCTCGGGACGTTTATTCTCGATTAAATTTCTTTTGCCGGTCAAAATAATTAAGAAAAGTCAATAAATCGACAGAGTGTGGGAACGATAAGCAAAGGTAAGCAGACAGAAGATAGGAATTGAAATTGGGCTTTTCCCGCCGGTTTTTCAAACCGATCGCGCCCTAACAAGTGAATACGCGCTCAGGAGGTGCATCATCATAATCATCATCCGCTAGGGGAAACTGTGCGCGAGAAAATACATAGGAAAAAAAGGGGTGCAAGAGAGTAAGAGCGAGAGACGAAAACGGAGAAGGGGGGAGAACGACAACGAACAAGAGCAAGAGGGAGAAAGATAGAAATAAAAAAGAAGCGGTGTGAGCAAGAGAGAAAGCGAGAAGACAAAAGCAAATCTACACAACAGCGAGTTCGTTGCTAAGTTCGTCTTGATAGTTCAACCGTAACACATCCGCGTCATTTCGCTGACACGAATATTTTCAACACGTTCATTGAAAGAAAAATTTAAATAAGATAGAGGTATAAAGGCTGCAGTATCAGTGTCAAAAATATCCAGCACGGGCCGTACATATACCAACATCATCTACTTACAAATGGAGATAAAACAATACACCTCTCTACATAATACCGATAACGAATAATAAGAAATAAAAAAATTAGATATCTATAAAACGGAGTCGCGATAATATTTTTTCATTCATCAGTCATATTCGTTACATTTATACACGCACACATAGACATACACAGATATACAAAACGCTTCACGTTGAGAGGGGAAGTAAAAAAAAAAACAAAATCGCGCGCTTTGAGATTTGCGTTAAAGCTCCAACATCAACGAAACGCTCTTCTTGTGTGACTTTTACGTGTTCGTCTGGTTGTGCCCGTTCATAAATAACACTCGCGCTTTTCAGTCATTCCTATCTCTTTCTGTGTGTGCGTGAAATAAGGTGGAGGCGAAGATCGTAAAAGACGAAAACGAAGAAGGCAGTGTAGGCGGCTGTGGAAAGGGTGAGGAGGAGGAAGAAAGTTTGTGTGGTGATCTCGGTAGAAACGAGATCGACGAAACGACGACGACGACGCGCGCGTCTTTTGCTCACCACGTGTCCGAGCGCAAACTCGGAAAAGCCGCCACCATTGCGTCGAGAAATCAACCGCAACAGCAGCAGCAGCAGCTACAGCAGCAGCAGCAGCAGCAGCAACAACAACAACAACCCACAACTCCAACCACAATGTCCAAACTCTATGTGGGAAATTTACCACCGGATTGCAATGAAGCAACGCTGCGTCAATTATTTCAAGATCATAATTTATCGTGTACGACAATACTCGTAAAACGAGGTGGTTATGCATTCGTTGACTGCTCGGATCAATCTACTGCCGATCGTGCAATCGACAAACTCAACGGTGAGTCATGTCAAATAATATTATATAATAGAATAGAATTAAACATTGCAATAATTAAATAAATTAGCTTTGCTTTGCTACTCACATTATCTTCAACAGATCATTTGGTGCAGGTAAAACAAGAAGAGAGAAATAATTGAAAAATCTAAATAAATATCTGCATACATGAGCTTTTTATTGTGAACGCTTTTTCTAACGCTTCTGCCGCCTATATTTTGCAGCTTTCAGATCCAACTCACAACCGCTACACTATATGGAAAATTCGGTGTGATAAGATAATTTTTGGATGAGCACAACTGCCTAGGCATTTTTCAACGCTTATGAACGAATTCTATTTATTAATTTTTTTTTCTTCGTGCATCGCTTTTTTTATCACTTGCTTTTTCAGATTGGACAACGTGGCAATGCTCACGCGTATAAACACTAATTATAGTAAGACTAACTGGGAGAATATTTGGAGTATCACAATCGGACAATTATAAATATTTTCTTGCAGGCTACGGATGACTGAATAGATAACAGAAAACCGTTACACAAAATGTGATGACAGACGCGACCATTCACACTTCTCTAGCGTTCTCCAGTCGCTTGTTTTATTTCATGACCTTTTTTTTTTTCATTTCATTCAATCACATGCTTTGAGCGAGGACTCGCCTTGATATAATTTTTGATATTCGTCTCAGATTTGTTGGTATTGAATTATTGGTGACTGCAAAAAAATTTTTCTCAATAATATAATTCACAATATTGTATGATTGATATACCCAGATAATTGTGTATTTGGCTGCCGGCTGCACTTTGTTACCCGGAATTTACCTCTCACCACAATCGAAACATTGTGTTCCAACAGATATCAAAGTGACAGTGACGTGCATCCGCGGTCTACTCAAATTTTGACGCGCCAACACACATGTCGTTTGTATTACTTCAAATATCGCTATATTGATAAAACATACATACAAAATAACGTCTCACATGCGGGTTTTTTTTTTTTTTTTCAAGTCAGTATCCCAAGTGTATTCACATAATTACAGAGATCACGCATGTAACCGCGACTGAATCGCAATTGAGAACCCCTTTCATGCGGCCTCGAGAACATTTCCGCCGAAAAAAAGACGGGCGGGCGGGCTCACATATACAGTCTCTTAAAAACCTACGAATAATTTGCTTGCGTATGTATGGAAAAAAATTTTTAAAAATTCATTGTCGGTCTGAAATTCGTGTCATGCATACATTTTGTTTATTTATTTTTTCGCTTTGTCCTAATTCTTAATTTTCATTCATATATTCACGGGATATTTTTTTCCACCCAAAGTATAAGGATAGACGTTGCCACATTATTTTCCTCTTGATAATGATAGTCATAGATGATTTTATAAGTGACGCGCTATGCGTATGATGTGTAAGAGCATACGGGAAGTAGGACAAGCAGGGCCACGTGGTAGGACTAGTGCGCATGCTCAAAATGGCGGCAACCGGCGCTCGTTGCTATTCGCAAGGTCACACACACGCATATTTCAAAACGAATAGATAAAGTTGTATGATAAAAAAAAAACGCTAGTGCGGGCGCCGAATTTTGTTATTTTCTCGTCTATTTCTATTTGGATTGTTTGCTTGGCGTGTCAATTCTGTTGACGATGCCGCTGGTTATCAAGATAACATCCCAAAATTAAATCAACAATTAATTTCTGCGAAATCATAACTATCGATCTATACCTAAATATTGTATTACACGTACATCCATACTGTACTAGATAAACAATTACTTATAGATTACGATCTCGTCACAAATATTCTTCTTGTATTTGTATCCGACCCAGGAATGTATGTGAAACAATATTAATGATAGACATAATCATTTTTATTGAAGTAGAAAGAGCGAGCAATTAAATTCCACATAGAATATTTATATAAATTTTTTTTCCATTATTTTCATTATTTTTGTTCCTTCGAATGGATAAAACGTGATACGAAAAATTTGTTGGAATGTTTCTCACCCGCGCGGCTTCTTTCGCTAGCTCTATCTTCGAAGTTATCCGTGGCACGTATATAGACACACGGTCAAGGTCACGTGGCAACGAGTATATAGCAGGTCGATCCCAGCCGCGTCCGTTCAAAAAAAAATATGAAAGATACGTATAGGCAAAGGAGCGCGTCGAATCATAGCGCGAGTCTTAATCATTTCGTCACACTCGTCACGTCCCACGGTCAAGGGGAGTCTGCGCGGTCAAATACAGATCGTAAAATTTTGATTGTAAGAAGAAGTGGATAAGGACAACAAATATATGAGTGAGACTAAGAGTACTTGACGATACAATATTATACTATACATACATAGTTATATATGTTTGTATAGACTGGACATTATAAATATACATTTGTCAGTAAAATTGGACTCACGATCCATAGAACGAGAATTCAGCAACACGAATAACCAACAACGTGTATACGATTTAGGTGATGTAAGAACACCTGAACCGAAAGGGAAACCAGAATTGGAGTTATGTAACAGAAAAAAAGAGGATTTTTTTTCTTCGATTCATGAAATAATAAAAGAGGAAACGATTGCATATATTTTGTAATGCTTGCTTTTTTATCCTCGCTTGTTAACATCCCATTATCCTCTTCCTACGTTTGCATCCGATCGCTTTCATACGTGTAAATGGTCTTTGTTTTATTGCTTCTGCCATTCAATAGTATTTAAGGTAGTTGCGGTGTGTCTCGACAAAGTTATTTCCCAATACCTTGATAACACAAACTCATGAACATTTATCTCGGAATTATTTGTCAAGTGTCGATAAGAATTATATTGAATACGAATGCCCAAGTTTTTTATGCCCACACAGCGTTGCATCAAGCGTCTTATTATGGAAAATATGAGACAAGGAAGAAGGAGAATAAATTTGTTACAGGAATATAATGATAAATCTTGCATACGAATATCCAACAAAAACTCCCACGGGGGACTAGTTTAGCGGACATGAAAAAGTGTGAAGACCCAAAAGGAATAATAATAATAAAAAAAAAAAGAAAAACTTAAAAGAAACGGTCAAAGAGTTGCGTGGTGCAGAGGCACAAGAACCGTTCGGAAGTATCTGGAAACGGATGTGTCAGCCTCGTCATAGTGCAAAGGAAGAGGTAGAGTGAATGAGAATATAAATGAGCTACAGCTAGTGAGTGTGAGCGATGGATGATGCATGGGCCAAACAATAGTATGCCCGCATAGAAGCATTAGATACAACGCGATAGCCAGAAGGCTAAAACTAGTTTGGTAGGTTAGGTTCTAGACAAACTCATACTCGCGATTTTATATGTGTGTTATATATAGATGAGGGCTCTCTATCTCTCTCCGGGTCTGCATACGTCGGTACTGAGTCACGAGGCGATCGTTCCGGCCTTGTCCTCGTATCTTCTTCATCATCTACCTCCCTTTCATATGTATGTATACATAAGTTCTTCTCATCGTCATCGTGTGAGTCTCCCACACACGCTCTGGCCCTTTTTAGAGACACTGGAACCCGAGGGTCGAGAGTCAGGTTCGTCGCGAGACGACAGGAAACTGCCACATTCTTACGTCGCCGATAAAATGAAGAAAGAGACGAAAAAAGAGATTGAGAGAATGAGAAAGAGATTTTAATAATAGATGAAAAAAATTCATTTCACTTGAATTCAATGATCAAATTTTGAACGGAACTACTCAAATTTCTATAGAATGACTACTTATGATACGAAACCAGTTGTTTCCACATTTCTCAATTGACTAATTTAACTCAACTAAGAAATTTTGTTCCAACAAAAGTCCGAGCTTTTCTCCTCTTCTTCCCTACCTGTGATCTAATGTAGAAATCATAAAAATAAATTTTCTGCAAGAGGCAGTAAAGAATTTGGAGAGATTCATCAATCATTATACAGTCCAAAAAAAATTTATCAGTTGATGGAGCGTAAATATGTGAATGGTCGATAATACATATAAGCTACATGAACGTTTATGTGTTTCTCACATTTTTTTATTTCTTCTTCTCTTTTCTCCTAATATTTCTTGCTCCTTCGCGCGTTCCGCTTTACTTCTTCACCTTCGCGCATTCAAACGCGCGCACCTGTGTGCGTCACATATGTATGTACACGTGTAACACAAGCATAGAGACAAACACATTTGAACACACACACACAGTAGATATATATGTATGCTCGAAGGGACTTGTGAGTGTCGGCACCCGCCCTCTGCATCGACTAGACGAGCAGATGCCCCTAGGAATATATAATATTCGCTTCTAAAATGGGCGGCTTTCATGTCGGCTTCTCTACACGAAGCGAACAGGGTAAACGTGTTTCCCGAACAAAACGATATTCTTAGTTGGAGAAATTAACGCAATAAAATCCATAAATACTCATTTCAGAGCAAAATCTATATTTATGACATTACAAAATACAGAATGGGACGGATTCACCATGAATTGTTTATAATATATAGAACATCAAAGGGTCCATTGAACTTTTCAATACATTCCGAAATTCCTTCCCGTCAAATTATCTCGACTCGAATATATTGATGTGATTGATCAGATAAAAATCGATTTATACATTATAAATGACCTGGCGTATATAATGACAAAAACGTTTAGAGACTGCGTCCATCAAGACTGATGAAAATTCCTCATGCTTTATTTATTTTTTTGTTTATATTTTTATTTATTCATTTATTATCCTGTTATCCCTCTGGTCGATTTGTCGCGTGCCACACAAGTCATGTCCACCTGCCCGTCATTCAAGAAAAAAATTCGAGCGTTATATCTAAGATTGCAGAGAAAGCATACCAAGTTAAACACCAAAGAGAAATGAAGAAAGAAATAGTTGGTTACGATAACTATTGGGATTACTGTTGTAACCATATGAATAGCTACCACAGTTATAATTTAAGCTGCAACAGCTGTACTGTATAACTCGAAGAGCTACACATTATGTTCAATTCAGTGACTGTATTAAGTGTTAATGAGAACCACTGATCATTACTACACAGCCTGACAGCGCAAATATATAGTTTAGTGTAAAAAAGCTTTTGCGCATTCACAAAGAGGAAGTGCTATCTTTAGCCATGAACTGAGACGAAGATGAGAAGGATGAATGAGAGAAAAGTGAGAAAGAGATAATATACTGAGCATGCAGCATAGTCGATGTCAACATATGAAAGAAATGACGCTCCTCATATTATTCTTCTTTCATTCGTCCAGCCTGTGGATGTCGGTGGCTGTGTGGTTTTCAATGACTCCCTCGTACTTTCCTCCCTCGTCTCTCTTCGCCGTTCGTCACTCTTTATCCATTCACTGTTATTTCTATCGCTTCTCTACAAAGTCATCGCGTTCGCTTTGGTCGCGCCACGTCCGCTCCCTCTGCACTTTGATGCCTTTCGCGTTCAGATTCATCTTTTTCTTTTTCTTGCGGTGCTCATCAGGGAACATTCTCGATGACACGTGTTTGTATTAGATATACGGCCATTGACTTCAAGCAGCCAGCATTCACATGCATGGATTTACTAGCAATACTTTACAATAAAATTGGAGATAGTTATCAGAAGTAACTAGTATCATTAATGCAACAATATCTGTTGCCATTATTCTGTATATATTGTGCGATACTTTGGGTCGCTGTGCCACATTTTCATTGGCTTTCCCAAGTTATTCGCACAATCATTCTTTAAATCTTTCTTCCCAAGCTGTCACAGCTACATTAAGAGTTTTTAATTATTAATTTATGTCACGGACAAGAGTGAAATGAATTTAATCATCCGATAAATAATCAAACGAATATGTGTATGTAGATTGGTTAGAGAAGGAAACATAAATAATGAAAGTGATAGTTTCTCATAAAAATCTATACGTCCAAGATAAAGTCAATTCACTATCTTCTCTTCACTTCACTCAAAACGTTATTTTTTAGAATTTCATTATTTTTTTTTTGTTTGCGCTTCTATCATTTCACTTTTTTTTCCCCTACATCTTTGGCTCATCCCATCTCTACACTGCTTCTATATATTATACATTCTCTCATTCCCTCGACCCACCATATTACTCCCTTCTATCTCTCGATTCGTCCATTCATGGGAACGCGACACTCGGCTTGTTGTAGGCCCAAGAAAGGCGCTCCCGCGTATATATATACAGCTCAATCGCATATATGTTGTGTTATACGACTTCCGGGTGGGATCAACATCCCATCTATTCCTCGTGGAGCAATTTCTTTTGCTAACAACAATGAAGCCAATAATTCGTTGATGCGTATCAAGGCGCATCAACAAAGAAAAGAAAAACGGAGGGAAGAAAAAGTAATCACGCCTACTTTTCATTATCGTAAAGTTATGTAACTCAATAGATGTCTTCTGCAGGAGTATAGAGGGAAACATATGATATTAGTGAGTAGGTATTATTGCAAAGACAGGTGTCAAGAAAAACATGATGGTGAAACATCATGCGTGATTCTTTCGTTCTTAATTTTTTTTCTTGTTTTCTATTTTTTTATCATATTCAGTCTGTTGTTCTTGGTCTCTTATTTCACACTTGAAAGCACCTGCCCCGTATCTTGCGAGATTCGAAACAATTTTTTTCCCTCATCTTTACTAACATTCCTTTTCATTACAAAATTTAAGCGTCAATATAAGTGAACATATTATTGGAATATCGTTAATTCTTAAAAAGCCAGTGGAGTACATATAAACGGCGAGGAATGAGAACATGCCATGACCATTAACTTTGGTTCATACTCCGAAAGGAAGAGAAATTGTTGGATGGAAAATCACGAAAAGTACTCTACATACCACGTAAATGGGAGACGTGTGCCCTCGTATGTCATGTTGGAGAAATTTTTCATCTCAATTTTTATTTTTTATAATGCGTATTTTTCACTTCAATACCTGGATACTATTCATTATACTCGAAATTTCCACTTTGAATTTTTCTTCATGCAAGTGGTCGAAACTAGAAAATTTATTTCGATATTTATTTCTATTGATAACTGCTTATATATGCACTTGATTTGGCATTTCAAAACTTGTTGGATTAAATTCGGAGAATGTATAATGTAAAAATGAAAGTGGTTCTCGTGCAGTAGGCGCGGGAACGATGTAACGAATTTTTAGGACATAGCTGAATATATGTGTGTATGTATGTATGCATGCATGTATGTATGTATGTATATTTATGTATAGACAAGGAGAAGAAGAGCGACGTTTATATAGTGGCGATTCGAAACATCGTATAGAGAAATTGCAACGGCAACGGCTGCCATTAATCTCCGAATGGACGGATATTATTTTAATTCTCGAGTCGCGGTCCGAGTCGATTTCCAAGAACGGGCCACGGGCCTTTGTCCCCCCGACTACCGACAACTACCATGAGTGAGGGAGAGAAAGTGAGAACAATATATGATATAAGAGAGAAAAGTGACCGAGTGATTTAATCTATGAACGCGCGGCAACCGTAGTCTTGCGCGCCGCCCTATAGTGTGATTTTTTTCATTCCTTCTATTTTTAAATGAACCAAATGAATGCGTCACTCGTTAATAATATCCAGTTTATTATTTCTTGATTACATGTATTATCGTGGAACTAAATTCTTGTGTGGTAAACAACGCCAAATATATGTTGATATTGATCGAGGTGACGCGAACTTTGATATATGAATAAAAACTATCCTCATTATCTATCATGACAATGAGAAATTTCATTGACTGGTTTTATATCAAATGAATTCAATGCGAAAACACAAAACAAACGTTCTTGCATGTTGCCTGTACGTTTTTGTTGGCAACTATATAGAAATGAGGGGTATTCATAGAATATCCTGTGAAGATTTTTCTTTTAACTTTTGATTTAGTGAATAATGCGCCAAGTAAGAATCAAGGCGATCTGGTTCTTTTTTGGGTTCGCATCGAGTCATATAGGACACTCGCTTTACCAGGTCTCCATCACATATCTTGACTAAGTGCAATGGAGAACACGGAAAAAGAATGGCAATAACATAAGTTATAATATAAGAGAAGGAAGTAAAGAATTTATAGTAATCGATGTATCATCTCGTGTAACACGGAAAAGTGAATTATAACTGAGGAATTTAATAAGCAGGGAATAAATTGGATATGATAAGGGTGTAAAATATTATTACACTGAACTAATCTGGTTGAGCGTTGAACAATCGTTAATTAGTTATCAAAATGTGATTGCGAATTTCAAGAAAATCAAATCTTTACTGCTCAAGCACTAAGAAAATATCCAGCTGAAACTACCTCGAGAAATACTTTTGCATACTATCAAACGAACTAATCTATCTGCTCATGCTCGCCATTGTGTTATGAGTTCGAGTATGTACCTAAATACCGGTGTGCCAGGGGTATATGTGTGTGAACGTATTTGTATGAGAGAGCGACAGGAATACATATTGAAAATGAAGAAAAAGGCATAGAAGGGAAGCAGCAACGCTGCAAACGAAAGGAGTAGAAGTATGTCACAAGGTCAAAACATTCTCGTGTTTCTTTAATCCGCTTGATTTGTTTTTCTTAGTCAATCAACTATCTAAAGCGCATCCAATAAAATAAGAGAAATATAAACCTGAAAAAAAATAAATTATGTATTGGCCAACGAGAGATAATGTGCCATGATATTTTCAGAAAAACAATGAATGAATCTGTCTCATTCATCACATTATATCGAGTAATTGCAAAAATAAACATCCTAGTGTTTGTATTCACACGGAATGGAAACTTCGTGTGACCTTGAGAGTGTTCCCTCGCCAACCTTTCAGTTCTACTTTTATTTCTGATCACTTATTTTCCTCCATATACACGATACAACGAGTATACACTGTACACCATGGAATGTTAACATAATTTACTGCTTATCATGTATTTACGTCGAACATAACAAAGTTGACACGGATAGAAATATTTCAATGAGCAAGCAATGAATTAATAATATCTATTGCGATATCGACATATCCAACGTTATTCGGCTTGGAGTGCGCAACAGGAGCCTGTTCTTGTTTTTATTCGATATATTTATTGCTCTGGAATTCCCACAAATATCATTCTACAGTGAAGGGAAAAAAAATAATGAAATGTCCCAACACGATATCATTTAAAGTGATGAAATTACCACTCTCGTTACGCACATAAGCGCAACATTCGAACACCTACGCTACTTTAATTATCCACTCTTTTGATAATTAGCATACGCATCCTTGTCAGGGAACAACCGGAAACATAGTTAGTATTGTACGAGTGCACAAAATTGCTCATCGAGTTCCCTGAACTGAACAACCACAAACTTGGTGCAAATGCCCATGAAACAGAGAAAGATTTATATGTGTTGAACAGAAGGAGAAGTGAGATGAGGGAGATGAAAAAGAAAAGAGAATGAAGAGAATGAATATATATTAGGTAGGTTATGCGCCGGAATCCAGCGAACCTAAGCTCACTTACTCGGCTCAACTAACCTATGTATACATATTTATATGTGTGTAGTTTGAGTTTTAGGGGAGCGCTAAAGACCTTGAGCCCCCCGGACCCAAAACCGGGTGATGGCGACCTAGTACTGACCCACTATAAAGGCACTTGCCATCCTGCTTGGTCGTGAGGACAATCCACTATTACTCTCTGCCTCGGGAGAGCCCGCTAACCTACTCTCTTGCCTACGTATACACCGGCTTCCCTTCTCTCGCTGAAAAGCAAAAAAAAAACAACTCTCGCTTCAAGTTCTGCTCTTGCTTCTTCTTTTCTTTGGTTATCCCCTTGCCCCAACCCCCACACCCTCCTTTCCATTCACCCTCTCTAACTCTCGTTCCTTTCCTCGCTTCTAAGCCACTCTCACTCTCGTTTCTTTTCTTTTTTTTTTTTATTATTTATTTTTTTTCTTTTTCGATCTGTTTCTTTTCCTCTCCCTGCAGCAGCTCACTGTTCACAACTACACCCTCAAAATAACGCGCATATATAAGATCGCTCTCCCTTGCGCTTTTGCACACATATATTAATGAATTTGTATGTGTGCAAAGGCGCAAGAGAGAACACAAAAAAATATACGCGCGGGTTTTGAGAGAGATGAGTGTGCGCTGGAGGGAATGCCCACCTAGTATAGCATAGCAACTGCTGTTTCTGCATTTCTTAACTCCATACCCCATATTATAAACTGCCAAATGTATATGTATACTCCATCCATATCCTATGTACATATATGGTTATATATATAATATAACGGGTGTCTAGGAAGGCACAACAAAAATTTTTCGTCTATGATTCAACCAAATTTTATGATTTTTCTTCACATAGATACACAGTGAAAATCAACAACTCCGAATTTTATGAATGGATCCGAATTATTCATGATCATAATACTCGGACGTGATTAAATGAAACTAGAATCTGAAAGAGTATTGAACGCAAAATGAAATCTTTCTAAATTGATCCAGTTCAAACTACATTCGGTTGAGATTGTTATTCTACTACTGCCACCTGCATGAATAGCTCTTGAAATGTAACGTTTCAATGTGAGAAAATGACTATCATGTAGCCATTCGTGAATATCATTATCTACTTGTACAAGATGTATATTCGAAACAAATTAAAGTTGAATATTATTCCACGTGTGGTACACTCGCAAGTTGATTATGTGGAGCATATGCGAGCAAGGACTATATCTTGAGACACGTTTAAAACCTGTTCATTGAACAACTCTTATGGAAACACTTGCGAATATTATTTGTAATATCTAGGGGTTGATGGCGATATAGGGGGCCACAATTTGATATGGGATGTTTCTAAGTAGCCATCTAGTGGTTACAATTCCTGCTGCTTTTTTTTCCACCCTTTTGATACCTCCTCTTCTTACCTCCCGCTTTTCATTCTGTACTTCTATATACTTAAGTTTTGTACATGCGCATTTTTATTCATTCACATTCCCAAGCTCATCGACTTGGGTGATCTTGTTCTTCTAAAACTTCAGCCAACGACCTTCATCTATTCTCTTTTTTCATTCATCTGTGATTCGTTCTTCTATCGCTGCGCGTTTGCAGAAAATATTTCTTTTTGGTTTGATGAACTCTCTGTGCATATGATTGGACTGGTCGTTATTAGCCATTGTCAGACTGCTCTGTTATTACTTCTATTTTATGTTGGTTCTTTATGTATGCGTTTCTCTCTATTTCTATATACTGCTATTAATATAGAAGGCACTGCGAAAGTTCTGCGGACCACCCGTTATTCTTCCAATATTTCATATCTAATATGATGAATTCAATGGCAGCACAGTAAAATGACACAAGATCAAAATATATTCATATGAAATTGTGAATGGTTTGAAAGACGAGAATGAGATTCTGAACTGACAGGAAGAATGAAAAATGAAATGATTAAAAAGCGAAATATTGTGAGGGAAAAAGTAATTGACGCAGAATGGAAATGAGTCGAAGAAACGTTGCAGCTGGTTCGTACCTTGAAAAGGTGAAAAAAATTGCCAACAAGTATTCCTCGTTTCTTTTACATTCATTTTTTTCCATTTCTTGCTTTTCAAATGGGAAAATATATAACGAGAAAAAACGTTGGACTAATGTGCCCGTTAAGCATTGGAGAGCTCCATAGTAAAACGATGCAGTGAAGGCCGCGTGACCATGTCCACAAATACGTTCACATAACCTTTTGATCCTGATTAGAATATGACTAGAGCTCTACACAAGAACCCAAGTGGGTTTGACTACATAGTATATTCTTGCACCTCGTTTTACACAACAGCTTAACAACTCCTGCTCGCTTTTTCCGTTCTTTCTAGTAGTAATGGAAGTGCTGTTGCTGTTAGTGCACGTGTGCAGCTTCCTGAACACCCGGAAGCAAAGATGGTTTTCCGGTTCTAAATGCATAACAGAGTAAACCGGTAGCTCATATGCACGTTATACTTTTTCTATGAGAAACTTCTATTTCTTCACATAATAACCATCACAAAAATTTATTTACATTTTATAAAGATTTAAACATGGACGGTTAGAATTTTCAATCATAATAATTCATCTCCATACGATCCTATGAACTGCCAGCACCCATAAAATGGTGCATAGAGATTCCTTCTTATATTCATTTTCGATTTTTAGGCTACACATATCTGGGATCGGCACTCGTGGTTGAGCCATCAGTCGCCAGTGGAGCAAAAAAACGGTGAGCATTTACAACATATTTAATTATTATTCAATACATACATCTGGAAGAGAATATAAAAATAAACTACGCAACAGATATGTATCGTTGGGAAAAACACGGTAATTTCGCATTTTTACTGCCCCATTTAAAAAGTAAAAGAACAAGCTTATTACTGTTCTAATAACGATATTTGGAAACCGCTGGTGCAACAGCGATCAAAACATCTTCGCCTGACTCCCCCTACCTCTACCTCTGTTCCATTCCTTTTTATTTTACTCTTTGTTTTTTCCTTTTTTCCTCCAACTCCCTCTCGCCCGTTTGCAAAAGCTAACGAAAAAGTGTGGCACCTGCCTCCTTCCGAACTGCTCCTCATCGGCCAGAAGAACACGAGGGAGAAAGCAATGAGAAAGACGAAATATAAAAAAAAAACAAGACACAAACGAGCCCAGTCATCGTTCGCCCGTGCCACACAACTGCAATCTGTTATTTCCCCGTCGTTCCCCTCCATGGAGGCGCCTGCCTTCCTCACTCGTCGAGCGCACTTATACTTCCAACTCCCTCTTTTATTGGGCAATCCCATCCCCAATGGGAGAAGTGTGGGTCTTGAGACATGATAAAAATCCTCAAGAAACAGATATACCATCACTCATTTGCCATCCACCATTACTTTGAGTAAATAAAACGTATCAATTTTTTTTCTCTCTTTTCTTTGTAAGTCAGTGACATAAATAATAATTACGCGCAATGTAGATTTTCGACTGCAAAATTGGCAATTACTGCACGCTCAAGTGCTTCTGAGTGCAACATCCGACCCCAAATGGAAATAGCATTTATATTTTATATGACATTATAAGCAGTGCAGATGAATTTGCATTTATTTTTTACACAATCGCTCTGTCACTGACTCTGTTTCTATCTCTCCCTGCATTTCACCCTTATATTCGCTCTCTTGACTGCATACACATACATAATATCTAAATACATGGGTAAACGTTAATTTCCATATTAGCTGATATGTTTCAAATGTGAAGTAACAACTTGGACTACTGGAAACGACCGATGCACAATGCTTCAACAATATATACATAAACGTTCATAGATTGTATGTATGTATATAAGACAGTAGGAAAAGAATCTGAAGTAGAGTGAACTGGTATAAGGAAGAACTTGTTTCTATTATAAAAGTGCGAACCCTATTTCTGCTTCGTGACGTTCACGAGCACACGGTGCTACAGTCACTCTCACCTCACTCATTTTTTCCATCGTACATCCTCATCAGTATAGAACGAGTGTGTACTTGGAATGAATAGTGTGAGAACCAACTGGCCAATATGTCAATCATTCAAAGTATCATCTTGACTAGAGTAAAAGAAGTTATTCAAGAAACTATTCGATAAATATATTTTCGTTTTATAGCAACAGAAGTGGAATTTGCACATATGATAGATCATCAACTGTATACATTTTAGAAGAAAGTGACGGAACGCGTGTGCCCATATGTTTGATGTGTGACCGCAAGAGCCTGAGGCAGCAATGCAAGAAACCCAGCACTTTGTGTTATGCCTCAAACCACACAATGCATCGAGCACGTGCATACATATGTCATTATTCTCTCGTGTTGCACATGCACCGCATCCACAATCTAAAAACAGATTCCAACTCGAGCCCTTTTTCTCTCTCGCATCTTCTCTTCCCATTATATATAAAAATCCTTTTCGCTTGCATTTATATATTAGTATACATATGTATTTGCTTTAGAAATGCTATGCATTATTTCGCTGCAATAGATCAGATCAGGAAACTGATGACGTCCTCATTAGCTTTGACGAGGTGCGTGTCATGTCGAGTTGATTCTTATTCATTGAATTGTTCAATTCAAATAACCATTAACTGAAACGCCCCTCTGACAATAATCGTTACTGGTGCATCTAGATTGCGATAATGTACTTTGCGTGTCTTTCCCTCACGCAAAGAATTAATATTACAATGCATAAATAAATATGAATGAATTATAGATTACCATAATCGCAAAATAAATAAACCAACTCAAATTCTTGCAATTGAATAGAGAAATTCCTAACTTGATCACTTAATATGAAGCGACATAATTCAGCGCTAAATGATTAACTGAATTTCTGTACCTACTTCATTTCATATTTTGAATCCAAAAAAAAAAAAAAAAGAAATGACAAATCACCCACCGACGTATCCAAGCTAATCGCAGTGCATTTTTGCTGCTTCGTTTCGGCCCGTAATGGTCCCTCTACTTTTCTGGCGGTGCAGAGTGCGCTCGTGCATTCGGGCCTGCCTATTCTCCCTCGAGGCACCGACACAGTGAATCGCACGCCGGATGCGGCGCGTGCCAACCTCGTGCAGCCCCTCTCTCTCCCCACATGAAGCATACACATGTATGTACGTACTATACGTATATGTATGTATTTATATGCATGTACTGACCCCTCCCCCGACACGTTGCAGCGTCACCCCTTCCGCGTACAAGGCGCGCGAACTCGACATTTACATTACCTCGTTCACTTCATCCACCTCTCTCGCCTTTTTCTATCCTACCACACAATGTTCTTCCATCGTGCTGTATATATTCACATGCATGCTTCATACACTTGTTGCACATCCTCATATGCATGTACCATTAAACCAAAGTGTTTGACATTCAACCGGAATCGAAGGACATTTGGTTGGCAGATAGTTGTACACTTTTTTTCATACTCTACATCGCTTTCTCATATCGAATAAATTATTCTAATGAAAATAATATTCATTATTTTATTCCCACATAAAGAGGCAGAAGATCTGAATCTAATTATAAATTCTAAAAGCAAATTTGCAGGATCGCTTAACTTATGTTTGACATAGGAAAACGACAAGCTGAAACCATATTTCATGATATAAAGAATTTCAAAAATATCGCGAGATGTCACGGCCAGTCAAGGTTAAATTTCTTATCACTATAAAAATAAAAATGATAAAATATGAAGGAGATAAATCTGATATTTTTTTTTATACAAATATAGATTCTTTTTTTCTGAATTGCAATTGGGCAGCATAGGCAAAACTAGATGAACCAGTATCGCTCAAATGAAACACACCCCAATTCACACATATCTCTATGCATAATGATAATGTAAAAAATTCATAGTTTCGAAGCATCTTGTTGAAATGTTGAAAATTTAAATATACATTCGAACACGTCACGTGTTAGTTGAGTGAACAGAACAAGTATAAGTATTTCGTATCTATATTTATATATACGTACGCACATCATGAATGAACGTGAAGTGTCGTACATATATATAAGTATGCTTACATGTTTGTAGTTTGCAAAACGAGTCAGACGCACGAGCCGAGTTTCGGAATAATCAAATCAGGGAATCTCTTTTGCACCTATGCATATTATATTTGCGTTATTTTTTCACTGGTTGACGATAAGCCGAAACAAAAAAAATTTGAATAACTATGGAGATCATCCGGTCCGGCTTGGAGCGACTTTATAGCGAGATTATATCGTATACATGACACATAGTCCCTTATGCAAACTATCTAGCTATATTCTTGTGTGTTGACGCGCAAAAAGAGGCACGACAAATAGAAAACGGGACTTGACTATCCACGAGAAGCTATTCAGCTGTGAACCCTTTACCCTATTTCCATTTATCTATTATTTATATATGTATGCATAAAAGTAGTATAAATACATCCCTATAGTCAATAGCATTTTCTCACGTTTCACATATGAAGTACTCTTCTACGTTTTTTATAGTGACGAGATGAAAACAATACGCATGGCGCTCTACAGAGAAATCTTCATTCTGGTGTTTGCTAAAAGTATTGTTCCGAGCCTAGGGGCAGTCATGAATATTGCCACAATCATTGCGGCCATAGCAGTCGTAGTTACTTTTCAGTATTAATGGAAGATTATTGATTCACCCTCCAACATATTGGGAAAAATTCTATAATTAAGAATGCCAGAACAGTATTTAATTACGCGGGAAGCTTCGTGTTTGTGAGACTTCACCACATGAATGATGTTGAACAAACACATTATGAAGAAAGATTTTTATTCTCTATCGATAGATGGAATTGCTTGTCGACTATTTGTAAAATTCTTCATCGACATTCTATGCAGACATTCCATTGAATTTTCATGCCGATATTTAGATAACCGCCTGAGAGTGCGTGTTTATACTATATACTGTAGCTACATATAGTTATAACAGATGCCTCCGAGAATAGGTGGGTAATAACAGGGCTTACCGAAGTCCGCGCGCCACCACAGCAATCGGCAGCTTCAGGCGTTATATATTCACTGAGGCGGAATGTAATTTACGCGCTTAGATAATACACAAGGGCGCGACGAGAGGGAGTCGACGTGCTAAAATGCGATTATCGTTTCGTAGACCTCCATGATGGCATAAGGCGAAGCACTATACCAAAGTCGCATTGACGCTAAATGTGATGATGGAAAGTCGAGAAATTCAAATATAATTCGATGAAGTGTTGCAGGGTTTGAAACATTTTTATGTTCAATATTATCTTCCCATTATTGCACTATCTCTCGCGATGAAGACAAAGAAAAAAAAAGCGCTTTAAGTACCATTATTGTCATGTTGTTATGGCTACTCCATAAACTCTATGGAGCGAATATTTTTCGAACTAGTTCGTGGAAATTTTCAATGTGATGGGTATAGAAAATTAAATACAGAACAAGAAAAGACAGAGAAGAAAGCAAATGAAAGAGAATGGAAGAATTCCATCCAATTCGCAGGTGATATGAAGAAGGGTACAACTTCACCGTCGCTTAATTATTTCGAAATTGATGCACGCTGACGTGCAATAATTATTGTTATCTTCGTGTTCCCTTTGTCGATTTCGGTCTCTCTCTTTAATATTGCGAACGCTTGAGCCAACAACACTATCCCTGGTTCCGCTTTGACGCGAGATACTCCCCTGGGACGATCGTAACTTTATGCGCCAGTCGAGAGAGAAAAAATGAAGGTAAAAGAAACGAGAAAATAAAATGGAGAGGAGAAGTGAAGAGCAAAAAAAAACAATAAGAGTTGAAAACTGGTAAGGCGCGATTTTTCAGGTGCAT
>JAPYZH010000160.1:0-192166 GCA_030523085.1 Meteorus colon | reverse complement strand
GCTTCTACTGACCCCCCCAACACATCCCAAAAATAAAATTGCGTCCTCTAACAAATGCAATACTTTGCCCTCGAATTGTAACATTTCAATGGACTATAACTGTAGGGATTCCAGTAGATTGTCAACCAACCACACCAGTGTCAAAGCCCTGTTTGAACTCCTTCGAGTAGTGTTAAATGATGAAACCACAATTGTGTCATCTTTGATATTAGATAAATATTTTTAGTGATGAACTAAGAATTAGTTTAAGTATCGGCATTTCTTGTGATGGTTTCTGATGGTAATATTCTGTGATTTGATGAGAATTGATGCGCAAACGCGGTGATTTATCGAACGACAATGAGTAATTTTACCAATTATGAAATTATGTGCCCACGGGAATTGATTGCATTGTATCTGATGCATGAGATCGACAAATAGGGTGAAATTCGGAGAGTTGAGTTGGTTGAATTGTCAAATAGAAACAGGTGAATTTGTTTCTATATTGATCGCACGATTCGTATTGTTATATAAACGGAATATTCGAATCAAAGTGCAAACAAAAGCGAAAACAGTTCCAAAATTTCATTGCCGCTTTGGGGCTTTTTCCATCATAGTGAACTGAATAGTCGAATTAATAAATATAACCTCACTGGATATTGCCAGAAGTGATATCCCAGTTATTGCCACGGCTCTTTCGTTTCATTGCACTGTTGTATTTGAACACATTTTTTAATATACTTGCGTATGTTTATTTTCTCGTTTTTAATAATATTTTATCTTTCTCCCTGGAGCATTTCATTGTTGCGACAACGTCGCTGGTGTGTTATCGAAAATCCATGGATATTGCTTTCCAAATTGTCATTTTGTTTCTTTCACTATCGATGCGATATTGTTCCACTTAACTTCATATTTACTATTTTTTTTTGTATTCATTCATGATTATTGCTACTTTAAAAAACTAATTTTTAACCTCCATAGCAGACAGACAGAGAGAGAGGGAGGGAGGAGAGAAAGAGTGAAATACTTTTCAATGATTCGACAATTTTTCTTTGATCATTTCATTAAACAAGAAAAAAAAAGATGTGCCATTTCGTTTATATAATTTCTAATTAACTTTTCTAAATTTTCTCGTCTATCTATCAACAAAGCCAAATTTCGTTTTCATTCATTATTACACACTGAGTGATTACAAGAACATTAAAAAAATTATCTGTAACTTCCACTTTACCAAACTTGTTATACGTGCGAACGGATATATATTGCATAATCTAACCGAATAATTTCGTGCTTCACTGATCAGGATTATTTTCATGAAAAATTGCAAGAGCGAAGTAGAAGATTCATTCTTTTTGCTGGTATATGTAGACTGATGAAGAAAAAATGAGAATATTTTTTCGTTTAAATTTCTTTATTGTCTTTTACTTTTTAAAATGTGGGAGGTCGATAACCTTCTTGACTATATTCTCACAACGCACACAGTACACGGTAGTCCTTATTCGTTCGAAGAGCTTTTCCGACGGCGTGACCAGCGTGAGCGTTTAAAGCCACGATTGTGGCACGAAATCGTGTGGACCATTACCAGTTGATATATTATCGACACGAAAGTATAATCGTCTTTTAGGTTCACTCGCTTTCTGAGGGCGAAAGAAGAGTCTACCCACATATACATTCATGTATATATGTTCTCTTTTTCTCCTTCCGTTGAACCTTTACTTCTTCTTAATCTTCAACCAGCAGGCGATTTTAGTTCAACTTTATTCGCAGACTCGGACGCTCGAGTGTGCAGGCTACGGAATTCAAGTTAAAGTCTTTCCAATTCTCTTTCTTTTCTCTTTCTCTCTCTCGCTTCCTCTACCTTTCATTTTATTTCATTTCATTTTTTTTCTCGTGATACGTTTTTTATGTCTTCTTTTTTTCTTACGCGGTAGTCACTGGTGATTGGAACGAACCGCAGGCGAAGAGAAATAAACCGTAACTCATGGCACATGCTCCATTCACTCAACCCCTCGTTGGCGTCGTTTGGTAATCCCACGTGCTCGCCATTCGTATCTACCTGAAACACAATTGAACGGAAATTACTTGACTTTCTTCTCTATGTACATGTACATTTGCGAGTCTGTGCATCATTTGGCTCAATAGTTTGCTGTTGTAATATTTTATATTCTTGATCGGGGTATGTTATAATACTTATTGTGGAATATGAGATGATCAACAATATGTATTCCGTTACCAAAGCTGTAGGTATCCGTTCCAAAATCCAGCAACAGTCTTATATTTCGTTGCCTTTTTTCTTTGGTCTACTTTTCCATGTAAATCATTTTTCCCCATCTCAAGTTACATCTTTTCTCCGATTTTCTGTATTTTATTTTCACATCATTGTCATTTTTCTATTTATTTATATTAAATTATTGGAAGAAAACATTTTAAATATCGCAGAATGTCACGTATTGTCTCAATCTAAAACTTTCTATGCATCACCTCAAATAATTTCTTATCAGTGTTAGCAATACATTCACATTGTATAAACAACAACATTGATTAAAAATTTTCCACTACACGTGAACATCACTAAATAGCAAAACTAAAACAATAACAATGTTTCATAAACACAATATACACGTCGTTTCTCTCGATAATATTCCACTTGGGGATCCTCTCTATATATCTCTTCGTACGGTTCGCTGACCATTACTCGAGGTGGGAATTGTACTTTAGCCAGTGAGATTATCCCAAGGTACACGGGTCAGCTAGTGCGATTATGACCCAAGCTCAGAAATAATATAGAACCAATTTTCAGTCACGAAAAAAAAAGGAAAAAGTTGTCTATTAATATTTTGAAAGGATATAATCAACTGTGGATTTGATGTGGTGAAAATAGGTCATGCTGGATTTTACGATGATCATCACCCGGAAAAATTTCAGACACCTCATATGATTCAGCAAAATTGTGAAAAGCTCGTATAGTCAAGCTCGCAGAGATAAACGATAATCTCTCTCCCTCTACCGTTCACCAAACTATATTCACGATAATATCCATATTCAATGAGCTCGATGGTTTATACCTATGTGCCATGTAGAATAGCGTAACCACAACCATAATTGAATGATGACCCGGTGAATGCTATTAACGCATTGAGATTGACAGTAGAACATATTGAAAGTGCGGTGATATGGGGGCTCAACAATCAAGGGAATGGCAAACCAAAGTGAGCGAGACAAGTGTGTATACAAGTGCACTACGTATGAATAGGGTGACTCATATTGACTGGCCTTATGATCATCCTCATTATTCCCATTTGGTCAGGTGGGAGTTGGAAATGTAGAGGAAGATGGAGAGATAAATAGGAAAAGAGGGTGAGGCGTGGGATGGCTCATCGAGGAAATGCACTTTACCAACGATCATATCTGACCGGGACAATGTTCCGATATGGTTCAGTGCAAATTCTCTCTCGCACCCGGATTGTGGCTTATCCAACATCCGTCTCACTGAATTTAATGGCTCGTGTGATGGCTGGAATTCAGACATCTTATGACAGGGCATGCATGTGACAATCAATGGGTGAACTTAGTTACATTACTTGGATTATAATTCTTTTACTTCTTTTCCTATTTCTATTTTGCACTCGCTTTTAAAGTACGAACATGTGAGCTTATTATACTCATTTCTATAATTTATTTGATGCTGTTCTTACTAGAAATATGAGATTGTTGAATGGGCCCATCGAATCGGATTGTTCTTTTTAGAGTAACTGAAGTTAGTTTCACAAATTCAATTCCCTTCGTCAGTTATCATTGGGCAATTCTCAATGATTCATTTTTCCAGTACATCGATAGATGGAATGAGTTGGAAATAAACGTAATTCAGTTGATTGACTTGTCTTGACACATTGCACAGGTTTGTGCGTATATAGAAGTGAATGCGAATGATATGAAAAAGTCAGTATGATTGAACGGTATCGGTATAGAATGAAGGGTGCAGATGTGTCCGTCAATTGATTTGAAACCGCAGCCAGTTTCATATTAGTTCCAATCACACACGACTGTAAATGAATTGGCAGAATAATATTGCTTTCTAATATTAAATCGATAAATCTAACAACATCTGTGTTCAGCCATCTCATCGAAATATCACTACACAAATAAAAATCGAGAATTCAATCAATCATCAAATATGGTAGTTATTATTCTGTATTTTTATTCAATATTTTTTCTTACTTTTCATAATATTGATATGGATACAGAAATATTGACTTGAAGTTGAATTAAATGAATCTCATATTGCTGTACAGTAACCTATATTTTTTCTTATGGTTTACAACTTGATGGAAATCATAAAAATAATGTCAACTGAAGAATTGCACCTCCATCCGAATGGAATATGAGTTTATCGTTGTATAAATGATACTATAAGAAAAATATTTATATTTATTTTTGTAGAACAAAACTACAGCGCTTTGAAAGAGGAAGAAAAATGGAAATGTAACTGTTAGAAAAGAATTCTTATGATATTAGTGGAGGCAATAGTTATCTCACTGAATATCGAGTTGACTTCATGTAGATAATAGTTGTTTCGTCAACCTAACGAATTACGTGGTGAACAAATGGCTGAATATGCTGGGCAGTATTTTTTTTTTCAATGGCGAAATTCTCTGACATGATTTCCTTGAAGCGCCAGCGAAGCATTTCCTGCGCCAGCAGGTTTTCCACGAACAGGGATTTGGGTCAGTTACGCCCATCCTCTTTCTTTCTCTCTTTTGCGCTGTTTCAAAAGCTCTATATCCTCTTTTTTTCCGCTATTATATTCAAGCTAGTTCGGGTGTTCTCTAATATTTGAATACAATTAATCTCTGCCCGTGCAAGTGCTTCTTATTTTTTTTGCACTGTTGGCATTATTGTCGAAAATTATATTTGCTCAGTGGTATGATGAAATTTTTAATTATTATCGCAAAAGAATGTCCATTTAATTTGAACATTTTAATGATCAACTAGAAAATGAATTCATCATTTCACTCGTTCTCCATTTCATGTTTTTTATTATGGATAAGTTATAATGGATCAGTTGGATAATGTTCAGTATCTCTATTATTGTTCGAATATCTATAACACTCAGTGGAAGTGTTGGTTGCTATTAGAGGTATATATGTATGTATATATAGACAAGGGAAATGTGGTTATGAACGCGCATTATAACCATGGACATATGAGAACGAGCAGCGCAAAATATAATTTACGAACGGTCCGACAATGTCAAGCTAGCGGCCATTTTATCCGTTATGTAAATTGATGCAAAGTAGTAAAATGAGATATTCTTCGTATAGTAATATTCAACGTTGATCGTGAACATATCTATTTCTATTTTTATTCTAATATTAAAATATGAATAAGAGTTCATAAAGGTACAATGATAGATAGCTCATCTTAATATCAATGAAATATATAAAAGAAGTTCTATTTCTTCTTTAACTATTAAAGTTATGTTATTAGGACTGAATATTTTTGTTTGGTATGGTTAATAAAAGAAGAAAAACGCCTGCAATGAGAGATATTGAGCTCAAATTTTGAAATAAGTTATAAGAACGAGAACGTTTACTGAATTACAAATTTTAATGAAACGTCGGCAATCAGCGTGAAATCGAAACTGTTGTTTGTGTGAGAGGAATAAAGTTTCGTGGAGATGACGAGGGTGGTTATAGCTATAGGAACAATATCGGAGAACAGAGGAGAAACGGAAGTCAGGGGAAATGCGAGAGGCAGATAGAAATATTGACAGAGGGTTGGAGAAATAGCGGTTGGAAATGCATCTTGGAATGCATCGTTCGTCGGGCGTTCGATATTTGCACGCATCTCATATCGCTCTCCATGATGTCCATGACGTTCTATTTATATATATAGGGGAAATGCCGCTTTAGTCAGATGCAATTGTGGTAGAATCAATGTCAGACGTTTGGAAGAAATCGCAGGCCCTTTTAACGAATTTACATTATTCAACAGAGCATTCGCACAATACTCGAGACGCGTAGCGACTTATCTTTCTTTCCTTCTTCTATTATATCAATTTATTCCAAGTCATTCTGCGAAAATCTAAGGGATTTCAATTTAACAAGGAAGAAAAATAGTAAAGAAATAAAATTTATTCAACTTTCGAGTTGTCATTTAATTGAAAATTCCACAAATAAATTCATTTCTAGGACAATGAAGGAAAAATGAAAATGGCATAATGGAATGATATATTTTCAATTGAATTTTATGCTAGAGTACATTCATAATTTTATTTTTAAATATGAAATAGATTGTCATTTGTATTAAGGTTGAAATGTTATTTTGTTGATGAACGTGGAGGACTGCGGTGGAGATGATGTAACTACGATTAATATTGTTTCGAAAAGACAAAGAATTGGTTGATAATAACAATCTTAACAGTTGAAAAATTATTCTCTATTCCCATTACTCATTCGTTGATATTAGGACCATTATTATTCACTGACATCACGTAAATTGTTTTATATCTGTCACTCGCAATATTGAAATTGTGAGATACGTTGTCCTATTATTTGTATCTCTACGTACTGAAACAGCCGTGAAAAATATGACCGATTATTCACTGAGAAGTCGCGCGTGTTCGAATTACTTTGCACTATGAGTAAGAGGTGAAGGTGAGGGTTGAGGGTGGGTGGCAAAAGGGTAAAGGACATGGTTAGGATATTGGCTATGTAGGATACGTGACAAGGGAATAAGACGAAGTTAATGCGATTCGCACGTGAAGTAGTCTCTGAGCAGCTATATTGGGATGGGTAAACCTCCCTCGTGACTAGCCTCTTTTAACATACACATGACATTGAACACTGACAAAGACGCAGTGGCTTCATAGTGGTTTCCAACTTTACGCATTTATTCCTATTGAATGATCTGATGATTCAATAACTTGTTTGTCCCTGTCATGAGTAATTGAAGCGTTGCATTGATAAATATTATATAGTCATGCTGGTGTGGAATTAATTATCAAGATTATTTATTTTACCACTTGTTGATATTTCCAAGTGAAATAATGATACGAGGTGATTGCAAACGTGTTCATCAACAGGACACTTCTGTGTTTTGGTTTTAGTCTATGCGAGGAATTACTGTGTCCAAGGGTTGAAAAATTGATCAAATAAATCTACATATTCATAAATTATTACCCCATTATCTGTCGCCTTGTCTATCTCATGTTTCCATCATACTAAATGACAAATACCAATCACTCAATTTAAAATTCAAGTCTTGTGATACTCACATCTTTCAAATTACCATCAGCATTTTACTTCCTTCTATTTTTCCTCATACATTATCAATCTCGTATTCAAAAAAGGAGAAATACCTTCACGTACAATTTCTCTTACTCTCTGTAACAATCCATATATGAGATACGTGTCAGATTGACAATGACAATTTTCCTTGATTGATATACGTCATGATCATTTCATTTTTCGTTAGACACGACGAAGGTGAACACGCGCGGTAGATGATTACCAATTATCATCTATTTTCAGTCCACCTCAGGCGTTGTCGTGATGTCCTTCGAATATAGTCATGAGTCGTCCCGTTCAATGGAGCATGCAATCTCCCTTGCTCATTGGATCGAGTGTACCTATATCCGCACAAATACACTGTCACACTGATGTTCAAAGTGCACCCACGTGCGCTCTTTCTGTGTTCGGTTGAACCGCGTCGTCGCCCCACCGATTATATGCTCTTACTGGTCGATCGGTAGCGCGTGCATAGAATTCTTTTAGAAGCAGTCAGCAGTGTCATCGGGTTTTAATAATGAAAAAGTAAATATATTATTGGCGATATGCTCATAACGTTTAAATCGCCTCAATGATGTCATTGAGGTATTTATATACTGTTGTACAACAATAAATTCTAAATTTATCCAACAGTATGTGTATAAATATTGCAGTTTATATTTTTAAACTATTGAATATTGTAGGTGGATTAATCCTCTTGGATTAAATAATACTTCCAGTTGGATTTATGTTGGAATATAGGAATACAATTTTCTTCTCTTCCGTTCTCTATTCATGTGGAACAATATTTTATTGTTCGGGTCAATAGGTTATGGTTTATATCAGATTATCGTGTGTACACACAGCCCTAATCTAGTTGGAGGCCAGCGGGATTGTTCGTCGATCCACAGAGTTTGAGAGGTCAACAAGCGGATCGAATGTTTGGTGAAAATAGCGCGTGTGTGGATAGAGAATGCGTGCAGTTGACAGGATCAACTACGTGCAAAGCGACTCAACCACAATACAAATTGCGTTAGGGATTTATAGTTTCGTGGCTACAGGGTGAAGAGCAAGATGAATCTTCTGGTGTTTTATTTTTCTATTACCGGTTTTAATTTGCTGTGAAATATTGGAAACAAAAAAGATAGATAAACAAGAATGGTCGATTGGAACCAATGAAATTGTGTTTCTTTTGTATTTTTGTTGGTTATTTTTTTTCAGTATTCAATCTTCAATTTCGTTTGAACCTATTGATACGAAAATAAATCCAATTCTCATACAATCTCGCGAGTGTTTCCTTTGTGATAACAATCACAAGTACAATGAATTCTTAATGAAAGCTTTCCCATTCGAGTGATACGGATCTATCTGAAGTTCTGGTAACAAATATGGACCTCGCAGTATGGTTTTATTGGATTCTATAGAAATTTTCCCTCAGGAATCCACAATCATTCGCTTGGAACAAATTGCATAATGGTCAAGTTTTTTATATAATCGATATCGATTATATAATTATTCTCTTGTTTGGGAAGCACAGCAGTGTTCCCTTTTGTACTAAACTTTTTAATCAAACAAATAAATTCGATGTGTATTTATATCACAAATATATTATTCTCTTTATCAATATCCATCGGATTTTAATTTTCGATTAGCTGTGAGAAATTTTTTTCTCTATAGCAAATCTAATTTCTTTCCATACTCGACAGTGCGGTTTTTGATGATTAATTATCCGTCAATATCATACCATGATGAAATGGAAATTTTTTTCTATGCAAAATGGTAGCACCTTTCATCAATGAATGCGAATTTTTGTATGTATCGAAATGAGATCAAACGAGGAGATGAGAGGGGGGCTGAAAAGTTTTGTAGCTTCATAAAGTCATTTGGTGGAAAAATTGAAAAAAGTTTCAATGCTAGCAAAGTCCAGTCAGGGCGCACAAACGAAACTCGTGAATAAAACTGGGAATGAATAAAGCTTTTCCATATGCATGTTCCAATATCGAATCCATCGATATTTCCATGCATATATATATATATATAAATATATATATGGATATACACACACACATATATCGTCGATGACACAGCAGTTGCAACGAGAGGAATACAATGGTCCACTTTTTTATCGAAAAAAGAGCTGAGAATTCCAATCCAAAAAAAAATCTCATAATTTTTTTTTTTCATTCAAACGCGAAGTTTGTATTTTTGCAAAATAATAAACTGAGAATCGTTCGAAGATATTAATTGTATATTAAATGAATTTGAACCAGTCATGAAATTGTATGAAGGGAACGAGCGTCTGTTAATTTTGTAACAAACTTAATTTATTACAATGAAAAATTTTTGTCATTTTATCAACTCTGCCAAAGGAGTGAATACGGTGAACTTTAACATCTTTCAACGCGCGTCTTTCTTCATATTGTCTACTGTTCGTCACTCGCATATTAAAACAGGCTTTTTCGTGTTGTAATAAATGTGATGGCAAAGTAGCAGAGGATGTGACGCGAGGATGCAGACGAAAGTAGAATGGAAGACAAAAATAGGTCGAGCGTAAGAGCTGTAACTTTTGTAATTGAGTTTAGTCGTTTTCCGCGTCGTACAGGTCGACGGCCTTCAATTCCTACAAACTTGAAATACTCTCCAACTGTAAATCCTATTTATTTGCAAAGAAAGAAACGTTAGAAACACTCTTTCAGTGTGTTCAAAAGAGATACGATAAGTATGTTCGAGCAATGAATTTTCAGCGAAAAGGAGTGAGAAACAGAAAAGAAAAATTTCAACTGTGGTTTTGTTACTCTTTCAACAGTTGTGCTGAACCTCAGAACTCGTAGGTAAAGCAAAGGATATCGCGCTGCGACTAGCAGTTGGTCTGCACCACAATAAACGTTTACAACTTCAACGAAAATATTGATGATTATCAGACGTCATTGTGTGAAATTTTTAATTAAAATAACCTCAGAGCAAGAGATTTTTTCTATTTTACTTAAACAAAAGAACAAATAGAGTGTGCTCATATTGAAAATAAAAATCATGAACAAATGTAGAGAAAATGAGCGGAAAAATAGGTGAAAATAGGGAGTCTATAAAATTGTGGCAACTCAAATCATACAGAAAATGCAGTGAAAAGATTTTTTTTTCCAGTTCTTTTTTTTTTCTTTCATGAATTGTGAAATTTAAAAAGACACCCTCGAGGGAACAGCGTCGAGATTCCAATCATGGTTGACAATGCACCATGCTTTGGAACTTCACCAACTGCAGAATGTTTTGATGCTTGTGGACGTGTACTGTAACGCCCAGAATGTCGTGTAGAACCAGCACCGAAGGGTGAAAATGGTGGGTGCATAATATAGACTGATAAGAAAACGGGTGAGCTGCACTACATAGCGTGAGAGTGCCAATAGCGTTACGTTTCAATTTCAACATCGTGATGGATTTCCGGAATACGTATATAGATATGTATCAGTAGCACGAGGAACGAAGGAGACTGATTGGAACGAAACGAGTTTTCTCCAGGTTTCTCGTTTTATTGGTTACTGACATGAAATGTCAGAGAGTTCAGATGCAATGACAACATTCACGGTAGGGGCAAACACGTATGTCTACATGCCTTCCCACAATTTTTCTGCGTTTCGTCATGGAATAGAAATATTTCCAAGAATTATTTCATCATCTACCCCAAAATACTTAACTCTCATCACTTGTCTAGTCATTCCATACCTGAGGAATCTAAAAACAACATTCAAGTACTTAAAAACTAATTTTCTGTGTTTCTGTATTGGTCTTTTGTTATTTGTTACTTCAGGAAAGTTGTTTCATTTTATTGGATTCGTTAACACTACTCTATACTAAAAAAACAACCAAATCCGCTTTATCAAAAAAGGATTAGCTGTTGTTTTTCCTTTTTTTTTTCTTTGTATATATATTTATATATACACAGTTCTATTCGCTTTCATTCACATCGGCTCTCGAAGCATGTATTGTATAGTGAGATTTACAAATACACCCACATACTCACTCGAAGATTCAAAGTCTTTTTGGATCGGCCTATTATGTAGATATTCTACCAGAAAGCCAAATACCCGACGTTCCTGTTTATGGAAATCGTATCGATAATACCGCGCCGCATGCATTGTGGAGCTTAGTATAAATCGGAGTATAAAAAAAAGGGTCGCTTCAACGAATAATATAGTAGGCTTAAATATAATTCGCAGCTAAAACACCTATTTGAATTTCCGTTTTGAAAGAAACATCGAGTAATAATCATTGTTTGAGATATTTAAAGATTATCTTGCTCAAATATATGATATCATTATTTTTACGCTTAACAATGACAATTCTATGGCTCTGTTGATAGAAAATCTCCAAATAAATTCTTTTTGATCATATAGTTTACAAAAATTTTATATACCTCCGTTAGTAAAGTAATCAGAATAATCTTTTTCGTCCTACGAAGCGAGATTATCTTTTATTCACGACCTAAAATTCGTGCTAATATTTTATATCTTCACTAACGATTCGCCTGCGTGCCTTATCTTTATAACCCATTGCACGTATCATTTTTGTCGTTGCTACTATCATACTGCTATATTCAGTGACCACTAAATTTCATATTCTTTTTGTAACTCAAAGTGCAATTTTTTCAACTCAAATAGTTACATTGGAAACGTTCTTGTTCGATTCATTCAAATAGTGTCAGGTTTTTAATGTATTTTTAAGAGACTTCTATCATCAGTAGTTTCTTATTTTTTTATCTCTGCATAGATTTTTAGAACTTTGTGAAATCACCAAGAAAAAAAATTGAGTTGAAACATTTAAAGTTGAAGATAAACTATTTTCTTCAGAACTAATGTGCTCTCGAAGTAGTGTAACATTACAGAAACATTGTTTTTCACACATCATCAATATTTCTGTTGACATGAAAATAACAGCTCAGTTTCTTTGTCACCGGTACAATATTTATTATTCTTTTACACGCCTTCTTTCATCCATTATGTATTACTACCACATTGTTACATTTCTACTTTGAAATAAACATACACATCTATATAAAAATATTCTAGTGTAGATGGTGACCAAATAGTTTGAACACCACGCATCAAACAACCAATCAGGCAGTGGAAATTTCACTGCTGACATTTTACGGCATTGCCGCCATTCGATCGTCTCTATTTCCCGGGTCCAAGCACAGTCTGGACGTCGTGGATCGTAACTCAAGCTTCCAGAATGTCGCTGACTCGCAAGCTTTCCAGCTTCCCTCTCGTTTGTATCCCTCTCACTTTACTCCTCTACCTCACAGTTTCTATTGTCACAGTGAACTACCACCCAATCCCTTGTTATAAATATGAGCTTAAAACTACCCACTTCATCCACATTTAAGCAGTTGTAACTCATCGTTCTCCATTGCTCTGGCTCCTTTTCTTTTCTTCTTCAATAAATTTCATATTGTTTAAACTTTTCGTAATAATTCACGGAAATTTGATTGTTTCAAATCACCCAAGCATTGTGCAAAGTTCTGTGAACAAAACCAGAAAATGTTTCATCGTTAAAAGCCAACATATGAGTGTACAAGAAATTAATTGAAGTATATGGAACAGTATAGCTATGTCATGTGCTCAGCCATATGAACATTTCCACGTTTAATGCCATGAGCCAGGCGGTTTTGAGTGTAGTACGTAACTAACGCACGTCAGACACATGCACCCTGCGATATGATGGACGCCTGCCATTAGTCATTACCGGTATGTCCAAAGGATCCGTAGCGTATAAGAGTCCGTTGTACGAAATACATATGTGAGTGTGTATATGTCGCTAGCGCAGTTACGAATCGCGTATCGTCGAGAACTTTCAGTGCTGGCAAATATTGCTCGCGAAATATGTGAGATATTGAACGAGCAATTGAATTATTTAACGATTAATAATAGATTATAAATTGTTTACTTCCAATTGATTAATATCCAAACTATTCTCAAGGATCATTGGAAAAAAAAATTTCTCTACAATCTCTGAATATAATTTCCAATTTCGTGTCCATCCTGAATTCTCATTTGTTCGTAAATAATTCGCAGATAATTTTGCAATGGTTGATACTTTATTTATCTCAAACTAATAATAACAATAATTGTTGTAGGATTAATAATGATAATAGTAGAGGAAATATTTCACGAGAAAGTTTGGTAGACTTTTAGCGAGGCTGTTTTTTTTCTGTTCTTTCGGACGGAAACCCAGGCGTCCTCATAAATCATTGCCAAGAAATTAATCATGGAATCTCGCACGTTCGAGAAAAAAGGTTAGTTATTATAGTTGTGGCCCGGCGTTGTTCCACCGTTCTCTCATTCGCAGTGTGCTGATTTCTTTTTTTCTTTCCTCTTTTTTTTTCCTTTTGTTTTTCCATCCATCAGATATTACCAAATAAAGCGGCCACCCCTCAATTCAGTTCTCGTTGAGAAAACCTGATCGGCCACGGCGAGTTTAATGACTGGTCTAATGTGAATATACCAATCTCAGACACGTTTAGGAGCTCAATGAGAATTATTATTGTCATTTGTTGATAATTTTCTGACATCAATTTGATATGTTACAATGTTTTATTATCATCCATTTGGCGATAATTGTTGATAGTAAAATGAAAATAACTTTTTATTTAAGAAAAAAACAATTTTTATGATTTTTACTTTTAATGGTGAAGAAATGTATAAAAAAAATGAGAGGATAGACAAAGCCGTGTGATAATTCATGACTGAATTAAACCGTGCAATTCATAGTCTCATAATGGCTTTCACATAAATGCCGTTGCAGTGCAGAAGCTCGCGGACAGCTATGGCACTAATTCATAGCCAGATACATGGACGATTCAATGCGAGCCATCATCGTTTATTCCCAAAAACGATATAGCCATACGCATGATCCTCTCTCGTTGTTGGACTATTCAATGTTTGACCTTCCTCTCTCTCTATCCACCTACCCCTAATATGTACACACGTGCGCCTCTAGCAACCGTACCACATTGACCGTAAAGCGATCAGGTATGCCCAATGTATTTATACGTACAGTTCGATCATTTACCGCATTGCGACTCTGTGATGTTTACAGGTTATTCACTCTCGAGTTCCATGTTAGTGTTGAGCTTATTACAAATTTTGGTTCCATTTATCAGTTATTGAGAATTTTATTTATTCGACTGGAGATTTAATGATTGATTTCACAATGTTTCAATACTTCATTGGCATTTATTATTCATCAATGTTGTCATTGCTTATCTCAGTTTGAAGTCATTCTTTTTAATGATATAATTGCAGTTTTAATCAGTGCAAAGTTTGCAATCATCATTTAGAAATTCAGATAAAAAATTACATTGGTAATTGATGTTCATGTAAATAATGGCAAGAATTTGATGAGTTTTTATATTCCTCGAATGTCCAACATTCTTCTACATCCTCAATGCAGCTACAATTATTTAATTTGTAATTGTAATAATATTTTTTATGAGTCATTCATTGTATGGCTTAATTCAATTTTATCACCGTAATTCCAACAGTATTTTCTTATATTTTCTCATCTTCATATAAATTCCTATTACCTCACAGGCTTTTATGTACAGCCATTCAATTTTCTCATTATCCTCTAGTTTTCTGGAATGATATAACACGTTGAAAAAGAAATATAATTCAAATGCTTTTACGTGGATTTAGTTAACATTTCAATGAGGCTCCGAGAAAAGGCATCACTGCTGCGAGTAGAACTCTGTCTTGATTTCATTGCTCGCGTTATACACCTCCACGATTTGATTCAATATTGTGGACCTTCGGGAATTTATATCAGGATGAAATTGCGTCAGCAACATATTACATCAGTCTCATACTTTACTTGTATAATCTCGTTCACTTTTTCTTCATTTCATACGTCATCCACATAGTTCATATATAAAGTTGTACGATAAACCATCGTGTCACTACATCCTGGTGGACAAAATTAAAATCGTTAACCACTTTGATGCCAGTGTGAGAAGGTAGAGAATATTTGTTACGACACTATTTCCAGAGAGTGTCTTCTTTTTTTTGTCTATATTGTAGATGTTATTTCGTTTCTTTTTTCATATTTTCCTTTTTTGATAGTTTTGTGTTGTCATTTTTTTGTCTAATAGTTGAATGACAAATTAATATTTGCAGCTGTCACAAAACTTTACGCACGTCAGGTATATTTATAGAATAGAATGAATCAGGAAATATCTTTTGACTGAATCAACTTATCGATCTCACACTGAACAATATTCCAAATATATTATAAATAAGATTTTATTATATGTTCTTCAACCTCTATGAATGTAGAGGTCACATTATATAAGGGATTTTATATGGCTCATAAAAAATCTTGAACAATATTCCAGATTAAAAATGATTATTGTATAGCGGTTGCTCGTAAAGTTTCGGTACCTTTTCATATACGAATGTAAATATGAAAAGTCAGCAATACATAAGAGGTTGTTGAGAGGGAGTATACCCTCAAACAATTGGTTGTCGTGATGATAACAGTTGGCGATGTCAGTTGTATTATACGCAGATGTATGATGATATATATATACAATCATACTGCGAAGATTTTCTCGTCTGCGGCGCGCCTCGTACAATTCTTTGCAACGCTTGTTAAAGTTGTTGAAAAACTCTTCGTAACTCCATGAGAATATTGTTGAGACGCGCTCTGCTAGTTAGATTGGACAACGCGACGTTTTCCTACAGACGATGACAACACATACAATTGGAACTGCTTGTTATTCAACATTGAAGATAAAAAATAATGGCAGAAAAAATTGTTCACCAGGAAATAAAAAAATATTGTTTTTATCTATGCGGGCCCTGAGGATTTATTTTCCCCCTCTTGTATTTCAATTAGGGAATGAAAATAAGATTTTCTGCATTAATATTAAATACAAATCACAGTGCGATAATGTAATAACAAATTGGAATTTTAAATTACATTTATATTGAAATATTGAAATCAGAAAATGTAGCATTTCTAATGTTCTTTCATCAAGCTGATAAATTTATGGATTCAAGACATAAATCCACAGTGATAAATATATATTAATATATAAAATAAAGTTATGACAGTACAAGTCAACGGTGTCAAGGTGAGAGTTGAGTGCAAATTGAGCTCAAGTCTCAATCTCAAAACTAAGTACAGATTTAGGGGGTGGCCCTTTCATCCTTTATGTAGCACTAATTCCAGGTGGATTAACTAAATGCTACTGAATGGAATAACGTAATTACTGTGCACCACGTACAGCCACCAATACTCATTAGAGATGAGCACAGTAATCTGCTATAGGTACTGTCGATTTATTGCCAATGAATTTCCTCATTCTGTGAATTGTCTCGTTGTATTGAATTTATTTTCATCAGAATGATAGATGCTATTCCAAAAATTTTATATTTATCAGTCAGACCGTGACGAGATATACGTTGTGAGAAGTATTATTTTTCATTGATCAATAAAAAATATAGTCACATTGCATTTATTGCAGGGTCTTTTCGTTTAATGCTAATATATCCAGCCCATTGTGGCAACGTTCATGCCAACAAAAGACATTGACGGCAGAACTATAGTGAGATCGTTATCACTCTCGTAACCAGACTTCAGAAAAGAGAATGGCTTAACTACTGTGAATAGAAATAGTAAAAAAAAATGTTCAAGTTCCATATCAAATATATTCAAAGCGAATTCTGTCTCATTTTCATCATGAAAATACGACAAGAGAACTGTTAGAATAATTGATGACAATAATGAGAATTGAAATATGAATGGAATGAGCATAATAATCTTTTCATAGTGGGATTTTGCATTTGTTGATATAACTCATTCATTGCTTGACACGAGTCCACTCTGTGATGATGCCAAAAAAAAAAACATGGAAAAGCCATTCTTTTATGAAGGACGAGACCTTTCAACGAACTAGGACTATTCATGAGCGTGACGTCCACATTGCTTTGAAAACGACGAACGTTTTGCGCCAATAGAGCAGTAGGGAAAAAAAATAAAACGAAAAAATAAAGCAAATAACGTGCCTGGGAAATAATAAAATAATAATAATAATAACACGAATTATATGAGAAATCCCATTTCATACTTTATAAATATTATCATCCAATTTCGAAATTCAATTCATTTATTATGCATTGAACGTTGATTTGTGCATTCAGTTTATGGGAAAATACAAAATATACTACAATGGAGTTATAACAGATATAAAAGCTGCGGATAATTGAGAAGAAAAAAAATTAACAAGGGAAACGCGTAAGTTGTTTTGGTATGCATTCCACGAATACGACATCGGTTCGATTATTTTTAATGGTCCGTAAATTTGGGTCAGCGCAGAGCGGGGTTTAATACAAGTGAGTCTCTATGTTGGCGTGAGCATCTCTCTTTATCTTTCACTCACTCTTTTACTTTCATACTTTTTTTTTCTTTTTTCCCACACATACACCACTCTGATCTGTCTCATTCTCTCACTCTCTCTCACCATTTCTATACGAGATGGGCGCCATTATTCGACGAGCTTTTAAGCCAGCTTTCCTTTTACGTTTATTAGAATCCTCCCACTTTGGGAGACTTTTATCTACTCGGCGTGCTGTCTCGGCCGGACGCAGATTACTTTAGTCTCTTGCATACAGGCTGCAGTCTTATATATTATAGATATTGATAGAACTCCCATGGAAATTTCCGTTACCTCTTAATAAAACTTGATTTTCTATTCAGCTTATGTGATATATTATTGAAAAACTTTTCTTAAGTATACCTACGATAATTTGCTTGAATTTAGTTTTTTATGATAAAACAAAGTGCCATTGTAGGAATTTTAAAATTTTGTTGCAAATTATTTATCTTGGTATTTTATATTGTATAAAATGTGCTCATTGGATATTCTGTGAATATTTGTAAGAATTGCGAAGTGAACTTAGTCATCATCATGTGACTCTTGTAAATTTCCCATGGGATTTTCTGGAGTATATATCCGAAGTAATTGTTAACTCTGATCGCTTTTCTGCTTTTCTTCAGAATTGTAATTTTCCACAAGCATGATTTTATAAATCTATTTCAGAAAAAAAAATTCATATGAAGGAGAGGAACAAAATTCTTTGTCGATAGAAATAATCAGTACTTGGTTATATAGAAGAAAAAAATTATATTCATTGCAACTACTTGGATTCCTCTCGTTATTATCCACAACTCGAGTGTATCGATTACTCTCTTTTATTTTTTGAAAACTTCTTTCATTCAACTGACGATAATTTCATTTAATGCTACGTATACCCTCTTGTAACTTGATGCAACTTTTAATGTGGAGTGCTTTACCTTTTGTGAAGTGGGGGCTTCATCCCTCGTTGTACTCATGACAAGTAGATATAGCTCCCGAGAGAGAAGTGTATAAAACGCAAATTTTACTGGGAAAATTGTGTGTTATCCGAGATAAATAATAAGGGGGAAAAAAATGAGGGTAAGAATAGGAAGAAAGTTCTTTTTCCGCTTGTCAATGCAATCAAAATGCACTGCAGTGGGCATTTTTATCTCATTGAATATAGATTTTCTAAAGGTTGGCAACTTTTTCATCTTCTTATTCATTATGAGAACTTGCAATGCAAAATAAAAATGAATTTAACTGATGATTGTCTGTAGTGTGCTTGAAATTTTGCCAATCATAAGTTTGTTTTCATCAAGAAGCACGAGCTTATATAGTTGATGATATATCAGTGGATCGTTAGGATGGAGTTCACTGAAGTCAGTAATCCAAAAGAAAAAATAACACTTTAACAACTTCATCTTATTTCACAACAATATCAAAGTTCGTTCATCAGTTTATGATATGATTTTCAAATCAAAAGATGATTCCAAATTAAATAGAGTATTATTGTCCACTCAGTCTTTCTCTTATATTTTCAATTCTTTTATTATTTTTATGTTTGGAAAATCAAAATTTGTGATAAAAGTACACTGTGAAAACCACTTTTAATAAATCTCCAAGATCTCGGAAAATACTCCATCATTTTTGTTTTTTTTTCTTTTCTATTTTTACACATTGCTCACTGAACTTTCTTTTTTTTCTTCCTTATTTTTTTTTACGTGGTATAATAAAGTTTAACGATTGTGCGCCACCTTCTCACTCGCCCTCACGATTTTTGGAGGACACTTGACATGTCGTTACCCTCGCCAACGTATGTTTCATGTGAGTATACACTGTGTGCGCACGCAGCTGTAAGAAACATTCTCTTCTTTATGTACTGTCAAATATTTTTCTCAAAAATCATAATTAAACTGATGACCAGAAAGAAAGAAGAACAAATTCGAATCAGCCAATGAAAAATTCATCTGTTTTCAATGTTGATAAATGTAAAGCCATGAAAATGAAATTTATAACGAGAAGATTCATTTAATATATGAACTAAAATATATTTTTATTGATTCAGCAGTGAATGAATTGTGAGAGAAAATAATCGTGTACGAAACTGGAAGGAAAATACTATGAACACAAATTACGGTTGTAGATGAGATAAATATTCATCGACGACTTACAGCTTTTAAACTTGTTTCATGTACCGCGAACAGTACATAAGGTCTATATGTGTATTGAGGAGGTTGTCTGTATGGTTCTTCCTGTCTTGCCCCCATTGTCGGTACAACAATACCGTGGCAACAATGCTCTCTTTCTCCATTTCGCTTTCTCTCATCGTTCTTCTCTATATCGCCTAGCACAAACTCTCATAAAGGTTCGTAGTACATTTAGTCGGTCGAGTAAACGTTCGAGGACAAATCTCATCTACCCCACCGCGAGTTTCATCCACGTCCATAGCTCCAAATATCACCTACCCAACATTTCAAATATACCCACTAGCATCTCCACCAATACATTGGATATGAATCCAGTTAGTATTCACAGTGCAACCGCAAATTCTGCATCAATTGCGCTCAGCATTGTAGAGTTATATAAATACCGATGGGTTGGAAACTTCACGGGCTTTCTCGAGGTTTGGTCACGAGTTATACCAATAGACTCCATACCGATATGCCACAACTCTTTATCAGTACAGGAATGTTATGAAATTCCGTAAGGAAAAATAAACACGTTTTTGACCCGATTTTTCCTCCAAAAATATGAGATTCAATTTTTATTTTTTCTCATGGTATTACAGTATAGCATGACATATTTTCGTTGGACGGAGGAGAAAATAAAAAAGAAAAAAGAAGGAAGAATAATATTAATAAAAGCTTCTTCGAGAAGTTTCAGATCCTTCCTGTGCGAAATTTCGAAGCAATAAAATTTATCCTGAGAAAACAATATACCAGAGAAGAGTGGAGAATAAAGTGGATGAAAGGAAGAGGGAAATTGATGCCATTTTTTTTTCTCTCTTCCTTTCTTTGTAGAGAGGAGGACCAGTGCGATATTTCATGTCAGGCGATAGTTCTTTCAACCTTGACGCACAAACGCAATATCCGCAATTGTACCTATCTTCATCATGTACGTCATTTATTCTCGTGTTAGAAACATATATCGGAAAATTTTTCTTTTATACTCTACATTTTATTGTTCTCTTTTTCATATATGTACATATATGTTGTCACAGTGCTTTGCACACTTCTGTTTGCAGTTACTGTTGTGAATCATAAAATGTATCTATAAAACTCTCTTCACTGTATACTGTGGAAGTTACAGTGGCGTGCGGAAGAGTAAACGAGTGCTATATATTGGAAAATACACATTCGCGTAGATATTTCAGATCCAATCTCCTGGTGATTCGTATCAACATTGTAATTTCCTTCAATGTCCTCTGATCTCACTTACGAAACGAATATCAACATTGATAGCATGCACAATCGAGCGTGCAAGGCTTCGCATCTTTTTTTTTTGTTCTTCTCTTTCGTTGCTGCTTCGCGAAACAATCTCGCATCATCTTCAATGCCACTAGCATATACGCACATATATATTTATCGGATATATTATTATTATGTGGACATTATGAGATTATATCGTGAAAATTTCATCGTTTTTTATGCAAGTTACAGGAGGAATAAGATGATAGGATGGAAAGAATTTTGTTTGTATAGGGGAATACTAAAAATAGTGATATGAGGAACATCAATTTGAATAATATCTACAATGAAAATCAGACAGTTTTATCTTACTTATAAATTTTTCCCTTTCACAGTTGATTGTTAACCTAATTTTACATGTCAATTCTCACGTAATTTCTTATCTGAAATAAACGTTACTTGAAAAAAGGGAAAACTTAGTCAGTTGTACAGAATTTTCATCATAGTTCTGATTTATGTCTGAACCTTTTTTGCTGATCTACTTCTCGTTAAAACATTCAATTATCATTTATTGAATTCCACTATTTATGTTTTTTTCTATGTAGAGAGTATTTCAATTTTTTTTTTTCACTATCTTCATAAATTATATTTTATTTTATACTGTTATTGGATCAAGCGAGTTAGTTCTAATTGACATCAAGAGGACTGTGAGATTCTTGAATGCATAATAGAGTGTTAGATATTCATGATATTTTTTTTTATTTTCTTCTCCTTCAATTGAAATTATGAAGATGAGTTGGATTAATTCAAGCCTATGAAGAATGTCCAAATGAGTAGAACTGAAATGGAAATTAATATATTTCAATCCAATGACGCATGCTCTATTTCTAATATCGATCAATGTAAATCTTGGTGGGTGTACTTGTGTATCAAGCTCTCGTTAAACCATGAAATTACAGATGACTGTCAAATGTACATGAAAGTGCAAATATCCACATTCAAATCAAACACAGTGAATTGTGTTCATTTCGTAACGGTTGACAGGTGGCGCGCCGCCGCGCGTCTATTGATTGGTGTTCAACGTCCTCCATCACACTCACCATACACCAGCTTCCCAATCTACGCATCCTTCAAGACTTTCACGTATGCATCGATTTCCATTGCTTTCATGCTTTCCATCTACTTATACTTTGCGTGCAATTCTCATTCTATTTTGCGGAAACACTTTTGGTTTTATGGGTGAATTGAAAATCTGCATGAATCAACCCATCTACTTTTAGAAATTGTTGAAAGTATTGGAGACGTTGGAAAAAAGAAGGAATCGGACTCAATGAAATCTGTTTCCATATTTATTAGGATATATATATACATTATCTGTTGACTATTGATCAAGTTTTACTGTTCAACTTCATCTGCATGATAGCAAACAATTTAGTTCTTTTCGAAACTCATCATTGCAAATAAAGTTCACCAAGTAATTTCATGGTACTTTAATAACCTCACTCGATTAACTATTCAGGGAATAGTTTGGATTTTAAAACATCAGTTTGCTGTCAAGCATTTTTCTCATTCATTCATGTGTGAAATAATCTCTTGTGAAGTATTCGATGACATTGAAAGTGAGATTGAAACTAGAGATAGAAATTCTTTCTCTTCTTGTATCTCAATTTTGCATGGAGCTCCAAAATTCATTTACCAAATGCTACTGAAAATAAATTCTCAATCAAATTGAAGAAATAATATTTGAATGAAATATCAAATTCTTCACTAATGAGTACTTTTTACGCTACTTTCAATATCTGCATTTATTTCAGGAACACTTTATTATACTTTATGCTTTGATTCTCTATTGGAGAATGGCTGTTGCATACGATTCATAAATGATTCCACTCGCTAACTATAATGGAATTTTTTTGAATGACTTACAAATGCACAATTCTTCCACTTTCCTTGTCAGACATACTCCGCATTTTCAGGAAGATCAAAGCGGAAAAAATGTAGATTGAATTTCATTCCCGTTGTTAATATACCAAGTTACATTTAATATTTATATTGTTTCCAGTTGGATAAATTTATTCTCATTGTTGCACGATTATTTCCTTTAGTAAAATTCTTCGTGCATTATTAGACCAAATACGGTGAACCTAGAACCAAAAAAAAGGAGAGAAAGGAGTGAATACATAAGAGACAAGAGTGTTGACGAAACTGTAGAAACTCTTTACCCTTTTGCGTTCACCATACTTAACTCGTCTTTGTTCTGTCACTGTGATGTTTTTGGGCCGATTTTGTTTACTTTGTGAGCATCTGGTCTAACATTATCCACATACATCGAATATCCGTTTTACAGCGCTCCGGCGCACTCTCTAATTCTCCTATCCTTTGTCCAAACTCTTTTTAACATTTTTTTTTTCTTTATTCATCGCATGGTTAGCTTGTACTCTATTTACATCAAGCGAAAATATATTGACAATCACAAAGTGCGCGCAATTACCATCAACAAAATCTTGCTTCATGGTGAATCTCAAATGATTTTTAGTAATTATCGCACAGATCATAGGAAATAAATTTTATATGGTCGTTTCGTTATTTTCTGCGTTAACATTCGTATTTTATATATTTTATCTCACCCAGCCATCAGAGCACAACAATTCTAACACATGAATTCTCGAATTGGTGACTTTCTGGTTATAATTAATTGCAAATCTGACACTCGGCTTGTTTATTCATTGCTCATGGGGCGACCTCCACCTAGCTAAACATCAGAAAATGAATAACAAAGAAAGTATTGATAATTACATGTTAATTAGTGTTTTTACTAATTAACTGTAATTATTCAAGCTCCAACTTGTCATGGAGAGATTGGAAACATCGTTGACTCATTGTAACATCATCATTTTCAACTACTTGAACTAGAATATTTTATTACTAATTTTTTTGTGCCGTAAACATGTGAAACAAAAATTGTAATAACATGATCTGAATTTATCTTCAACCCCACTTCATCAGCACACCGTTCACGTTAGAGTTGATCGGCTTATAAACCAGACCAATCCATTACACGCGTGAATATATACAATTAAAGCCACGATAATAAAGTCAGATACTGTGTGACATTAAAGAGATTTGAATTGGAACACGAAAATATAACAGAACACAATTGTTAAACAGATACAAAATTTCTATTAGTTCCAACTCTCGGTTTATTTAGCATCATGTATTCATTTTTGTACTGTTATTCTTGGTATTGATTCAGGCTATGGAAAAATCCTAGCCTTTTTCACTACTGTACAAATATGATGCGATATTGGCATCCGCAAATGAAAGATGTACACATGGTGGATCCAATGGAAATGCAATTTTGTGTTGAAACAAGCACAAAATGAAAATAAAAGAAAAACAAATCGAAGTGGTACATACGAACACAATTGCTTGACATCCTGTAGAAACAAACCGACAACCATTAACGACCACTTCATACACCGGAAGAGCATATCCAAACCGATCCCAAATAGAACGATCAATATATGTAGTGTGTGAAACACGTAACAGTTTAGTCTCTCATATCAAATTGCTGCATCTATATACCTTACAATTCAGTTTTCCATCGCAGTGTAGTTGCACTTCACATGAAATTTGCAATGGAAATTTCATATTTGGATTGCGTAAATTCTCATTCAAGTCAATATGATTTTAACGTATAACGATCTATATATATTCTCATAAAAAGCTTTCATACGAATATATTTTTATACTGAACACATATCTTCTTTCAGGACAGAATGAAGTGTCTTTATTTTGAATTTAAAATATCGATATTGCATTGATGGATGTTAAATTACATTCGGACTTTTTTCCCTCTTTGATATGGTAAACAGAATTATAATTGAAGGTATCGAATGACCATATAGATGGTGAAGGGAAGAAAGAAAATAAAAAAATGCAACCTGATATTCTCTAATGAACTGGCATGTCCATTCGACAAGTATGAAAGCTCTTTTCATTGTACTATTTTCTATTCATATTATATCACTGAATTCTATTTCAATTTACAATATTTTATTATATCATAATATAAAGGTTTGAAAGAATGCTATTCTATAATAGGATTGAATATTTTATCATTATTGTCTGAACAGAAATAATGAGCTAAAACTGTTCGTTACTCCGATGGAATTAAGGATAAAAATATGTGAGATGGAGTTTGTGGGATTGATTTTGATGTGAAACAGTTGTCTAGCGTATAGTACTGTTTAATGGATGTGATTGCGGTGCATAAACGACTAATCAGCAAACTTGATTTACTCGATTGGGTGTATATTAGCTTTGTATATTGGTGCGTATTAATTGTGATGCATATCTCGGTTGTGAACATGGCTATTATATTAAGCTAGGATTTACATCGACTCAAGTATGGTTAATTATCCTTCAATATGCCATTGAATATCGAGATTATATGTGATAACTTTGTTGAGATTGATTGAGTGACAGTGAGTAGAAAGTTTGCACGAATTCTATCAGCTTCAATGGCAATCAATATGAATGTGCATCTATTTATGATAGTACTCAGATGAATTTCTTGTTTTACAGGCGCCATATTCGAGCAGGGAACGGACGAAGTTCAATCCGCTTTCAAATACGCCATAGCGATACATAATCAAAATAATACCACTCGTCGCTTTGATCTACAAGCTTATGTGGACGTAATCAATACTGCTGACGCTTTCAAGCTCTCTCGATTGAGTAAGTATACACCAAGAGTAACCTGAAAGAACATAAATTTATAAAGTGCATACATAGATTGAAGATTGAATATTTATAATATGCATCCTCTGCCATTAGCCGAGCTTTTTATGAGCGAACAAAAAAAGCAATTACTAATAATATACCTTGCATAATGTATTCTCATGAGATAATCCCCTCAATAGTATTTAAATAATTCTCCATCACTCATTTTGTCAATCACTTCTATAAAAATATTATACAAAATGCTATAAAAGGAAAATTCTGCTTTTGAAAATTGTAAATGGCGATATTACAATTGTAGAATATATTTTACTATATCAAGTGAATCCAAATATGTTGAATGTGAAGATGTGGTGGAAAAGTGTAATATGTCTACATGAATGTCGTGGTGTTACGTGCACTATTGCATTGTAATAAAATCTTGAGTAGGCGAAAGAACATGAGTTAAAGCAGGGTTGCGTCAAAGCGCCAGTCAATTTACAACACAAAAAAAAGAGAATGGATGAATGGAAGAAAGGAGGGAAAGAAGGAAGAAAAATGGATAGACAGGAAGAAAGAAATGCCTTTAGTATATTCAACAGTATGCTTTTACACCTCGCCGAAGCTTTCAACTCACAGCAAACGCGATAACCTCTTTATAGTTCTGTCTACTATTATATATTATATGAACTATGCAGTATCACTACTGATGTTGGGGCTGTTTCTATATTTCAAAGATATGTAATGGATCTTGGGTCATGAGTATCCGTCTCTGTGAACGCTTATCAGACTTGTTGACAATCAGCATACACTGCATTGCTGACACATTGAGAAAAAAATTTAATTAATTATCCCCTATTTATATCTCTAGACAAAAAGATAGTCATGATATTTATCATGAGAATGTTTTAATTAACTTGGAGGTTGGATTTCACTGAATATTGCGATGTTAGTATGAAACGTAACTCGAATTTGAGTAATTTAATGGATAGAGAATAGAGTTTTTGGTAATCTGACATTTTATCCTACCTATAGAGGAGGAAGAAATGGACACCATTTCATGGAACTTGAATTTACCACGATTGTCTTCGTCGCTGGTGCACTTACGAAATTAAATGTCTTATTCGTCACTGTATATACTGTACCTTCAGTTTGTTCTTACTTCCGCCGCAATTTTTCTTCTAGTTGAATTCTCTCTGATTGTATGACTGTCACATGGTGGTGGAAAAAAATAGTTTACGAATCCTATTCTGGCTCAATATAATTTATATAATAAGTGAATTGTGTTTTTTAGTTTGGCAGATCTATAGAAGTAATTAGTATAAATTCATAATTTCACTTAGGGATGAGGAAAAAGTGACATTGATATTTTTTAAACAGAACAAAATTATGAGCGTTATGAGCCACACTGAAGTTGTCATTCGTTATACCGTAAATTATGAGTTCTCTATTGTGAAAACATGTATCGGAGTCGTTATCTCTTCGCTCGGTTTGCTGTATGTAGTGAACTCTTGCAATGTTTGCTATAATCACGACCTTAATTTCATCTGATTTTGTCATGCAGAATTTATGAAGAAATATCCACCATGATATTGATGTTCTCTCGACTTTCTATTTCTTCATGACTTTACACACTTACATGACCTGGAAAATAATTTACCAGGCTTTTCTCCCTAACATATCACATCGTTAAGTTTCCCGTCGTCCCCATGAACGGTCCAAAATGACTTTTCGAGATAGCTGAATAAAATTTTCGCAAACTTTACGTAGAACATTTCAACTTGATTTGATGAGTGAAAACCTTTGAGGAAAAAGTCACGAAAAAAAGTTTTATATATGAGAAGAAGTAAAAGAAGGCGAATGAGTGCAAATAGCAAAAGGGAGTGACAGACGACGACAGGGCTTCTCATCACGCGCGCACAGTAATCTAATTCCCAAGTTTCCGAACCCTACTATATATGAAGGGGTGCATTGGTGGTTCTACCGCCGAGTGCTCTCGACAACCGGATGACACGCGCGACACCCGTTTACAATAATAATGGACGAGAAGCATAATTTTGAATAGCTTCTCTAGTAGGAGAAAGAGAAAATGTCCGCGTTGAGAAATGACATTCGGAAATGAGACTTCGAAAGCTTGGTAACTTTCTCGCACTCAATTTCGTCTGCTTGTATATATATATATATACCTTTTGTTGATGAAATGAATTGCCATACTTTAATAATGGTGAATCGCTCCTGACTTCTTCATCCACTAAGTGAAAACTGGTCTTCTCAATGATCTGAAGTGTGGCTGGAGGACAATAGACGAAATAGTACGAATTGGATGAACAGTGCTGAACGCAAATTCAACTGATATCAAATGTGTCAATTCAAAATGTCGGAATATTTCGTTATATATTTTCATCATCGCTGACATCGTAGTGGATTTTCAACTATCTCCAAATGTTCCAGAAGGGAATGTGATGAAACGATAGTCAATGGAACGTGTTGACATCGTAAATACTTTCCAGCACACAAAATGGGTAGCTGTACAACTTGTTCAATTCATCAGGTTGTGCGGATTCTAAACATAGTGAGATTGAAGTAGAATGTTTTCTCGAGAGAACTCAATAACATACTTGTACGCAGTTACAGAAATGTCATTGTTCTGATGGTTCAATAATATTTATGTCCGTCTCACAGACTTAATATGCAAGTTGTGGGGATTTAACATCGTACAATAGAGGAAACTAATTCTACACATTAACTACTTGAAAATAGAGAATTATGTAAAACATTAATATTGAATACACTTTCATCATTTTTTCAATTGCTTTCGTTGGAAGAATTGTCCATATATTTGCTCATTGCTCATTGCTCGTTCAATTTATGAATCACTGTGCACAAACAAACTGAAATGAAAGCACATCAAAGTAACTTAATAATAAAACAAACAAAGAAAGGAAAAAAAGACAGTGGCTTTATGCAAAATAAAGAGATTCATGAATATTACGAATTTTCTGAAGACAGAGACTGCACCAGGAAAAATATTATTCTTTGAGGTGACGCGAGAGGATCCTTTAGGAGTCTCATGAGCTTTCACGAGCGTCTCTTCGCGCCATAGCCCTGCAATGGCTATAAACACGAGGCCTTAAGGGACGCGGAGTGCTCGTAAGAATTTCCGATGGAATAACGCCTGTGACGAAGGACGAGGGAAAAAGGGGAATAGAGCGGAGGAACGAGCTAAAGCGTAAATATCTCGAGAATGCTTTCTCATAAATCTCCTGGATCTCGATATTCTTTTTCTTTTTATACTTTTTCGAAAAAAAAAAGCAAAAAAGGGGGATCATATTTTTCTTCAAAATAACATTGATCACCTCTTTATAATTCATGACCAAACGAAATGATATTCTTACAAAATATTTATTATCAAAATCAACCATGATCAATTAATTCCGTGATAATAATTCCAGTTTCACCTTTCTCATTAATAACCCAAGTTTACCAACTTTATTTAAAAAAATTTCACAATCTTCAATATCACTTTTATAATATGAAGTGAAAAGGTTTAGAAATATGAAATCATGTATATGAGAATATAAGAAATGTCACATGTTATTGGTTGGAGAATAATATAGTAGATAAAGTCAGATCGATATATTATCGATGTGTAATTATTTGAAGTAATACAAATGTGGCTTTTTACGGCTTTATGTGGTTTCACACCTTGGGGCGTCGGATAAACCGGCGGGAATTGAACCTCAGGATTCATCTCGCATCGGCCTTTCAACTTGGGGTGGAGGCGGCGAGAAGAAGGTACGCGCGAAGAGTGAAAAGCAAATGTGCAACTACGAGTATAAGAGAAGGAGGTTGGGAGAGAGGTTGGTTGGGAAAGAAGGGAAATACCCTGGGGAGCCCTCAGCCGATTTATGCCACCCTACTGCCTCCCCCATATCCAATGCTCCGCCGTAGAGCTGGCAACGTTCACCTCTTATATATATTCAACCTCTCATCCTTCTATACTATACACCGCGCTTGGGCATCCTCCGACCGACATTCTACCAGGATATTATATGATATGCACCGAAACGTGATAGATGGCGATTATGTTCCGCTAAGATGTCGACCAACCAATTCTATGCTCTGATATACACTTTTCTACCACTGCATTTTTCTCGCAATCTGTTCTTCTTTTTTTTTAGTCTTTTTCATGATAGACATTATTCATGCGTAAAAATATTTTGATAAAGAGTCTATAACTACCTAAATTTATTGCTGGCAAATGATTTATCTGAATTTATTTAGTGAATGAATGTGGACTATACTTCTTTTCGACTATTTAATTATCTGCAATTTTTAATTGATTTTCAATCTGTCGCAAGAGAGTTTCTATTGCAATAGATCATATTTAATTGCTGGTGATATTAGTAGAACACGTATTGGGTTATTTAATGTTGAAAGTTGTAAGTATCCATACCGTGTAGTTCTCAAAAGAGAACGAGGACTAATTCCGAAATAACTTTGTCATTATTAAGTTTCAAGAGTGAACGGAGTCACAAAATATCTTCGTCGCATGCAACTCCAAAACTTGACTGTTACTAAAGACTTGCGCGTTTTTTGAAAGACGATGTCTCTAAGTGAGTGGCGCAAGTCAAGACGGAGAAGATCAATTTAAAGTTCAACAAACGACGCGCTTTCAGCTTAAACCTGTCGTACACTTTCCTCACTTGCCCTCTCGACTCGTCAAGTAACGTCGACTCAGAGCAATCAAACCGATAAGTTACACATCAACATTTATATCGCATTCGCACTGTGACCGCGTATATTTCTAAATTAAGTTCGCGTCTCTTCATATCTGTATAATTATGAATATATGCACTTCTCCTTCGTACTACTTTATCACTACTCATTAATTAAAATCAACGATTGCAACTGAGTTAATTATATTCATCGCATTCATTCATTTACATATTTGGGTAATACTAAATAGTTTTTTATTTTATCTCATGAAAATAATACAAAAATAATGAATAAAAAATGTGGAAAAGTCGCCACATTTTTGTACATCTCTGACATTTCCGACGCATTTGTATTATTCGCTCTTGTCGCCCCGATGAAAACATTTTCTCGGTCAGCGAGTCTATCATTGTCACTAGCTTTCTTTCTGTCTTCCATCCATTCATTCATTCATCATTTTTTTTTCCTTTCCCTTCATTTTTCTATGTATTTCTATCAACTTTTTGTCCTCGCATTCCATCCGTCGGGCATGCAACGGGTGATGTGCTATATAGGTTCAAAAGCATCAACGCTTTTTGCACCTGGTCATTAAGAGCCACACCACAAATGTCTCCGCATGAATTCTAATGTCCGACAACCGCGCCGGTAATCCTGGCTACTTCCGTGCTACGGTGGCTGCTGTTACCCTCTCTGCGTTGAGTCCCTTTCGCGCCCAACACCAGAAATTTATGTACGGACGTTTTGGGTAACGGGGGTTGGAATGAAATGGCCGAGTCTATAGTGGTAGAAGCCGCGAGCTTTCATCTCGTCTTTACTCTCAACGGGTTTAAATTGTTTTGCTCGCGCATGTATTTCCATATAAGATCGAGCTGTTCAGCTAATTGTCATGACAATTTATGACCAACTTATACTGAGTTATTACGTCGGAATTTATTGTGGAAATTGCTGAATCACACTGGGTTTAAGAATGATTCAAACCAATTCGAAATAATACTTGGTTAGAGGAAAAATTTAACTACAAATACACATGTGAATCTTTTCGAGAAACAAATGAATCCTCATTCCTGCATGGTTGCAATATTATAAAAATTGTATAAGAATTCTCCCCTATGTGATGCAGGTAATTTTGTGACTGAATTCTGATGAGGTATATTTTTAAAAAGTGCAGAAAACAGTGCGCGAAATACTATATATAGTGACTCCATTAGAATGAAAATTAACATAACGAGTAGAGAAAGAAAAGGGCGGAGAGGATGTGAAAAAGTTATTCCACAAAATATCGTGAGACACTTTGGCGCGTCCCTTCGCTTTATTTTATACCTTGTCGCAGTTCTTTCTCTACTTATTTTCTTTATTTTTCTTCTTTATATTTTCCCTTTTTCTTTTTTTCTATATCTCTATATTCGTGTGCATGAGAGTGAAATTAAAACTCGGCAACAAAAGTTTTTGAGCCCTCTTCCAAGTGCTGCTCTTCCTTTTTCAAAGTATACTCTGTGAAAGATCGACGTTCTACACACATACACATTTACAATAAATACTTTTGTTGAATATTTCCCTCCCAACATGACTGTAAGATAAAATGGTGTGTTTAAATTTATCATATTTACTCCATAAATAAATTCTTCTTCGATAAATTTATCTCCAATTGTATCCAATGCTTTCTCAATTTTTCTTGAAATTCAGTTTTTCATTAAATTCTTATTTGTTCTTCGCCGAAAAATTTGAACAATTTATCAACAAAAATATGTATAGAATATTTCATTTCAATGTTGCGGTTTTGTTTTTATATGAATCTTCCAATTTATATTCAATCTGAGATTAATTCATTGCGTGAATGAGAAAGAAGAAAAAAATAGGGGAAAAAGAGAAATCATTTTTCGTTATCAGTAGAGGATATACGATGCGAATGGGTCCGGCAACTAATCAGGAACAAGGAGAAAAGAAATAAATAAAAGAAACGACCAGGGGTTTTGGGATGAACGAGAGCCGGTAGATGGCGTCGGGCGCAAAGTGTGAGAATGGTTCTTCCAATAGGATTAACCCTCGTTCGTTTAATCCTTTTATTGGCGTGGCAAATCCTGCGACAGTGCACTCTCTCACTCACTATGAAAGGAGAAGAGCAAATAGACAGACGGGTTTACCTCTATATATCGCTATTTTCGTGAATCTTGCTCACACGTAGGAAAAATATGAACGAAAGCCTGAAAATTTTTCATACACAGACATTGAAAAATTAAAATTTGAGGATAATTGAAAAAATTCACTTTACAGTGGTGTTAATTTACGAATAAAAACAAAAGACTTTTAAAGTATTGATTAACCTGACGGAGCTTAGATTGTTAATGACAATGATGATGAGTCATTAATCTCATAAATTTTCTTCTGAATAAATTTGAATTTGTTGTCACAAGCGAATACAAGTTCATGACAATGCCAAAAATTTCTATACCATTAATCACTGTACTTGACTCATTTCTCAGCATACGTCTTTCCAATTTTACTATTCTCTTCACCTACGAACACTTTCAACTATTAGTAATATATTACAGTTATAAAATGGTATTTGAACAATATTCAGTTGAAATTCTGCAATATATTACACCCTTGTGATAATAAATATATTATTCACAGTTAGCTTACCGCACGAAACTTGACATTTATTGCTTATAACCGATGGAAATCAATTTCCACCCGGACTCTCGCGCCCGTTCTCCCCTTCCCTTCTTCCTTCTCACCACACACCGTCGAATTTCGTCCTCTCGGCTTGTTGACACGCTCAACTGGCGTATAATTAAACTAGCCCCCAGTGCATGTTTGCACGTGTACCTTTCGACCCGATCGCCATCACCCGAAGTCAAGCGAACCGTCATGTTGCACTATTCAAAATTAGAGAAGAAGAGGAAAAACACTAGCTTGAAACAATAAAGTTCACCCTGAAATATCCTGCAATTCAATTTAGCCTTCCACTTTGTGACTTTTATTCGTTTTCGAATAGGGACAGACAAGTGTCCAAAGTCTCGTCACTAACTGACAATTTCAAACCAACGAGAGATAAAATTTTTCAAATTACATCTAGTATATCATGATTGTTGTTCGCTAGTGAGAATCATCCTAGTGTTTCTCTATTTACTTTCAATAGATAGAAATTGAGTTGAGAATATCTTCAGAAATCTCAATCAGTATAACACAACTATCGTTTTGCTGAAATCATCTCCAGAATGTTCGTTTTTTTCGTCATTACATATTGAGACCAGTCTCTTGTTTTATAAATCCAACATGCGGTTTTTGGAGAAAGTTCAATGAGTCAAACTATAGTCGATCAATCGCGTTTACTCATGCACGAGCGATGAAGCCCACCATTTATGTATTGAAACTTATTCTTCACCACTACAGTTAGTTTGGAGCAGTAGTAAAGTCCCGACACGAACAAACTTACAAATCCAATTTTGTCCCAAGAGGTCAGGCGGTTGCAGACTGTGGCTAGACACACAAAATGTTATCGTTGGCTGATAGCATCTCGAATTTCGGTCATTTATCATCCAGTGAGTTTCTTGTACTTCTATGGTGGCACGTTGGCAATTGCCACTGCGGTCACTGCAGAAATTCGAGTGATTAATTCAAATTCATATTGCGTCATATATTATAATATATAACAGTTTAATTGTTATTTGTGTCTAAAGTAAACTGTACAAAATGGAAAATAATTCTTTATACCAAGTTCTTAGATTTTTTATGCATCAATTTCGCGTTGTTCATACATTTTTTCGTTTCCAAAATGCTTCGAGTTTGCTATTCCTGCAGATAATTCAACTATAGTTGCTGTATATAGTTACATAGTTTACAGATAGGAAATGTATATAGACGAATCGATCGTGTTTTGCAATCTTCTACTTACACGGTCAGTTGAGAACCCACTGAAATTTTAATATTGGTGTCTGAAAATTCCATAATAAACTTTGTAAAGCTTCGTTGTGGTTATGTTTACCGGTATATTCAACGACTTCCAGTATCTTGCTGGTAATTTAAAAGCAGAACCTGAACTTCTAGTTTACTTTAAGGAACTCTATAAATTTTTTATGTTTTAATTTGACAAATTTTTTTTTATATCTGAAATATAATCAATGAAAAATTGTTTCACTGAAAACTTTTATAGATTCGTAAATAATTGAATAATTTAGAAGATTATTTTTTGTGGGAGTTGATGAATTTGCTAGTTGTTCATTGTATCGAAACATACTTGATGAGATTTAAATGATTGAAAACGAGTGGAGCATTGGAACATCCCAGGCAATTGTTTTGAAAATTTGATGATCGTATAATGGAAATGTGTGTGATAATAATCAGTTAATGCTACGAATAGTTTGTGCTTGTGTTCATGGGATTGAAAACGAATATTTAATTCCATTCGCATATTTTTTGGCACCATACAAATCATTGTGAATTAATGTTGAACCGAATTTTATATATAGACGGTATACATGTTCGATTGTAGGTACGAGCGAGGAATATTTTCGTCACGTGATTCGCATGAATGTATAGAATGCGTAATAGTAGCGGAGTCGAGGGTAGAAATTACGAGCTTTTTTTCCGCATTCCATTTGTACATTGGAGAGTAAAATTCGAATTGAATTTTTTTTCAATTGGATTTAATTTACTTTTCACGCCACGTTTAGGAATAAATCGATAGGAAATGGTTGATGGGAAATGAAACTTTATACCCTACATGGAAATTGGTATTTTCTGATTTATTTTATCATCACTTGAGAATGAATAAATGTTTAAAGTTACAAGTAGCTTCTGGCAGTTACCAAAATTTCACATCATTTACAATTGCTCTCTGATCTTTTTCGAATATGTTATCTTCATTTATGATACTCTAATAGATAAATATATGCTTTGAACGACTGGAATTTTAATTACACAAAGTGTTTAACAAATAAAATTCACAAACAGCCAATGGAATGCTCCAAGCATTTATAATTTCCCCGACGTGTAATATTATAAGGACTTGAACCGAATTCATATAAATTCCAAGACAATTTACAAAAATTCCAGATATCAATCACAGCTGATGATGAATTCCATATATTTTTTCCCAATAGATTTAATTATAAATTGAATTGATTTCACTAAAATTCTCTGTGTATTCCTACAAATACCAGAATTGGGAAAATCATTCGAATTCTCAAAGCACAATATCCACTTTTCTTATTTTGTCTGTTTCATTTTTACACGTCGATAGAATTACATTCTTTGAATAAACAAGTATGCGCACAGGTCTTTGCACGATAGTATGAATTTCAAACACGAATAATGGTGGATATGTTTGTGAAGTGGAAGAAAATCCAGTTTATTATTATTATTTCGGAATTTTTTTTTATGTGTTCAATTGAAATACTATTGCGAACTGAATGAATAAAAATAATATTTTTTTATATCACGCGGGATATTGTAATGATCATATTCAATATCTAGAGGGCTACAATTTTTAGTTATGAAGTTAGAATGAAAAAAATCGTTCGAATTCAAATAGAAAAATGTTTACATCACACCACCAAATATTCAGTATAAATAATTTTTTCCCAGCTTCAATAGTCATAACCTACAGCTATAATTGAAGTTATTCACCTAAAAATCAATTTCCTACTGTTGTACTGATACAGCGTCTACTGCATGTCAGATATTGACACAATAGCTAAACATTATTATTGTCACAGCAGTGAATTTCTTTCAATATACAAAAGAGTCTTGTCTATGAAATTAATTATGCATAAATAATAAATATCACAATCATCCTTTTCACTTCTGCTTTATCATCTTTTTTACGAATATATATCCAGTGACTTTCGCAATCTTTAAATTTATTATTCACACACGAAGACACGCGTACATCTACCTTGATGCGATGTGAAGTCCATTTTCATCTCTGCTTTGTCATATATATATATAGATATGTATGAAAAAAAAAACGTGTTATGAGAAAGAAGAAAAATAGGATCCCATTCATTTCTTCAAGGACAAAGCTAAGATACGACCAAGTGAAAGAGCAATTGTCGTGCGACTTATGCGCGACGACTCGAAGAAAACCACGCTCACCAAGGAGAGAAAAACGTGAAGTAGGAGAAAGTCTCGTCCTTTCTCTCTCTATCTCCTGCCCATTTCTCTTTATATATATATATATATATATCTCTTCAACTCATTCTTTTTCGCTAGCTAGTCGGCGAATTCTTGGATGTTATTACCCTCGACGCCTATATCGCTCAGAAAGAATAATGGTCTCTTCCTGTCTTGACTTCACGACTTTGGGATGAAAAGTCCCCAGTGGTATATATGAGAAGAGAAACAGCAAGATGGTGGTTGAAAGAGCTCCCTCTATGCTCATGCCCCGCGCCCCAGTGCCATCGATCGTCTCATGAAAATTCTGTAGCACATTGTGTGAAGAAAGTGAAATTGTCGCTCGACCCATTCATCACACATGTTTATGCATAAACTCAAATTGCCTAATAGATTATTTATTTTACAATCAGAAACCAAAAGAAAAATATCGACATTTTTCATTTATTTTCATCATTACCTCAAACTTTGAAGAATTATTTTATCATTTACAATTTTTTATGAACGAAAATTGTAAGAAAATTAAATTATTCTTCTTTAATATTGTCAAGAATTATTTTCACAGGAAGTTCTTGAATATTATTTATGATAAACATGCCAGGATATTCAAAACAGTGCGGTGAGGCTGAAATACGATGAAATAAGGATAATCCCCGACAATACCTCGGCTGCCCTCATCTCCGTATTACGTGTGTACCTGTATAAACATATATATATATATATATACATGCACACGTGTTAAGTCCAATTATATTGGCACAGAAGTAACATAACACTCTTGCAGTCTCTTTCAACTGTGTGCGTACATACATTTCTATCTATTTACGAGTACATGATGTAAGTTTATAATGGCACAGCCAAAGCACCACACGAGTTGAGAGACAAATGTGCGCAGTGGTTGCGATTGAATGAGTTACGAAGTTAAATGTGTCGTGAAAGATACTTAGAATTAGTTATTTCCTCGTTACTGAATGAAGCTCATTCAAGAGATAACTTATGACCATGAACGTTATATCTCATTGTTATATCACACGATATCCAATTAATAGCTTCAAATATTTTTCCCCACCAAATTTATTTGGTCATTAATAACAATACAGTCGATTTCCAAATCAACACTGATTTGTATCTAATTCTTCTCAATAATTCTCCTTTATTCCAATCCTTTTCTTTCCTCATTCTAAAATTTATAAGACATCGCAATTTATCGATTTTAAGTTTCTCCTATTGATATGTAGTAAGTCTGACCGTATCGTATTTCTAACTACTGAAAAATTAAATTTCCCAATAAAAGATCCCTGAAATGAATTATTTCACATATGGAATATCGCAATCAATCTTATAGTCATTGTAATTATTCGTAATAAATTCATCTGTTCAAATAATAAAATCAATATAAAACGTGAAATAAATTATATAGCAATCGCACATATCGTAAACGTGCAATGAGCGGTCATTCTTTTACGCTTGAGAGACGCATCGGGGATATAGACTGAACGATTTACGAGATATTCTCCTTTACCTTTTTCCATTTCATTCCGGGGTTATGTAACCCCTCAACCTCATGTGTCTATATATACATATATAGATATATATATATATATATATCTGTATGTGTGTATATGTGTGAGTATCACGGGACTCGCTCCAGAAATTATAGAGGACATAAAACTTTCCAGAACGAAAATAACGATACGCGACAGTAGAGACATACCATCTTTTCGACTTGCATTCACGTCTGTCCGCGACATACTTTTTCTACTGTACACTGTTCCACACATCCAATGCATGTCTCTGTGTTTTCCCGTTTCATATGTACCTGATGTACGCACTCGTAAACTTCGCTATTGTCCTATTATTACAATCATACAGCAATTGCTTTGCGGTAGTTTCCAAGAAAAATTATTCGCCATCTCTGGCAATGGTTAAAATATCTTTGGAACGTTAACTACTGTGAATTATTATCTAGTAAAATCTTCTATTTTATGTTATTATCATTTCTTGAATTAAACTATTATATTTTTCAGAGTTTTATGATTATTTGTGATATTTTTATCATGCAATTTGTTCATTATTGCACTTTGTAGCGTTCTGAACGTTTACAAATACTAAATTATTTCTAAAATTTTATATATAACATTTATTTCTATATGCGAAAATAATTTGAATTTATTATTCAATCGTTGAATATTGGATGAAGTAATGTCTATGTCGATTATTTATCATGAGATATTTAAAACAGTATTCAAACAGTGGTTATCATTATCTCAGGTTATTATCAGACAATATATCGTGGATATGGGTGTCGGGAGTTAGGGACGGCGCGTCCACAGCAGCCAAGAAACTTTGGTGAGATCATTAGCAACGTTGGGCACCCTAACCCTAACGTCTATGCCATCGTTATAACAATGGGCTCATAACTTGTATGGTTAGTGCCAATATAAAGTCGATAATATCGAGGCCATCTGCCACCTCCTTTGCCAGCCAATTTCTTTGCTCACTTCATTCAAAACATTTCAATAAATCATTATCTACAAAATCAAAATGTATTTATCATAACAAACAAAATTTTATACATTTATTTATTCATCCCATTATTTATTCTTTGATGTGAATGTACCAAATGACTCGGACTTATTCCAAGAATTGAATAGTGCGATTTCACAAAGGAAATTCTATTTACGAAAGTAAAGCCGAGTGAAATGATGAAAAAAGGATCATCGTCCCGCAAAGCACAAAGGGCTTGTATGTGGGGTAGAACATGGATATATAAAGGCGATTTTCAACAACGTCATACAATGAACGAGCTTTGGATTAATATATGGGGAAAAACATGAAAGAACAGCTACGACCAAGAAGCCAACTTTATTATATGTATATATATATATGTATATATATATATATTTATATCATGTCTGCCATTTATGCTTATGAATATGAATACACCTTTGGGTCTCACAATAAATACGAGAAACAGTATGGGAAAAAAGAAGTAACGAGAGTGTGATGAATTAACTGGCAATGGGGACCACGACACGCGACGACCACAGTCATACTCGAAGAGTAACGTAGAATTTTTCGTTGTTATTTTTTTCTACAATGATGTATATGGGTATATATGGCGACACTAATACATACGAAGTAGTATAACAGAGGAAAAAAAAATACTACGTCGACGCCTGCATACGTAAAAACCTCTGCGGCAATGAGCGAGACAGAATGAAAGAATAATTATAGAATATAGTAGTGGCTACCTCTGCTATTTTCGCTTTCCCAAAGTATCTATGCAGAAAATATCATTGCTATACAGCCATATTAGATGAATTGTTATATGGATAAACACCAGAAATATTTATGATGAACAAGTGATGGAAATAAAGAAAAATAGAAGTTAATACAAAAATGGGTAAAATGTGGTGGAAACATAGGAAGTGAGGAAAAAGAGAATTTATTTGTGGAACAACACTTGGATACGAAATTGCAATCAACGTCCAGTGGTATCGTCGAACCCTGTATGAAATTTGAAAAAAAAAAGGACTCTTGAAGAAAAAGAAGGAGTAAATCAGCAATTTTAATGGATGATGAAGTGCAGCAGTCGTGCAATCAAAATACACCTCATTTTTTCATCACTATAAAATAAAAAGTGATCATGGATGCGAAAGATGAATGATATTGGAAAGACAGAGACGAATATAGAAGAGCATGGTAATATCCGGAGAAAAGTTTTGTTATTTTCTTTTTACTGAAAAAATTGTGAAAATTATTATAAATGGTGGAAAGTGAGTGTTTCTGGATGATGTATTATAACATATCCTGCAAGAGACAGCACGGAAATTTTCATGTGTGGATCACGATCATATGAAATGTGTGACTATTATTATGAAACGGGGTGGAGTGGAGGGCGAGGGAAACTCGTCTGTTAGTTTGTGTCATAAATATTACAGTTATTAAAATAGTGGTCACTGAAATGTCCAATTTAGTATTTGCACTTTGTGTTTATGACAACTATTATTATAACGAATGGTAGATATTATTTGTTGTCATCTCGTAATGATACAAGTAGAGTAATTTTTATTGATTAGTAATTGCAGTCAACCTTGCAATTGTTTTTAATATTTATAAACAAAAGTGTATTAAATTACAGAAGAAAATACCAATGGAAAATGAGATCATGTGTGGAATAATAAAGTGGATGAACAAGTTGTCACATTTTCCCCTAACGCATATTAATTTTCCCATATGAAAATTAATAAATATTATTCGGTTGCAAGGAAACTAGAGAGAACAGAGGACAAATTTTATGTCTCATGAAGTTCGGAAAATTTCAACTTGCTATATATTTTCAGAAATATTACGTAATAAAGTTTAGTACTGAAAAGAAAGTTTCTAGAACACCATCTGGTGGGTTGATATACCCAGAACTAACATTGAACAATCAGAAATTTTTACGCTTCATTTTTATTCACCCATTGTCTACTCACATAATCTTCATGCTTCGAAAGATTGTTGACATAATTTTTCTTACTGGCACTTTAATGATTATAGTTATATTCAGAAATGAATATTATTTAATTATCAACCATTTCATTTTACATTTACTAGTGTTTATTCCTGTATTATTTCCTTTTTCAATACATACTTTTCTAATAATCTAGGCCATAGTCTTCAACGATAAGCCGAACGGAAAGTCGTACGAGAGAATGACAAAAGTAGAGTAAGCCATAATCAATATAATGCCATCGTGATTCAGATGTGCCGATTGTCTCGAACACTTTTCTTGGGGATAGAATTAACTTCCACTACACACAACCACTCAGCATCATCAGCTTCGTCCAACAATCAATCGCACTCATTCCGATTAAATAGCAGCGATTTTTATATTTATATAATAAATAATATAGATGTTGATTCAAATTGTGACACTGAAATGAAAGTTTTATTTGTTTCAATGCACATTTAGTTGATATCTGTCATAATTCCTGAACAAAAATGTCATTTATTTGAACGGATACAGCTTTAAACAGTTTTCTTGTATGGTAGGGATTGCAGACTTGTCCATTGTCCATCATCTTTCTGGACAATGTCCAAATTTTCGGACATATCCACCAATCTTTTTATCTTTGCCTCGCGTTTCGAACTGCCGCATCTAAAGTACAAAAAAAATGGATATTATCCATGAGCATGGATAATTGCGAGTACTGGCGCCGTCATTTTTGCACGTCTCTCCATCGGATCATTCCACAATTTCATTTGTTCATTCATTTATTATTCTTTCTTTTTTTCTCCGTACTGTTTATGAGTAGAACTCATTACAGCATCACAATGGGATCTCTTCGCTTGTATGAACAAAAATATTTTTCATATTTTATACAACTTTGTTTTCGCTACACGTTATAATTAAAATTAAAGTTTTTGCACGAACTGGGTTAATTAAATTCTTGTATGAATTTATTGTGTGTCAATTTTATTGCAGTTTACATTTATTACATTTCTTAATCATTAATTTCCTACATATTTCATAAATAAAGAGGTGGTGTTCGACTGAAATTCCGTTTGAAGAAAAGCTATAGATGTATTCAACGTTACATTAAATGTTGACCTTTGTCGTACTTATATGAAAATAAAAATAATGAAACAATAAAAATGATATAATTGAATATATGGTGATTGTTGAAAATGAAATTGACTTTTTTACACAGACAAAGTAGAATAAATGAGAAAATAAAGGGAAATGTGTGAACTTCTGTGACGATGAACCTTTGTCATGATAATCAATAACAGGCCATTTGGCTTTCGTTGTTTTTTTGTTCAAGTTTGCAGTCAATTCAGTCGCGGTGTGTTTTCGATGCTCGGTGCCGTCAGCCCGGACTCATTTGACACTCTACACTCCTACAGCAATACATTTCAAATGCCATTTGTTACCCCATGGTTTCCAGAAAAGGTGAGATGAAAACAAATAATTGCATTCAATATTTTAGATATAAGTGTCTTTTTTTTTTTTACGTGCAATTCTATCCAAATAGTGAATGCATTTTATTACTATATATTATATAATTGTCATACACAATCGTGAGCGCTTGACAAGGAAAATCCTTTGGATTGAATAATAATGTCAAAAAAAGAAAAAAATACGTAGTGCAGAATTTTATTTCCTCACTTAATTCAATATAATATAGACATTCAATTTCCGGCTGCAAGAATAAACTCCAACGGGAATGTCCCATGGAAATTCAAACTCTGAAGAATAAAAAGAATTTTTAAACTGATGAGAGTGGGGCTTTACATTCTTCGGATTTAAAATTTACCACAAGATTCATAGCAATAAGAAAAATCTGATCTTTTTTTTTATATACAAAGAAAATCACATTTTTATGAGATGTGATTGGACCCAGATTGGTATTAGCAATACCAAATAGAGATAAGGAAAAACTTTCTTATTGATTGACTCGTGTACAAAGATAATTACGTAATGCAATGCCCTGTCATTCATTCACTTAAACGTAATATTGTACATAATGATCTTAATCGATTAATAGTTGATTTGAATGTGATGGACAGATGCTTAATCATAAGTACTTTATCTGTAATACATACAACAATTCGTAATTTAAATGAACAGTGAACAATGAAGTGTGAGCCTGAAAGTTAAATCATATATATCGTGACTATATGTATTTAACTCTATGAATACGTAGAATGGATGAATTCATAAATGAGCGAATAAATTTTACAGAGGTCCTGCGTAATGAGGGTTGGCTTTGCCGTGGGGCTGTAGTGGCTATTCCATGCGAAAATGTAAATTGGAAAATGCGCCATGACCGCGATTGTATGGCTCAATCGATCGGCCGATGCGCCAGACGACGCCGCCTCGCTGGGATACTGAATAAATTAAATAATTTTTCTTTTCATTCATCATAAATATAAATGTAGTACAAAAAAAAGAGGGGAACAAAAAAACATTGGAGCCATTGCATCACATTTTTTGTTATGCATTTTATATACGGTGTTAACGATATCCGTTGAGGTATCATGGCGCATGTTGAAATAAGTCCCATTATCATGCGAATATCTGATTGATGTGGTGTATATTTTTATTGATGTATGGACGTAGAAAAAGAATGATTTATGTGCAAATTTTCAAATTATGTATGCATGACAAATTACGAATTTTTCGTTTACCGCATAAGTACATAGATAAATATTAAAATGCTCATAATGGTAAGTAAATGAACTTTTCCTACACATTCATCTACATTACCATCACCGTCAGTCAATATTGTCTATTTGAGAGTAATTGATACACTAATGGAAGTCATACATCCCTCATCTCCTTCAGTAAACTACTCACAAATTACACAAAAATAAAAGCCTTCATACATGAGCTCATTCAATCTGACATCCCATCACTGAATTGCTTCAATTCGGTTCTTCTTCCATTGCCGTTTGATTCGTCAGCGTTTTCCCGTCCGAATCTACTGGTTAACATTTGGAATTGGTCAATTAGTAGCGGAGATACACGTGATTAAATTCGCGGTGACTAATTCTGTTGCAGAGTGACATTATCCAATTGAACAGTGGACTTTTCGTGACTGATATTTTTCAACACACATCCATCATTCATCAACAATATAATTCATTCGTTTATTGAAACTCAATATACGATAAATTTACATCTTATTTTATTATTAATAACAGTTGGTGGATATTTACATTGATTCATACATATATAAATATGTTTGTCGAAGAAAAGAGGCGAGAAGTGTAATGGAATTTGTGATTGCAGGTACTGACACCGTCCTCGGGTTTTCTTGACTTTGCTATAAGCATGCGCCCGGATTACCATCGCGCCATCATCGACACGGTGCGACACTATGGTTGGAAGAAAATCATCTACCTCTACGACTCCCACGATGGTGAGTCCCTATCCTCACATGCATTTCTCATTTTACAGCTCTCTGCTTCTTACCCATCTCAGTTCTGCTCTAAACTTTTTTTCCCTCATTTTTATTTTTTCTCCTTTCTTTTTGCCTTATATCTTTTCTGTATGTATATACTGTCGCATCACACAGATCTGCAAAGTCTCCCGACGTATTTTTATATCGTACCGGTAGTCTCCGGTGAGCAACTTTCTTTGCTGACCCCATATTAGGTATATACATACACTATATAATACCATCCGAAATACATAATAAATGACAAGTATGACGGATGAAACGCAACAAACTTTGACAAACTCTGTGGCTATGTGCGCCAACTTTACCACGATTCTATAAAATTTATTATTATTATCTTTTTTCCATTTTTATTCCATTTTTTTCTATATATTTCCGTAGTTCTTCTTTTTTTTTTTTATTTGGTTCATTCTTTATATTACTTGTCACACATTTTGCTATTTGAAAATCACACAACTATCTCTGACACATACAAAAACATTTGGTATTTATTCGATTTTGTTTTTCCGTCGTGTGTAGCAAAGTCAAAAGATGTGAGGGAGTTTAAGAATTTATTTTTAGACGAACTATATATATATATGTATACATGAAATTTTTTGCCAACTTGAAAGTGCGGTTATGTCACCAAATTGATTGAGAGAGGTAAGTTTTCGACAGCCCGCTTGACAGTATATTGTTCCTACTCTCTCTTCGAAGACAGTGGAACAAACTTTTATACCAAAAACTTTGATGTTGGTGTGGCAAACACGAAAAACGTTTCATCATTCTCGCAATTTGTATTGCTTGAACGCGCAACGACGAAACGAAAGATATAATTAACAGTGCAGTATAAGAGTATTTTATTCTGAACTGTTGTATTCGGTCAAATAATTCGAATGAGGTTACCAAATTTCATGGAAAAAAGTCGACTGAGTTAAATTCTCTGATAAAGTTAAATGTTTACAGGTTGTTCATTATGAGATATAATATTTTAGTTTCTGCTATCAGCTGAAATTCATAACATAATATACAACCGCGATTATATTTTCATCCGTAGAAGAGCTGAAACTTCGATGAATTAATTTTTACTTTGAAAAGTTAATTCTTCTCAATTTGACTTTTGTGTATACAAAAAAGTGTTTGTCATGAAAGTGAGAAGGCAGAGAGTACAGAAAGCAGACACGTTTCGACACGAAACATGCAATTATACCCAAGAAAATAAAAGACACTGAATCACTAGATGCAAATGCAAATATACTTCGTAAACTCAGTTATTGCATACCCCGTAACCATTCCGTAGGGCTGACTCCGAATCGAATGTCGGGGATGTCTCATCAACTCAAACAACAAGGAAATGAAGAGAGACAAGAATAAGAACCGAAACAAGGAAACAAAAGAATTATAATAAATCGTCGCGTGATAATTCTGTGCATTGAATTCAAATTCGCTGTTAGTTTGTTTATTTCTCTTCACATTTATTTATAAATGTTTTATCAGTATACAGTTCCACATAAGAATTTAATCTCAAGTCAATGACCGATTCTTGAGAGTTGTAAATGAGCAAAAAGTTTAATACAAACCACTTGCATCGATAACACAACATCTCTGTTTCAAGTATTAGCATCGAACGTTTATTAATCTGTTCGCATGAGACGTCACTGTAAAAAAGACGATATCACAAGGCCATTATGTGTGCATCACAGTATTTATATACTTATGTAAACCTGGTTGGATAAATTTTTATTCTGTTGTCAATATATGTATATTGGGATATGCCACATTGATCAGATAATCTGCGCTTCGTTTCACAGAATGATAATGTTAATGAAGGAATAGAAAAAAAATAATCGAGTGTTATATACAATCGTGATTGGTATCAATTTTACAATGAGATGAAATGAACTTTGGAGGATGTATTTGATTATCAGGGAAAATCTACATAATGATTATTATTTATATCGTATACCGTTAAAGTCATTTAAAGTCTAAGTGACTTGGTTAAGGAGGGGAAAATGTATTTGAAGTAGAGGGGACATAAAATTGCTAATGCTTATGTCAGTTGGAGTAGTCACATCGTGACAGTCACTTCATACAAATTTTTATAGTCCATACAATTTTTCAAAGTTTATAACACTTTTGTCTGTGACAATAATGAAGAACCAGTGAATATCGTTGGAAAAATAAAAAGAAAGAAATTGATTGTGACTTCTATGGAAAGTCAGGTACACTACAACACTTTTGTTTCTGCATTGTGTTAATAAATAGTTTCATAGTTACTTTGAGTTTTATAATGTGCAACAGTTGTTATGAAATGTAGTCAAGGTTATATCAGAGATAGGTTCAACTTTTCTTTCAAATTGATAGAAAAAAGTTGATATAGGCAATGGGCCAATATCCATATTGCAGTTATATTATATTAGAAGGTTACTTTCAATAAGAATTTACCTTGGTAATGCACGTAATCTTTTATCAAACATATTTTATATTGTGAAATAACAATTACCAAACGAAATTCAAATCTAATCACATCTCAAAATACATCATTATAAAAGTCCAAGTGATTTATTCATTTTGATTTCTCACTTGACACGTATTCTTACAAATTAATCAATTTTGTTTGGCAATACGATCTCACGATGTTAATTGTTCTTATAAACAACTCGTGTAACAATTGTTGCTTTTTTTTTCTTCATTTCCCGTTTTTTACCGCAGACGATATGAACTACGTAATTTTTTCCACTTTGTCCTTCAACGCAAAGTATTCAAGCGCGTGTGTTGTGTGTCAGGGAAAAGATTCCATTCACCTTACAAATCCGGATAGCATTTTTTTTCTCATGAAATAGCACTGTTGAATCATCTGTATAATACATCAGAGTTTCATATGAATTATTATAGTTTGTTGTTTGATTAAGATTGTGCATTTATTGTTGCAATTGGAGATTATGAGTACCATATAATTCCTTCAGTATTCTTGGAATCGATGGAGGGAAACCATTTTTATCAAGGTCTGAAAATTCTCGGTGTTTTTCTTTGAGACATCAAACTTTCATTACAGTAGACTCGTGGAAATATTTTTTTAGAATAAATTCTCAATTCACAGATTGATCATTGATGTATTCCATATTAATTAGATGAACGCATAAAAATACTTGTGGTTATTTTTTCAATAGAGCAACTTTTCCAATACTTTTTCTAAAAATGATAGGGTGTTTTTATCTAACAAATAAACTATTTGAACAATTAATTGCCATGGAAAATAAGTAAACGTGAGTGATCATTTTCTTTCAATGATAGTCACATTAATTCAGAGAATTGTAACAAGAAAATCATTAAATTCAGGTAACTATTTAAAGTTTGTAAGGAAACTCGTCTAATTCGTATTCCAGCTGAATCGCAGCAGAGTGAAACATAAAACAAAATTTATTTTGATCTGTCACAGTATTTATTCTTCTTGAATAGTATTAAAAGTATATAATTCACATTGAGTTAAAGTGAACAAAGAAGTGCAACTACTTTGATAAACTTCAAATTTATATAAACTAATAAAAGTTGGGTTATAATCGGTATATAAAATGTTTCTCCATTATCAAGTTGTTAATGACGCTGACAATTAACGATGATCCACCGTGTCTATCTCAAATAGCGGAGAGCGACGTGAATGGGGGTCAATTCCATGAAACACTTTACCAACTGAATATAGAAACATTGGCAACTGCAGTAGAGGCACGTAGCTACTCCACTTTTTGCTTAATTAGTATTTCGAACGAGAAAGCGCTATCACCCAGAAGTCTACCGGATCGGAAGCCCCTTCTCCTTTTTCTCGTCTCCTCTCCCACGGGAATCAAGCGATTTAGCCTAGTCTAAGTTTCTAGTGGTAGATAGAAGTGAGATCTGTTATAATTTCACATGAGAAGAGAAGGGACGCAGAAGATTTCTGGCATTCCACGGCCGTATCAACTCCCATTGGGAGAGAACAAAACTTTTCCATTGGATCGATAGAACCCAAACTAATTTTCTCTCATGAATTCTGTTGCATAAATCCATATTCGCTAAATACAAACGAGAAAATGATAAAATGTTCATTTAGAATGATCAAAAAAATGTCGGTGCGTACTTAATCCATATGCTTTTATAATAATCATAGCAAAGTAGGGAAATGAATTAGGAATTGATAAAAAAAAAATATCTCTTGCTAACTTGTGTTTTTGTCACAACACTTACAATTTGTCATCACTCTATTTCATACTCATAACAAATTCGCGAAGAAACAAAATATCCTGAACAAAAAAAAACAAACTTATGTCGCACACGACAACTGAATGTCAATTGGCGAACACAATATTCGCATCAAACGTCTATAAACATCTGTGTGCATATCCGAATCAATAATGTATGTTGGTATTAAATGGAAAACGTGGCATGCCACTTGAATGCCGTAAATTCAACTTAGGGTAGTGACTTGAGTTCGAACTGGGAAAGCAGCCTCACTGATAGCACACACACAGCACTGTCCAAGCATAACTGTCTCTCTAGTTAGAACAAGTCTATATGCAATGGTATATATATATATATATATATGTGAGAGAGAGGAAGACCATGTCACAAGGGCAAGTAGATTCGTACGCCAACCATGCGTGTCAGATAGAGCCGTTATGTACCGTCCACTGTCCCAGCCAAGAGATATGTGGGTAGAAATCTAGTTAGTGTTTCTCCTCACCTCTCTTCACTCTCTCGCAACCTCTCCAACCCTCTCTGTCTATCTACCCTCCTACCGTGAACCTAACTGCAACCGTTAGCTCGCGACCTCGCGATTCGCTATCTGCTGGAGGGAGCCACCAAAATTATAGGCTAACTTGGCTTAGCGATTACGATCACGTCTCGCATACAACTTGACAATTTCCTGTTTATAGTGTGCGTATAGCATCAAGCATGAGTTGACATTTCCATTCAAACTCAATCAATTGATTCGTACATCTTCCGGTATCACATTCCCACCAACGAATTTTACGAACAGTTGGATTGATGAATAAGAATTTAATGCAAGTGAGATGTCAATTGAATCACTCTATAATTGTACAATGTTAATATTCAATTTGTGGTAGGTGTTGATTCACGAATATATTATTGATCAGTTATTTTTGAGATTGATAATCGGTAGCTTGTCGTCTTCACAGGTGTATGGATATTGTCAATTCGAGTATGTTGTCATTTTAGATAATAAACACAATTTTTTGGTTGTTTTTTGTGTATACTGCAGGTGGAATGACAAGATGATGATAGATTGCTTAGCTCAAATTCAAGCTGTGATAATATTGAGATTTCGCATGTGTTATTCTGCTCATCTGAATTGGCCAGTTGTGCTCATCATCAATTAATTATCAGGGTAATACATTCTGGGAACTTTAAAGCCAGACGATAATAAATTTTTTCGCTTACTTTTTGAGTGCCAGATTAATTTACGATTTATCGATGTAACATACAGAAGAGATGACAATCAACTACATTTAATCAAGAATGGATCGTGAAATTTTCCATCAAGTAATTATCGGCATTGTTTGTAAGTGTTGGTGACAGTATTTATTGATGAATGAAACATTTCAATAATTATTTTCACTACAATGGCCAAATAATTCTTCTCCAGGCAATTTACTCATTATCGATTGTGGACTTCATGAAGGATGGGCAACAGTAACACTACCAAAATTCGCAAAGGATGACGATGTGATAAGTTTAAATTCCGATCAGGAGGTCTTGGTCATCAATCTATTGTACGTGGGCGTAGGCATTGGTGCAATAGGTCCAATTTTCCTTATGGACAGAATTGGTAGGAAGTGGACATTAATAATTGCTGCATTTCCAAAAATCCTCAGCTGGATTGCAATCAGCTTGGCAAATAGCGTTGTCACGCTTTACTGCGCTCGATTATTTGCCGGTTTGGGCTGTGGCGTTACTTATTCCGTAATGCCAATGTACATTGGTGAAATAAGCTCAAAAAGAACGCGTGGCCCTTTGGGTACACTTGTAACAGTGTTAATCAATATTGGTTTACTTCTCATTTATATAATTGGACTTCGTGTCGATCGATTTACAATGGGTATGATATCGTTGGTCGTCCCAGTGCTATTCGTTCTCACTTTTATTTGGCTACCAGAAAGTTCTGTCTATTTAATGAGGAAAAATCATCTTAGCCATGCAGAAAAAACGTTGAAATGGTCATTAGGAAAGGAAGATATCGAAAAGGAATTGGAGGAAATTAAAAGAATTGTTTCTACTGAGAATCAGCTAAAGGACATTGGATTCTTTAAATCAATAAAAGTTGGAACAAAATCAGCAGCCTGCAGGCGGGCTATTCTCATAATGTTTATACTTGGAAATACCTTAACTTTAACTGGAGCAGCGCCTATTCTAGCGTATCAGTCATTTATATTTGACGAAGCTGGATTTCATATCGGTGCGGATACAGGAATTTTCATTACTGGCTGTGCAATGGTTGCTGCTGGAATTTTTTGTGTTTCTTTTGTTAAAACTATTGGCAAAAGAACACTACTAGTCTTTTCTGCACCGTTGGCAACATTATCGTTGGGAATTGTGGCTATTTTTTTTACTCTCGAGGCATATGAAGTGAACGTTGAAGCTATCAACTGGATACCCACTGTCTTTATTGTCATATATGTTTTTCTTTATGGTCTTGCGTTGAACCCTATGCCTCTGGCGTATCTCGGAGAATTATTTCTCTTTGATGTTAAAGCTGCTGCTGGTATTTGTGAATCGATTTATTATGCCATATCAACAACTGCCACTGTTAAAGTGTATCAGGTATTTTTTCTTCTTTATCAATATTTTTCTAGTGAATATTGTGCTATTTTAAAATAGGATTTCAATTCAAAGTTAATGAAAATGAAAGAATTCTATATTTTTTTTTTATCTGACGAATGAGAGTATAAAATTACTTCATGTTCAACAATACAGATCAAATATTTATTTTGTTTGCATTTTTAGGTTTTCAGTGATGCTTATGGAACTCATGTACCATTTTGGTTTTTCACTGCAATCACATTTGTTCTATCAATTCTCATTTACTTTTATGTAATTGAAACAGAGGGATTAAGTTTAGAACAAATTCAACATGCATTACACGATGCATCGAATTCAAAGAAGCCTACAAACATGACAGACACTGTTGAGATAAATCCTGCCGATCATATAATAACAACTCCATTTTAGACAATTTTATTTATTAATTTAGAATTTAAGTATAATTACGTTTATACATTTTGTCGGAAATTACAAACTGTCTTCTCTTTTTGATATATTTTAGTCATTGGAATGTAATTGTAAACAATACTGTAAATATTTGCCAATGCTGCAATGAAGCAGAACTGCTGAAAATTCAATGAGCACCAACCAGATTTCATTGAGAAAATGGTTGCAACAAAACAGAATGAATAATTGTATCATGCACACATTCTTATGAAATTGTTCTGTTACTGATTCCCAAACAAACTTTGGTAATAGAGAATTCAAACCGCGAAATGAAGTGAACTCATTCAAATAATTTTCAGCAAAACCACATCACTAGTTGAACCCCCTTTTTTCTACCGTAAAATTGATGCTTAGCGAATTTTGAACATTTAATCAATATAGAATTCATAGAGGAGTATTCAGTATATAACGTAACACTGCAATAATATCCTGAATTCATGCACGAAATATCTGTACATATTTTGAGTGTGGAAACTCAATTGCAACTAACATATATAAATTCATCAACCATTCTCCGTATGGCACGACAAAACGAATATTAAATCAAGGCAGCTAATGTGATCAAGAACGCGTCTTGTAAACTGTCGCGCAGCAGCATATTAGTCCCTTTACTCAGTGTATGTACTTCAAGCAAACGAAAGCAAAGCATCTCGTTACTGAATCTATTGCCTCAAGGGAGCATTAACGTTGATGTTGCAAGATGCGTATTCGCATCGCTCACTACTATTCATGGATCTTCGAATCCCATTGATATTGCTATATTTAATTAGCGATGTCTCCGACTATAGACGGAGATATTCCAAAGCATCCAAGACAATTCATCCTGCTTAATTATAGCAAGGAATTACGTGATCGAAGCAAGAGACATTTCTATTATCATCGAAGGTATATCGAGTTCTCAATTGTCATTCAGCGAAAACCTGACTTGAATCATAATTATCTATATCTTAGGCATGATGGATAGCGACATTTGCAATTAAACAAATTTTAATTAATGGGATGTGATATATAATTGATGAGAATTACTACAAATCAAGTGTAAATTGAGAAGGCAGACTCCACCTAGGTTGCTACACAATATTCGAAACCTCTGTAGATATTAATTAGAAATATAAAGCCAGATGAGCATCGTTGTAACAGAGGCATAGATTCTCATTTGTGCAAGTGCGAGCATAACCAACAGAATTGATGGTATAAGTATCTCTCTAACAGGATGCAACAACCCATGCGCGCATGAAAATCAAGATTGATTGATCGCCAGATCGCAACATGAACGTAACATATGCTTAACACGTACCATTATCCTGATGAAAATGCGTGCTAGAGATGTGCACATTGTATACACCTGAGACAACAGCAATTTGTAATCAGGATTCGAAGTGCACTCACTCATTATTACAATAAACATCAATTTAAAATCTGTTGATTAAACTTCTATTAATTCTTAATTTGTTGAGGAGCAACAAATCGGTTTAATTGTCATGTTGGAAAGCATTGGTGGGATTATAATTGGAGTGCAGTGAAAATGATAAGAAGAAATAAATGGACAAAAATTTAATAATTTGGAATTTATGAAAATACATGAGTATAGTAACTGAAGTTGTCATTTGCATACACTAACCGTCAGTTTTGGAAGCACATTTATTCCCTCGTTACATTTATGTTATAATTTCGTTTTCACATTTGCATATTTTTCGCTTTTCGTGTTGACCATGGTATACTTGCTCGTTATTGTATCAGTTTTGTACAGTTAGGAGGAGTTGGTTTGGATATGATGAGGTATCATTTTTTATCTTTTCGTTTTTGCTCTGAATCCCGAGCAGCAACTAGAAACTATCTAAAGGCTTTGATTGCTGATCAGACATGCGGATGACGGAGCATTGGGGCACAATACGTCCAACATACACGAGTGTAGTTTATTGACGTGCCCTTAATTGGAATTCGAATGCTCGTGAGAGCTATTGGAATTCAACGTTCCTATTCCAACAAGTTTAATAGGACTATTGAATTTTTTTTTTCAACCACAAAATAAGACGGTGCAGTAAATTTTGTGTACTGGAGTTGTCAGAGTGTATTAAATTTTCCAATTTATGGATCTTAATTCTTCCCCACATTTTAATTGATGATTCTCGATTTTATTTAGTGTGAAAACCATTTTAAGTTATGATTTTCAATTTACTGATGTATAAAATAAAGTGTACTTCCTTCCTCTCGAATTATGATTGAGCAATCAGGAGGAGGAATAAAAATGACAATACATGAGAAGTAAAAATAAACTGAGTAGCTCCAACTGATGTAATTCAACTATATTGGTTTTGGACTCACTCAAGCAAAAAATTCCACCGTTAAAATCTTCGAAGCTTTCAATATTCAACCACAAAGACGATCGTAAATAAGTCGTAAAAAGAAGTATTGGTTGCAAGCTCCAAGAGAATCGTGAAGCATTTAAGTGTTTAACAAGTTGCAGTTACGAGAAATCGTTAATGTTCATCCAGTAGTGATACATACTTATTTATCATCATTTTTATTCTAAGAAATATTCATTCGTGAATAATTTAATGACTTTATCAACAGACTCAAATGAAGAATGTGATAAACATCAATGAGATGAAGTAATGACGAACAGGTGAAACTAAGTCAGCGTCAAATAATCTAACTCATTTGAAGCAATTCTGAAAACTAACAATTTTCGAAACTCGAATTGACAACACTGGGAATATTCACACTCTTCAAAACCATATTAAATATAAATTCTCCTCAGGTTTCTCACATATTTCTCACTCTCATTCTCCCCTATTTATAATATCAATCAATATTTACACTCTGATTAGCATCGCCTCCCCCAAAGATGACAAGTCTATATACACAAGTTTCCAAACTATCAATGACACTGATAATTAGCATTATCAAAATGTTTCACGTCGCTTCATCACCAATGAAGGGTCGTCATCCTCTGCCGATAGACCATGTGTTAAATTATTCAAGAGAAAGCTCGCACCCCTATATCTCTATAGTCTCTTATACGTTCCTTTTCTTGTCCGCACTTTCGCCTTCCCTCACTGCCACTCCATCTCTCTTTGCCACTTTTCTTCGAGTTTCCCTCTTCACCTACCGCACGCACAGTCATATGCACACACCAATACACAAGCAAACATGAATACACGCGCGTTGAATGGAGATGAAGTGAAAGGCGATAGAGGTTGAGTAGACGGAGATGGTATTTCATGGACGAGTACTTCACAACTCGACCAACAGACAATACAACTATATACACTTTACAGATTGTTCGTTCTTCATCAAGAATTTTCTCGGTTCAATAACTCTGATAGATGAAACAATTTTAACAAAGAGGTTGGAAATAATAGTGGTGGATTGTAAATTCTAAAAATAAAAATTTCATTCATTTAAATATCAATTGAATTGATGTCGAGAGTTGGTATACCAATGATTGTTCACTGACTATTTATATATTTATATATACAATGCTGAGAAGTTGTAATTGGACGTGACCACACAGCAATTATGTATATAACGCTCAAAAATTCAATAGCAGGTCATAGGGAAACGCCCCTCAGTATCTACTCGGAAAACGCGAAATCTCCATTGCATACACGCGCGGATCTCTCTCAAATGCCTCTGTTAATTCATGCAAATGTTCGGGTTTCGGGCCAATGTTGGAATAGAAATTGGTACGGTATATTGTCATGAGTGAGGCGAGTGATTTGTAAATTTACCAGTGATGTAAATAAACTTGTGATGCACCCAGCCAATCCTCTTCATTTTTATTTTATCTCCTCTTTTTTTTTTTCATTGGGTTTTTGTTCATTTTCCCGCGTGGATTTGTTTTGTGACGTTAAATACATGTACGATCCGATTATACAAGAATATATTACAATGAAATTAACCACAAAACATTTCAATGTGCATGTAAATCCATTTTAATTCAATTTCATTCGCCATTATTTCTCAAATTGTTGTAACGTTTCTTCTACAATCAATACTTCATTTATTTTTTATATGGGTCTCATGGAAGATTAAAAAATTTTGATTCACATTTATTCTTTCATTGTTACTGTTATTATTCTCTTTATTATTGTTGCTATCTTTCTGTACGATTTTCAATGTTGATTTCTGTGAGAGGTTACTTTCTATGTACAATTCTCAGTCAGATGATGATACTCCTGCTTTATTCATTTATTTTCTTTTATCCTTGTATATTGTAATATTTTTCTTTTTTGCTGTATTTCATAATTGTATTCTTCTTTTGAGCATGATATGTTAATACCCATTTCTCATTCTTGAATCGCAATTCGCAGTGCTCGCCTGTTCAAGTTTATGTTTTCATCATTTTTTACCGAGTTTAAAAAAGAAAATAATAGAAAAAAAATTGGAAGGGACCAAATCCTTTTTTTTTGCCTATTTACTTGAAGAAAATTCGTTTTCCCAGAATATTGAAATATTCTCTATTATTCCATCCTCTGATTTTTATTCAAATATTCCACATTGAGAGAAACATTCGTCTCAAAAAATGAGTGAGAATTTATTTGGAGTAGACAATAGATAATTCTCCTTTTTTCTATTGAATATTGGAATTCGAAAGTATTTAACATTTTCTCCTACTAAAGAAGTGCCCATGGAGCTATCTTCTATCCATTCAACAACAGCGATATTTTTCTATTTTAAAAAGACAGCCACTCTAACTTCCATAATTTTAAGTACTCTGAGAATAAAATTTCAAAATTTCCTCCGAGAAATGATGAAACTTTTGATCCTTCATACATTTTCAATCTCAAACAATTTCGGAGATGAAAAAGTTTAGGAAAAAGTAGAACTTTGCGGACCATCATCTCGTTCTCTATCAGACATACATTCTCATATTCTTATATGAACTAATTTATATATCAATTACTCGTGATCTCTTGAAATATTTTAGTATAAAATTCAATCATATCATACTAATAGTGTTTGCACATTCTTTAAAAATATTAATCAAACTCAGCGTGAAAGCCAATTGTGAACATGCAAAATTTATATTCATATGCATGACGAAAGTGCACTCGACAATTTCAACATTATTAAACACATTAGTCACGATAAAAGCTGATGGTTGCATCATATACATTCTAGCTTAATGTTACGCCAGATACATGAGCGATATATGTGTTGAATGAGGGAAGAATCCGTTTTTCGTTTTATCGTGTACAGGTGCGATGGCTTGCAACACCTGGTGTCCTTCACACATTCATGAACACCTTTATCACTTGCAGACACGAACAGGCGACAGAGATTGATCGTTTGTGGTAAATGTTGGTGACGCGCATGTTAAAAATGCATCTTCAACCTCAATTGCCCATCAATCACTCACCATCACAATACATCAAGCTCGATTTAATTGATTGTTACAACCATATTCAAATTCATTTCTATTCAACAATTATTGACACAAGAATTGTAAACAAAAGAGTGTACAATAGATATATTCTATCTATTCCAGAACTCTCAGTACAATTAGACTGGCTTGATATCGAAACATTCAGATCAATCTATCAACTTTATGATAAATCATTGTGTTGATGTTATCTCCCATGTCTTATTATGTATCATAGTGGTGCACTGTTTGACTGTAATTATTGTGACAATTGAATACATATCTTCACTTCCGAGTCATTGTTGGGATTGTTTGTCCAATGATTATATAGAGTTATTCCTTTTCATGTTGAATTCACTGATATTTACTTCAGTAACATCATTTACAACACCCTCATTCAATGTCATAACTTGAATCTTTGTGCAAATCTGAAGCCCACATGTCGAAGCAAACCGCAAACAAATTTCACTACAGCTGTATAAACTACCTGAGTCTAAGAACTGTCTCACAATTTATATATAACGTACAACATACCCTATATTTGTCGTCTCGAATATACCTGATATCTTTGCCCTTTATCATCATGACGTGTACTGTGTACTTGTTATTATTCAATGTACACATAGCGTGAATGAGTGAACGTGAGTGAGAGGATGAGAAAGAGAGACCGAGGAAAGTGAAGTGAATCCTGATATATATTGTTAGAGGGCATTATGTCTAAGTAATATAATCCGAAACTAGTAGAATTATCATCTTGACTAATTTTGCAACCGACAATCAACTTCTTGACGGTTTGGTGTTGTAGGTCATGACTAAACTTTATGAAATTTAAATTGCTATTGCCAAATTGGTTTCATATTGATCTATTCATGTACAATATTCCTGTGTGACGATATCGCAATTTATGATAGAATACCAGCAATTAAATTGTGAATTGCAATTTAGTGAATGATCAATCACTCCATAGTTCAACACAATTTTGAAAAGCATCTATATAAATTATAAGAATGAAATTTGATATTCAGAATTTTTTTCCGATCCATCTGTATGGAACGGAATGTAAATATGTCGGAATAGCATGCACGAATTTGAAGTAGGTCGAGTTGAAATGTTTTTCCACTCATAAAACATTAATTAAATTATGATATCAATTTTTATAATGACGGTCAAGAATGTCAGAGGTGTTCGCACGTTCCAGGCGATTGGAAAATTGATATCGGACCTCAAAGTCCCCATAAAAAAATTGCATAAAATGAAATAAGAAGAAATAAATGTAGGAAAAAGAAGCGGTGAATGGGAAGGCTGAAAAAGTGGGGTGAAAAAAAAGCAAACAAAATGGAAGTGCAACCAGTGCGACGCCTCACGGAAATCTCGAGGGATGAAGGTGGCTCTTTCACCCCGGCCAGTACCATGGACTTTCCGACAAACTTCGTTCAGGATTCCGGAATATTTTTCACAGCCTCCCATCGGGGTTTCCGATACCGATGAAATTCCTGTGCTAGTCAAGAGATAGAGAGCGCCGAAGAGACTCTCCGTAGGGAGTGTAGCGCTGATGTCGATAAGTAAAGGCAACAAATACAGAAAAAAAATAAATAAATAAAAAATATATACATGTATAAAAGGAAAGAGGCAGGACGGGTTGACCCCATAAATTCTCATGCCTTTATACATATACTAAAAGCTGGAATAACAAGGCTCACACTGTCATTTATTCTTTATCATACAAATCTCGTCCTCTTTATCCGCAGAGAAAATTCAGTATTGAAAGCACCTAATTTTCTTACCTTTGAAGAGTTCAGTTCATAAGATAAAAATATATCAGCAGACACATCAATTCAAATGATAAATCATTTCATTTTTGTAATAAATGTATCAATCGTTCGAATCTCTCCACCTAAAACATAAAATATCCATTCAACATATTTCTCAATTTTATAAATATATTTCAACTTATTTTGAATATGAGAATCCTACTTTTCCTCTAATTGGAATTCATTATTCCATTGTGTGTGCAAATTTTTGTGGATATTTCCATTAAACTCCCACACGAGTCTCATTCCTTTTTTTTTCCATCGTATTCTGCGAGAGACTATTTCAGCGAAACTGATGAAAGCATGATTAGAAGCCTGAGTATTCCATGGAACTGTAACATGATAAATGAAAAGCTTCATTCACTATTATTCCGAGTATTTGACATCTTTTAATCTATTTCTGGAACACGAGTACAAATTGCTATTTCCTCAGAATCTTTACAATGATTGTGAAATAAGTGACAACGTAATGCAGTTTTGACGAAGAGTTTGCATCATGAAAGAAGTTCTTTAGACATCAATGAAATGTCTACAGACAATATCATACAGAAACGGAATATATTATGCAGTAAATAGGATGACATCGAATCTGGGATAATCATTTGAACAAATGTGTCATATTCAACGTGTTCTTCGAACAATAGAAAGACAATACAGTGTGTGTGTTACAATGGCATGAGATAGTCATCGGTATCATGTGTTCGATATTGTCCATTGGATTTCAGCTCGCTCTGGACACGATTTCAACCAAACTCATTAATTCATTGATGAAGCACTATCATTTCATTGCAATATTGCACACTAGCTATCTGATACTTCAATGGAGCACCCAAATACAAATAAATATTGTCATTACTCAATCAGATCGAGTTGGTGAATATTAGAATCAATGAATCAACTATTTCTATATGAAATCATTTTATCAATCACTTCAATGAGAATTTCATCATTTTTTTCATTGATTTCTGCGAATGGTTCCAACTTTCTACACCAAATTTTTTGATTCATCCATTATTCATTGGTCTATTATTACGCTCATGATATGTTAATAATTAATTTTCAAATTATGTGAGGGAATAATAAATTGTAATATGAAATGTAATTACGTTCTATCTAGCTTTGTAGTTGTGAATTGTCGATTGTATTATTTTTGGTGACTTCGTAACGAATGTGCGAACGTACGGTGAATTCTTGAAGGGTTATTAACTAAAACTTTGACAGCATTGGTTCACATTTCTGTGTACGCTGCAAGTGAGTTTGTATCTCTATGTGAGATATTTTCTTCGAACAAAAGAACAACTTAAACTAGTTCTCATCGAATATATATGAACGAATTCTAATTAATGTTTAATGTTGGTTGTCAAAGAGGGTGTTAGTATATACAAATAACTAAGGGTAGAATAAACAACTATAATTTTATTAAATATGATATCATGATTTAATTCATTGGCTATTAAATGTGCACCGCTAAACTGATGATTTTAGTCTTCTAGTTACCGTAATTAACAGAAATTGCAATTCAATAATTAATTATGTTCGTATTAATATACGCACGAGCGAATTTAAAAGTAAAATTTCATCAATTCCGCTACACTTTACATAAATTAGTAGAATAAATTAACGACCCAACGCCAAGTCATAACTCCAAACATTATTTCATTTCTATCATCTGCATTGTGGTAGAGACAAAAGAATATAATAAAATGAAAACGTGAAAAAAAGTTTTGAATGTATTCCTGTTAATTTGTTTCAGGATTATTGAGACTACAACAGATTTATCAAGGATTGCGACCCGGCAATGAGTCCTTTCAAGTGGAAACAGTAAAAAGAATACAAAACATGTCAGATGCATTGGATTTTTTGCGAAATATGGAAGAGCTTAGTCGGTGAGTTTTTATTTCTTTTTCATCTTCATTGTTATTATATTACTTTTTTATTACTTCTTCTCATTTCTTCTATAAAATAAAATTTCATGATGAATTATTATTCTTGGGAAAATTACATGATATAAAATATGATGTAATCGTGAAGTTTTCTCAGTAATTCCCTTCAAGTGTATAATTTTCGTATATATAATTTACGTTCTGCCATGTGATTTGGCAGTGCAGTATTATCAGCTATGGCAAGTACAAATGTTAGGGAGTAAAGCGCGAACTTCGTTCTACAACCACAGAAATAGCCACAACATCGGTCATGGGTTCAATGCAATTTCAGACATAGTCGGAAGGCGCAACCCAAGGAACAAGAGACTTACGTAGAAGCACGATGGAAATGGAGACTAAGTCACTCGTCTAATCGGATTCAACTCAGACCACTTTGAATAGAGGAATAGTTTCAACTACCGACCGTTGAACGTGACTTAGCTATATCGTTATCTTCCACATATATATATTATTGTTTTGCTTCATAACGCACATTCTCCCCCTAATTATAATTTATTAGTAGATAATTTTTCCATCACGAATGCCAGAAGAATTCAATGGGATTATTGAAGAAAAAACAATTGGAAAGGCGTTTCGTGACTCATTCATTCCACATTAATTGCCAGTTTCACATGAAGAAAACAACGTGATAGAGGTGAACAAAGTTTCGATCCAAATACGCAGTTAATATATAGAAGCGAGTGGTTATATTGTCATCAAAGTTGAATATTTGCCATTGAATAAACCTCAAAGACAAAAACATCTTGTTGAATTCCCTGAGGATATTTACGACTTTGAGTATTTGTGTGTAGATATTGTGGAAGTTTCAACAAGTCATTTTGTCAATCCAACTGATGCCATCCCAAAAGATAATCCACAAAAATAAATTCAATACAAAAAAAAAAAAGAATTGAATGGTGAATTTTGTTATCAATAATTAAAGAATTTGAATAATTATACATGAACAAACTCGATGCGCATAAAATTTATGGAAATAGGCATGATGACAAATACGTCTGAATATAACTTTCTCCATTATACCTCTGCAGTATGAAAATTTGATACATTGAACTCAGTAGTACCGTCTATTACAGCTATAAACAGTTCGTTGTTCTGCAAAGTTTTAACTTTGTGCGCGGGTCAGTTGGGATAGAAGCACCCGGGTAAACGATACCAGTGAAATACGAGAGTTTGTGTGCTATATGAAAGGAAAAAGTACTGAGAAGTAAACCCTACTGTACTTTGCCACCGCATACTAGTTCTCCAATACTGCAAAAGACCACTCTCTCTCTCTTCATGCTCTTCCCAACCAACATTTCTGATGTCAAATACATTAGTGTTAACCACACGCGTTCTGCTCCGGGGCTTCAGCCCAATATGGTCATTGCAATTAACCGTACCTTTTACCTATCCGAATCCCTTTGCCATCATGCTGGCTACAAATAATCAACAGCATATTCAAATATCTCAATTAATCTGGAACAACTAGGTCGATAATAATCACTACAGTGATTGCCCCGCAGTAATTTGAATTAACGTGGACGAGGTTAATTTCACTAAACTGTTCATGTCAATTAAAAATAACACCATTACGAAATCACTTTCGGTGATTACTATTCAACAGGAGATGCAACACTGCTCAATCCCGCATCTATGTCGATACATGTTGTAACAATTGGTATCGTACCAATTGGATTGATTACAAATTTTATTTTTTCCACATTCGCATTCTATTCACTTGTAATGATTTTCGGCTATTTATATATGCTCATATAATATGTAAATGGATGTTATTTATTCATCCGCGATAGGGTTGGATGTATAGTAAAGAATTCAGATAACAAAAATTGATAGAGTTCATTGGAAAATAAAATTTTCCATCAACATTTTATTTTGCAATTTATAGTAATTGATTATTGAATTTTGGTGAAAAATACTTTGTATTGAATATTAATTCAATTTGGATATGAATAATTAAGTGTAATGTAATGAATAAATTACCAACGCAATATGATGGTGGTGAACGACAATGTTTTAGTTTATTTTCAGCGCAGATAAAAATGGACTGAATCAAACTATATTTCAAAGCTGCATAATGAAATGTTTTTCACATAACAATTCTATATTTGATATATTTATTCATTTTTACTATTGTTTTGGTGTGCTTACAGATGGAGTAATAAATATGTGGTACTGGATTGTCCAACAGACATGGCTAAAGATATTGTAGTGAGTCATGTCAGAGATATTGCACTGGGAAAAAGAACTTATCACTATTTACTCAGCGGATTGGTGAGCTTACTAAATAAACATGAACAATATATTCACCAACAAATCAAATTATGTTGTGTTCTTGTTTTTTGTTTACCTACTGTTATCCTTTATTAACAATCATAATTTGGATATGTGAGTTTAATTGAATCAAATTGTTGAACATGCGGGATAGGAATGATGTCAACGACAATATTATTACTCGTTATAATTATTTTGTCCCAGAGCTTAAGAATTTTATTGAAGTATTAGGTTTTTTTTTTGAGTTTGTTTTTTTATTCCCTTCTTTCAATGCCCTGGAGCATTTTCCAACGTAGTTACACGATGGTTGTGTACGGCGAAGCAAAAATATTTACCAACGAAACTCTCGATACTGCGATGCAAGAGTTGTGAAAAATGTTTTCGTAGTTTACTCACTTACTCTTCAGGAACTTCTCTTCTGATAATTAATTAACTCATAGATAATTCAACTCAACACTTTTCATTTATATAACAATTAACTCAGGGAATTATAGTGATAAACACATGGACTTTATCGGTGAATTTAATTATTGATTTGAATTTAAGATGCAAAAAAACGTTTGCAAATAATCATTCGGTGGAATTGTGTAGCTAAAGCTGCTTACTCATTTTCTTCTTGATACAATACTTACTTGTATTTCTCGTCCCCTTTCGATATGATAGACGTTAACAAGATCAAAGAGATTGAATCGTAAATGGGGGCCGAACCCTCGGTATTCCGTTTCCGAAGAGAAACGAGAGTGTGATTATGTGTGAAATTTGATTAGTAAAGACCGTGCGTAAATAAGAAAACAGCAATAGAGTTTCAGTTTGTAATTTCCAGGGGTTGGATATAAATTTGATTCATGAAGGCAAAAAGAAAGTCATGAAATGAACATTGTTAATGATTTCGGTCAAAACAAACTTTTACTCTATTCATATTCAGTTCATCAATTTACGATTTTTTTCTTTTCATTCATTTCATAATAACTTTGAAAATTGAATTATTTGTAATGAGTACTTTTGAAGAAGTTGAAATTGTATTCACTTCACCAATAATTAGATAATGGACGATCGTTGGGAAAGCGAAGTAATTGAGTACGGTGCAATCAACATCACTGGGTTTCGCATCGTGGACTCGAGTCGACGACCTGTCAAAGAGTTCCTCGAGGGTTGGCGCCGGCTCGACCCCTTGCTGTTGCCTGGTGCTGGTCGTGACTCCATATCTGTACGTATATATTCATGTCAGTAATAACTGTACAATAAATATTGATCAATTGTTTACGATATTCACGGTGAATATCAATTCATATCCAGTATTTTCGCTGCTATGTCAAATCAAGAAGAAATTTATGAGTCATGTGTTTTTAAGGCTCAAGCAGCACTGATGTATGACGCTGTTTTGGTATTGGTCGAGGCGTTCACCAAATTCCTCAAGAAAAAAATCGATCGTGGTACTCCAAAACGACCCGGAATCCAGAGTAGCAATCAGCCATCAAATGTATCTCGTTTTTTGGACTGTAATACCAACAACGGTTGGGTCACACCATGGGAACACGGCGATAAAATCTCCAAGTTCCTGCGAAAAGTAAGGGAATGAAATTATCATACTAAAATAATTGATACTCCTCATCAATATAAAAATAATGTCCTGCAGGTTTTCATGCCCATTTTAAAAACAGCTCAACTTGACGAAGTAGTTTTACATTTCTATTGTTCCTTGATGCAAAATGCCTTTGGGCTGATTTCTGAAGTATAATCCTGACAATTTTCCTTTGACAATAGAACATCTAGCTTCTCGATTTTCGTTCTGAAACAAAGAAAATAAAAATTTATTCGAACGCGCTACATAACATTTTGAACTTCTCCAACTGTTGACAATGAAAATAAATTTTTCTTCCGAGTGGAATAATTTCCAACTATATTGTTGAGAAACTGCAAAAAAATACCCATCAGGAATTCCTAAAAAATTGTGTCTGTTCTTTTCATTGCTGAAATATACTGAATGACATTGTCGTATGGCGTCATCCTAAAAGTAATCCACATAGCAAGAACTTATTAAAGAGACGAGAATAACGAACTGGAAAACAAGGTACTGCGAAACATTATCGTCGTGCACCAGATGCGCCCATTGGTCGTGTCTTATCCTCAGCACATGTCGTTTCTACTCTACTCTGCAGTGTCCGACCAATATCGACCGTATCTACTAGTACCCACACCTTGTTCCACCGCTCTGATAGAACATTGACAATGGTCCACTTGTGGCCGCACTCCACAATCACCAATCTCACACGAAAAGTATTGCTTTTTCTCTCATTCTCATTAATCAACACAATAAATTTTACCAAGTTAATATTTACATCTTTCCCACTTGATCACCAGTCGATTCCTTGACAGGGAAAAAACAGAAAGAAATTAAAGCTGAAGTAAGTCAAATAGATGAAAGAAAATCCTATATGACTTTTGGTTTATTGGTTCAAGCCACAAAGTCGGGAAACTAATAATAAGAACCTTTTTCTGGTTGAAACGCAGAGAACAACAATGCTCTTTCGTACTCGTTTTCCTTTTTTTAATTCTATTTTAGATGTGGAAACGCAACGGATCGCAAAGCAGTAGCTTCTGTATCTGCAGACGACAGTAATTGGCATTTCTTCCACGAGCCATCGAAATTCTTTTACCGTTTCCCTCTGGTAATGCAGCAACGGAATAGACTTATCCCCTCTGATGTTTACTGGCCTTATTTCTCCTGAGTGCTGTGTGGTACATCTACCCATCTTTCATTTCTTTTGGTTCGAAATGTCGTACCCATTCAATAGTGGAAAAATTGCAACGACTATTTCTGAATGTATATTATATAAGTTATATAAAAATTCAGTATTTTTCTCTTTCTTTTCATCATCATTCCAGGCGGAAATTGAGGGATTAACAGGTCAAATACGTTTCAATAATGATAGTCGAAGGCACAATTATACTCTTCACGTTGTCGAGATGACTGTAAATAGTGCAATGGTGAAGGTGAGCCATTCAATTTAATAAGAGGAAAATTAAAGAAATAATAGATATGACCATTCGAGAATTGAAAAATTAATTTTGTGATGCTATTATTATATTATTAAAGGTGGCTGAATGGACGGACGAAGCAGGTTTCCAAGCGATTGCTGCCAAGTACGTGCGACTGCCCTCACAGGAAATAGAGAAAAATAAAACGTACATCGTGACGACGATAGTGGTGAGTCAAGCGACGCGATAGTTTAAAGAGTACCATCCACAAAACGAGCCCATAAATATTGATAGCCTCTGTACCCCCTCGCACTTTATATCTATGTGAAGTTTATCCACGGATTTTCCACTTTACTTATCGTACATACCTTCTTTACCAAGTCAAAAGACAAGCGTGAAAAAAAGATGGAAATAAATAGATAAAAAATGAAAAAAAAAAGGGTGGAAAACTCAATATATGTTTATGAATGAATGAATAGAATGAATTACACTCTTGACTCGGAATAAATGTAATGGTATGCAACGTTAAAGTCATACGAATATTTTATACTCAAGTATTTCATAATTTATTCACGTATATATTTCTATTTTCCTTTTTTTTTCCAATTATATTTACAGGAGGAACCTTATATAATGTTGAAAAAATCTGATGATGGAAAAAATTCCACTGGCAATGATCAATTCGAAGGATATTGCAAAGATCTTGCAAATTTAATAGCAGCGGAGCTTGGAATTAAATGTAAATAATGAAAAAAAATTCAACACGTCTTGCAAATTATAAGACAGACTTATTTAGTTACGTTTTCAATGACGTCAAATTTTTTATTGACATTTTCAGATGAATTGAGGATAGTGAAAGACGGTAAATATGGCTCCGAGAATCCAGACAAACCGGGTGGATGGGATGGAATGGTTGGAGAACTCATAAGAAAGGTATTTAGAACTACTTCAAATACTGATAAGATTATAATGAAGAATTCGTGAATTTATTTCATCCCTTGGCAATTGCGACGAGAAAAATTCTCGGTCTGTCAGTCAACAGTTTCTCTTCAATGTCACAATCGATAATAATCAAAGAGAATCTTCCAAATAATTTGTAACAGAGCGTGAATGATTCACAAATTGATAATAAATTAACAAAAAGAAAGAAAGGTGAGAAAAATCCGATGCTTTATCTAGACACTACTTGAAACCATTAACAAATTGTTAATTGCGAAAAGCCATGTTGAAAGAGATTGTCCACGATTATTTTTCAATCAGCTTCGTACAAAATACCGAGTTATCGACCCAAAATGTCGTAAATGGTGGATGTAAAATGGGGCAAAAGTGCTGTTTTACCCTCTAATCTTTTATCATCCCCACGATAGAGGGCCAATAAGTATGTTGGCAAATGGTTGCCATCTAGTCCTCGCTTTTGGTACCACCACTACAACCACCAACATCCACTCACACAATCGCTCGATTGATATGCACCACAAACTAAATTTTCATATTTACACCGCATGGAGAATAAACAAAAGTTTGGTGAATATTCCCACCGATAATCGAAGCCTCAATACCTCTAGTTGCCAGATACGCTTTCCTAGATTAGGTCATGCCGAAGTTTAATTAAATTTCAAAGGGTATCATTAATATTCCCAATGGCGCGTTCGGTATACGCATAGCGATAGTTCCGACGTATTTCCAAGTAATTTCATTGAACCTGTATAGAATCCACCACCACCTAACTCCTCTATCCCCTTTACCAAATAATATTATTATCAACGCACATGCTTTCGGTGGAATACGCGTTGTCAGGTTCATAATTTTATTGGAGAAACGAACGGGTGCTCATCTGCACCCCATCCTCATTATTGCACATGCCACGGATTAATTAATAACTCTCGTGCACAGACTAATCAGTCTCATATGATCCACACTAAGCATTAGTGAGCCTGGCAATTTAATTCCGATGTTGAAACAAAAGATAGATTTATCATTTGATCTGATGAATATATACTGAACACAAATCACCAGAAAATCGCACCGCCAATAAACCAATTCGATTATTTCCACGTTATGCATTCTGTAGCCATGTCCAAATAAATTTCTGTATCAGGTTTTTTTGCTTTTGATAAAGATATATTCGCGGACCCATTTCAAGGAGCTGAAGACGAAGATTGACTTTCATCTTGTGCAACTAAAAATAAACTTTCTTCATGGATAGAATAATTGTTACGACACGTAAATTGATTTTAATTCCAGGAAGCAGACCTTGCAATTGCATCAATGACTATTACATCGGAGAGAGAACGGGTGATCGATTTTAGTAAACCTTTTATGTCACTCGGCATCAGCATCATGTTGAAAAAACCTATTAAACAAACACCTGGAGTATTCAGTTTCTTGAATCCTCTTAGCAAAGAGATTTGGGTTTGTGTTATATTTTCTTACATTGGTGTCTCCATCGTTCTATTTATCGTATCACGGTGAGTTTGAATATTGATAGTTTATTTATGGAAAAAAAAAAGTTTATGATAGTGTATTATCACAACTAATATATATTCATCCAATTTATTTTTTAGATTCTCACCGTACGAGTGGCGAGTAATTCAAATGAATGGTGGTGGTGATCCAGGAATTGTTGGCAGAGGGGATCCAAGTTTACAACATCCCCATGCACAGCAACCGTCACTTCACTCACCCAACCCCTGCATGGCTAATGATTTCAGTATTCTCAACAGTATGTGGTTCTCATTGGGTGCATTGATGCAACAAGGATGTGATATTTCACCGAGGTAATTGACTTTCAATCGTCAAAATATGCACGTGAGATTGATGGAATGTAAAAAAAGCGAATTCCAGGAATTAGATGTCATTGTGAATACCTTATACAAAATAGTGAGGGTCTGGAATGCGCATTCTACTTCTATGCGTGATATATCTATATACTTCTAATAGCGTTTGTAGCTATCAGTGATTCCGTTCTTTCTACTTTTTAAAGATTTGCTATTTAAGAGTTTTTCCATTAAATCGTTCGTATCTTCATAGAATTTATATGAATGTACTGAGAATGTCCTCGAATTCGTCGATGGGATACGTACGAAATGCCTTTGGGAATTTTTTTCCAATCCGTGTACTCTCAATGGGTTTGTCTTGTTTTTTCCTACGTTCTTTGCACTTTGATGAGCGAAGCAGCTTGAAGATCAAACCAGCGAGCCAGATCGCAATTACTAGATTCTTGAAACTTGAATCAAAGTGCATGACAAACTTTTACGTTCATATCGACAGTTGGAAACGACAATATACAAATGGAATAAATTGGACGGAATAATATGATTGAACTAATTTCAATTGATTCATTCTCGTGTATTTATGAATAATATCATTCATTTGCATTGATGATTTGAATCTTGCGAAACTTGATCATTTATGTTGAGATGAAGACCCAGTACGATTAATTTACATTCAGACATTGGCATTTCTCCGGCTGTTGTCATTTGATTAATGGTATAAATATTCTGATATACTCCGTGTGATATGAATTGTAAATTTCTGAATATTCTATCGTGAGAAAGATTGGAAATTACACCGCGAACAAGATTTACTTAACTGACTCATTTACTATTCACCTTTGGATCGATGAAATTAGAAAGTTTTCATCATTAAATATCGAACTTTCCCATCACTTATTCATGATTCAACACAGCGGTCGAATAACTTACATAAAATCTATTCTAAATATTATATTGATGAATCGCACATGAAAATAGATGTATTTTATCACGGCGATTATAAACTGAATGAAGGTATTTTGTTAAATATATTACAGATCTATGTCAGGTCGTATTGTTGGATGTGTTTGGTGGTTTTTCACTCTAATTATTATCTCATCGTACACTGCCAATCTCGCAGCATTCCTTACGGTTGAACGAATGGTAACACCCATTAATTCAGCAGAAGATCTTGCTTCTCAAACAGAAGTTCAATACGGCACTCTACAACATGGATCCACATGGGATTTCTTTCGAGTGAATAATATACCTAATAATATTTTTATATTATACGCATTTAGTTCATATTTATGAATGTTGAAATTTATTCCATACAGAAATCACAGATAAGTCTCTACAGTAAAATGTGGGAGTTTATGAATTCGAGAAATCATGTTTTTGTTAAGACATACGATGAAGGAATCAGACGAGTAAGACAAAGTAAAGGAAAATATGCATTATTAATTGAGAGTCCGAAGAATGATTATATAAATGAACGAGAACCCTGTGACACAATGAAAGTTGGGAGGAATTTGGATGTAAAAGGCTTCGGTGTTGCAACACCAATTGGTTCACCTTTGAGGTTTGTATTCATATAAATATAGAGAAATAAAATTTGTAGAAAAAATTGAATTCTTATGTTAAACATATAATATTTTGCAAATTCATATTAAAGGGATAGAGTTAATTTGGCTGTGCTGATGCTGAAAGAGAGTGGCGAGTTGACAAAATTGAGAAATCGATGGTGGTATGACAGGACAGAGTGTCGTCATGGCGACAAACAAGATTCAAGAAACGAATTATCATTGAGCAACGTTGCAGGAATATTTTATGTTCTCATTGGTGGATTATTGCTGGCATTGGCGGTTGCTTTATTGGAATTTTGTTATAAATCGCACAGTGAAGCTGCCAGGGCAAAGGTTAGTTAAAAACTAATTCAGAAATTTTATGATAATCATAAGAAATGGACTAAGTGAGAGAAACTAAGTGAAATACACAAGCGCAAATATAGACAAATGTATTTTCTCAGATCCCATTGTCAGACGCGATGAAGGCAAAAGCACGACTTACAATCGGCGGTGGTCGAGACTTCGACAACGGTCGGGTAAGTCCATGGGCATTTCGTCGTCTCCCCAAAGATGAAGAGGCCTCGCTGAGCACAAATGCGCTTGACGTTGAGAGGCGAACCTATTGAAGGGCCGATTAAACGTGTGCAAATGGTTTCTCTCTCTCTATCGCCCAATATAAAAATCTGCACAAAGTTTAACACATATTAGAGGTGAATGATGAATCACAAAATAAATCATCAATTCAAATTGCAAAACATGTTGAGCATAATTGTGAAAAAAAAAAAACAAAACGAGAATGAAAACGTAAAGCTCATTGGTTCTGGCAAATTGAAAGTTGCAAGCGACTGCCTACTTGATCTCATGTTTCTTCCATTCCTATTATTCTTTTTTTTTCAATTATTTATCTCTAATTTCCATTTAATAATTCTTCGCCCCGTGGAGAAATCGTATGTTGCATTTACATTGATTAATTGGCCAGTGTTATAGACTACGATTGATTCCGTGTGATAACGCAAACTCAAGTCCGATACATATTATGATGATTAAATTGAGCGATTGAATTTGCAATTGTGCGATTAGCGCACAAAATACACTACTGCTAAGAGTTAATCGAGGATAATAATCTGCAGCTATCGAATATCTCTCGCCGAACGACCCCCATTGCAAATAAATAGAGTGGGGCATAATACTATTCGTTTTTATATGCATAAATTAAGTGGCATTGATTGGAATAATGTGCTTCAATCAGGATATACACATATACCTACAGCGATTTAATCCATCATCTACCCGAATACGTGTGATTAGACCACGCTTGGCATGCAATTAGCATCGTTGAAATGTTCATATGATATTTAATTTACCAAACTGCTAAGTACGTAAAAGTAAACACGACATATACAAATACATTCACTTATACACTATATATATATATATATATTGGCATAGACACATACCGACACATCAGACGTTGAAGAACCCCGATTGAAAATTTAGTTCGCAATTTGTATATTTGAATTTCGAATGTTCATATAGTCGTGAAATTCAAAGGCTGAGCGTATTTTTTCAGTTATCCACCTTTTTTTTTCAATCAATTGATTAAGTTTAAATGTTGATGGTAAAAGAAAGGAGAGAATTATCAAGGCATATATTGGCCAGTGCGTTTCCGTTTTATATTTTTGCGTTTTTTCCTTTCTTTTGTCTAGTGGTACGGACTGCAGAGTTAGACGGAGGATGCATGCGCCTTTTCCGGGACCATATGTGAGTACTCTCACCCTTCATTTTAATCCTGCTCATTATATCCCGTAACCCAAAATTAAACCGTTCTATATTTTATTAATTAATAACGGCTTTTGTACAAATCGGATGGGTATTAATCAAACTTACAAGTATTTGCCTTCGTGTATGCCGCTTATCGAGACTTTGGCTACAATCTCCCATCGCCCGTTAACCCCTTCTATTCGGCTTAACACCCCTTCACACTCACGTACGTCGCAGTAATTTTTAGGCGCATATTATTAACCCTCATTAATTGTCAAATTTGTTCGAAATTTAGCACTGTACATTAAGGCATGAGAATGGCTGACACACGCGACTGGTTTTAGTTAAACATTGCAATTTATTTCTCGACACATTTTCTGTTATATATATGTATATCAATCCTGTTGGGCATTTTTCTCTCAAGGTATCCTACAACGAAATGGAAAATAATCAAAGAAATATATTGATAAATTAACTAACATGTATTATCGATGGAAAGTATTTTGTATTGGAAATATTGTTTCGATTCGAATGTGGGGTTGTAAAAAAACTTTACATGTTCTCTCTAATCACCCTGCACCTCCGATATTTCACCGATGATATATATTGAACCGAAACCATTTACACTGAAAACAGAAGTGTGTAAATAATTGGAATAATTAATATTTAATAATTTAGATGAAATAATCACAATATATATATTCTGTCAGTGTATATACTAGTCGTACTTGACCAACTAAAACTCATCACAAATAATCACACGGTGCCACAATAAAAATAAGTGCACAACCTTCTCTATATATTCTTTCATTTCTTATATAACTTTCTTGTTTAATTCCGAAAATTTTAATTAATTCAATGGATAAACATTGCAGTATTACGCCCCGGCGAACGCGATTGGGAATGTGGAGGGCGATCAGGTGCACAGCAATACACACACCCAGGTATAAGCCCGTGGTATATGGCCAACGATGAGACGTCGGATCCATCGCCGTCAATATCGTTGCCTACACCACCACCGCCACCTAAAACGGCACCACCTCCACCACCACCACCACCCAGGCCAGCACGACGAAGTGTAACTTTTGCAGAGTCACCGCCCAAGACATCAATTAGTCCCAAGAGTCCAAGAAGCCCTTGGGTACTAAATCGAAAATCAAGTATCAAGACACTGAATGTTGCTGTGCCATGGACACCAGCTACTCCAAGTCACTGGGACAATCGCAAAGCCGAATATGTCACGTAAAGAATATATATATATATATATAAGTATATACATACATTCGATAAACTCTGCTTCCGTGACGAAACAAAAAGCGAGAGTAAACTAATGCGTCAATATATCATTTTCTTCCTCGAATATAACTATCTCAAAATTATGCGATATGAAATAGCAACAATTCGACTGTGGAAATAAAATGGTTTATTACTTTTTTAACATCATCAGATAATTGTGGTGAGAACAAATCTTATTATTAACAATGGAAATGATTTTAATAAAGTGACAAATCAGTAGAAAAAAAATTCCGAGGGAGATAGGAAACAATTGACGTAAGAGATATGTTTATATGATGTAAATAATTGTACGCAGATCAAATAAGAATCAAAAAAGTGAATTTTCAACAATACTAAATTTAAACAAAATAAAAAACAGAGAGAGGTGATGAGAGAGCCAATCATGTATATGAAGTGAAATGGTCCTGGAGATGGGTGCATGTGCAATTAATTATAGTTCGAGTATATATTCAACTGCCAAAAAAAAAAATGAGTATTAAAAATCATCGAATACCTTTATAATAAATATTTAGACTCTGCGGTATAATTAATATTGAATGAACAAAGCCTGAAAATAATTTAGCACACGAAAGACAATGAAAAAAATTTGAAAAATCGGTGCAACCAATGTTTTTTGTACTGTACTCCAAGATCACTAACTTGCATAAAATTTTAACTCGATAATGTAATTGATAAAGTGTGTGGCTGAAAGTAGAATCGATGTTTATTAATGACATAAATTGGAATGAATGTGAGTGTGAATTTTTAATTTTAAGTCATGATGGGAGGAATGTGAGAAAAAAAAAGAGTATGTTAATTATAAACACATATAGAGTTATCGATTGTTCCGTATTAATTTTAGAAGTTCTCCTTAAATTGTTTCAATCCAATATATGTACATATTCTTCCCAATCTTGTTTTTCGGTTCTACAATCGAATCGATGTAAAAACAAACTGACTTATCGACAGCATAGAAGCACATTCTCTTCGTTGCTCTACTATGTGCACATGCGATAACAGAATTCTTCAATTAATCTACTCATACATACAGAAAATATTCTATCAATGTTGCAATGTGTGTTTGTCAGAGGGGGCCACGAGACGCTTTTTATGTAAAACAATTTTCCAATGCGCAAAATTCAAAATATTCACATAGCCAATGAATCGATAAAATCAAAAATGATAATCGTATAACACTCAAAAAGCTGTTGTCAATGTTTCATGTTTGAATTGGATACAATCTATTATGCTGTTCTATTGATGACATCTTCGTTTTGAAAGTACTGAATAAATTGTGTCGATAGCTCATTCATTAAAATCATATCTCCAATAAAATCGTCGTGTTTTCAAATTCAATAACTTTTATTAACGATTTAATTCCAGTCTTGGATTGACACAATTTGATTAGACCATGAAATGGCCGAATTTCATGTGCCAAAGAAGAAAAAATGAATGAAATCCAAAGTGAATGACGGTGATCTGGTATTCATGACATGGAAATTTGAGAGCCAGATCCAGTTTTTAAACATTCATGCAGGGAAAAAGTGTTACACAATGCTACGAATAAAAATCTACAATCCATAAATAGTTGAAAACAGAAAACAAAAATGGAAAATTTATATTTCCCAGATGTAATAAATAAACGTTAGTGATAAGAAATGCGGGGCAAGTGTATTTAACATGTTGTAGCATTAATTACGAACATAAACTATTTTTATTTGCCAAATAAATGTAATAATAATTGAAAATTGAATGAAAATTAATTTTAACTCTTCCGATCAATTAATTTATTATTTGAACTCTTTACGTTTTCTCCATAATTATGGAACAGTTTTGTACGTCACTATAAGATCTATCATATCGTCACTTTTTCTTATATTACAATAAAAGAAAACATAAGAAAATATTACAAAATAAAGATACAATAAATAAGAATTAAAAAATAAACAAATTACTCGATCAATTTTAAGGGAATTCAAACTGATGATGAATGTGATGTGAAAGAAGAAAGAAAATACACCCACACTTACTCATACACAGATATACAAGTGAATATGGTGCATAACGTTAAAGTTAAAATCCCTGAAGGTTGAGATAACATAAACGTTTATAGTATTGTATGAAAAAGAAAAAAAATACCCTGTGTGATTATGCCCAATGAATTCGCACACATTCACAGAATCGACGTAAGTAATTGATACCTGATATGAATTTTTGATTAACTATAGATATGATTTTGTTTTTTTTTCCAGAGATTCCAACTCATATTCCTCGATCGAGCTGTGCTCTTTACCGTCCTCATTAGATTTTTTCATTACAATGTTTATATCCCTAAGATTTATTATTACACTCCAATAAACTAGCCACGTTGAAATATATTATTCAATTATCAGCATCAAATTTATAATTCCATGTGTCCGTTATTATAAAATAAAAATACAAAATAATTATTGTAAAACTGTTGTAAAACAAATCAAATTTGCATCAAGAATACACGATCATTTATTAAACATATGAATTTCATTATAACAATAATTGTCCATCTGTTATGGCATAAATTATTTAAACTTACTGAATGAATATTTTTTCAATAAATCATGTCTAAAATTCAACATGACATGTGAGAAAAAAAGGTTGATACGTGTTGATTTATAGTTCGACCAGTATTTTTAATCATTCCAACAAACAGTGAACAAAAATAAAATTGATAAACAAAAATAAATGTAGAAAAACACGCGAATTGTTTATCAAAATTGTTACGATTAGTTTTCATACGAATGTGTTGGGTGAGAGAAAAAAAAATAAAATAAAACAATGCTGTGCATCCACTCTGTCCTGCTCACATCCCATGCCACTCTTTTCGTGGCTCATTGTGCGTAGATCGATGGACCAGTATACATACGCAAGAGCGATAGTACAAGCAGGGAAATTGTTGCATGTTCGTACTGAGAGACATGGCTCATCTGTTGTGAAGTTGTGTTGCACGAGGGAGAGTGATAGAATGAGGAGAAGCGCGGATGACAACAAGAGAAAAAATATGGGCGGTGGGTGGATTGATGGGAGAAAAATTGCTGTTGCCTCCCGATAATTTCACTCGGAGGACATCGCGTCGTTAAATTCTTCCGATGAAAAATTTTTGCAGTAACATTATTTATTGAATCGAAACATTCCGTGCACATGGTGAAATTAAAAGAAAAAAAAATCTATCTGAATAATAGTGATATGAACAAGAGAAATTGTTGGAAGAAAATAAAATCTAAAATAAAATAAAAGTGATTGTTAACTGGATATATAAAATTGGGTGATTATTACATCTTTCTCCACTTATGTCTCTATTTTTCTCCTTGCAATACTTAAACGAAATGACTCGTGAAAATGCGAATCTGAAGAGCCGCAATGCGCAACGATATCTAATGGTTTTGTAACTACAAACATTTAAATAAAGTCATGACACCAAACAAAAGAATAAATACATACATATTTTTTCACATATCAATCATACAATGGAATATGATATCACACCAAATAATCAGATTAATTATTCAATGAATCCTTAAAATTTTTCGGATTATATTCAGGATAAGTTTATATTATGTATGGAAATGCCAAAACAACTATTTCATTTATACATATAAATATGAATATGTATATATGTATTATATACGTTTGATCGAGGGTCATTGTGATTCCATTTCACGGTGCTCGTTTCGATCCACTCGCAGTTTCAGTTTTAATACGTACTTCACCTCTCATTAAAACTTGCTGCCTGAGTACAGCAATTTCTAAAGCTTCAGCCCCCTCAGTGGCCTATACTTTTCATTCTCCACTCTTTCTCCCTTCCTCTGACCATTACCGTACTCAAGCGAGACATTTAATATTCTATGAGAACGAGAATGAGATACAGAGCGAGGGAGGGAAACACAAACAAAGTTCATCGATGTATGTTGGCATAAGTACACTTATTATCAGCCATATAAATGACAATGGCACAGGTGTTCCTGTTTTCAGCTAAAAATCTTGACGATCAATTTAGTTACTTCAAAACCACTTCAACATTATTTTATCATATCATCATTCATTTGATAAATAATTGTGGGAATGCAATTAAAAATTGAAAATATTATTACATTCATATTTCACCTGCGCCAAATAAACGATACTGTTTGACTTGTTCACTGAATACAATTAAATAAATATCAATCTTTATTAATGATTGCATTTAATATGAAATTTAGTGTACGACAATAATGCGAATAGGGAAAAATAGATGAGGGAGTGAAAATAGCGATGGTAGAGCAGCATCAACGGTAGTAGCAGGGTGGTGAACGAGGTGATGCGCCATTGCTTAATGGCGGTGCATAATGAAGCTTATTAAATAACAATGTTAACCGCCAAAGCACTATAAAATTTAGCTCTCGTCTAACCATTATATACCATTCGCGTTTCAGCTCTCGACCCGCGGGTCCATCGATTTATCACCACAACCACCATTCAAAGTTGTGCACTCTCCATATACTTCCTGCCTCTTTAATACAACCATTACTCTAGAATATAATATTTAAGTGTATAATAATGTAAATGTGATTGATGTGACTGCGAGTAATATCAAGGAATAAAAATGGAGAGAATGAGTATATATATAAAGAAAAGAAAAAATGGGGAAGAATGAAAAAAATTGAGGTGATCTATAAGAAAAAGGAGAATATTTTGATTTATGTTTATAGACATCGGAGATTCACGCCACGAAGTGTATATAACTAAAGATGCATGTACCGTTTCAAAAGGTCAGCAGGGGTTGCGTGAGATGCATGGAAACTTTCCAACCCCCTAATGCCAATGAATATATATATATATATATTACATGAGCGTACTTTGTGCGAGGTATTTTTTTGGTGCACAACGAATAATGTTTCTTCTCATCAATACTAAATTTTCTCGAGTCTTTAGAAGCTTTTCCATTCATTCTCAATTATATATTATTTATGCTCTCGTTGGGGAAAAGTGTTCAAACGGAATAATATAATGATTTCTAACTTCACTCTTGGGAATAGAGAGAAATAAAGTAGAGAAACAAAATGTTCTGGATTATGAGAATAGAAACTGAATGGAAATATAAATTCATATACATTTAAAATTTACGGTTCTTTATTTCCACATGATAATATTTATTTTAACGAGTATAATTCTACCATGAAATCGAGAAATAGAAAAAAATATTACATATATAATTCAAAGTTCTATTTTTTCCACTCATCGAGTTCAACTCTTCACTTTACCACTTGAAAAATTGTTCAAAAAATACACTACTTGAAAAATTAAATTACGTTAGAGTTTTTTCAATGAGCTGATGTTTCTTTTTTTTTCTCTGTCAACTTAGAGGATTCTATACAGTTGCTGTGGAACATAACGATATAAGTGGAAAACAAATATGAATTCAAAATTCAAAAAATTGACAATCTGAGTTGACACTTTGCTTCAAAGGTTCAATTGTAATAAGAGAAGCAATAAACGATACTCGAAAACTAAGCGCACACATGAAACAATAATTCTTCTTTCTCTCAAGAGTTAATATTTTCCTATCCGCACATAAATACAAATATAGGTCTTTTATCTCGAGTATGAAATTGCAATAAAAAGAGATAATGTTGTTTTATTGGGAGAAAAAAAAATTATACCTTCAGGATAGAAAGAGAAAAAAAAAGACGTTATAACCTGTACCTATATCCGAGGTTATATTGAGTCGCAATATTATTTTTAGCCCATTTTATCGAAGAACGCGCGGCGCCGCGTCGGGAGTATTATATCGGTCGCTGCAAGCACTCACACACTCACATACACACACAAATATACAGACAGGTCAATCGCGAGAATAAACGAACGCGGGATGAGACGTAAGGGACGTATACATAGAGGTAGAAGAGAAATATTCAGGCGCTTTAATGATATCGACGCCCCAGACCCGCAGCCCACGATTCCGCTATGGTTTGGTGATTAATGAACTTTACATCCGTTTTCCGTCCAGCCAACGAATGAAACGGCTTATCCACATGGCGGTATAACCCACCCATCTCTTGCATCCATGGTCGCGCAGCGATATTAATGATAATTATTCGTGGAAATCGACAATGGTATATTGGTATCAGTGACTCTACAGTTGCAGTCGAAAATATTCGTGGAGAGACAATTATTTTGCAGGTGGATAATATATAACGAATTTCCACAGGGTTTCTACGTAATTTAAAAAAAAAATTGTACGCTTTACAAAATGACGGTTGCAGGGAGTAAATAAAATTGTTCATCTGACTTTTAATTGAATATTTTATAATATGTTGACATTATGAAGAGAAATCTGTTTCATATCATATTACTCTCCATTAGGAACATTTTTGTGGAGAAATATTGTTTTAACTTCACTGTATATATCCAAATGAACTCTGTTTATTCCTCTAATTATTTTATATCACCTGATAGTTGTCTATAATTATCCATGTATATAAATTATCAAGTTAATTAGAATAATTAGTACTTGAAAATGTAGTTAATAGTAATGATATAGCAAGAAGAGAGTATTCCCTAAGCTATTATATTTTTTTGACTCTCATTGCAGCTCGTTTTACTGTAAGGAAGAGTCGCTTGAAGATGGTAAAAAATCATCCGCGATTCCGTTTTCTCAAGTGAGACTAGTGTAGGTATATACATATATGTATATATGAAAGTAGAGATGTGAAGAGGGTGGTGAACAGAAAGATGATGAATGGATCCAACGTACGGGTAAGAAACCCGCGCCTGGCCAACCCCCCAAGGGCCTCTCTGCGAGGAAATAGAGCATAGCCATTCTTGTTTCTCAGCGGACAGTTTGCCATTCGTACAACGTATTTCTTCTCACTTTTTTTCTACTCTTGGGATGATATTCGACACCACACTTTACATTCTACTGGAGCATTCACGTAATTTGTATTGCAAAAAAAATATTCCAGTATCATCAATGAGAATTCCAATTAATGAAATAGGATGTTATAAAACTGTGATAGTAAATTATTCTTGAGTATAGTTTATTTTTAAAATATTATTGATCCAATAGAGACTGTAAATATTCCTCTACTTTTTAATCACGTTCATGAATTGCAAGAGCCACATTAAGATTGAGAGTGGCATTAGTACAAGATGAACTAATTAATCATTGTCATATAAAAATAAAAAAATTGTGATAGTTATTGAGGAACGTGCAGGCTCTTTTCAAATATTGATGCATTTTGAATATCAATTTTGATAATCATACTGTGCATATAGTCATCTGTATATTATTAGAAGTTGAAGTTAATTAACATCGCGAGTGTACTGAATTACGCTTGGAGCTATTTCGGGGTTGATAATGGAGACAAACAAAACCAATGTACATAGACTTGTTAAAGAAATAAAAATAAAACGAATAGATAACTGCAACCATACTTCTGTTCAAGCAAACAATTCATTCATCATATAGATAAATAACACGAAGACACTTCTTCACGTTGCATTGTAAACTTATAAGCCAACTTTGACGTGGCCGACAAGTTTTCGCTCCCATAGAGAGTTGATCGTTCATTTCTACACGTGATGTGGACAAATCTAAGAAAACAAAAGAATATGAAAGAAGAAAAAAGTAGAAGCTCTACACTACCACAACATCGTCATGAGGTGATGAATATCATGAAGGAGGATAAGCAAAAACAACAAAATTTCGAGGAGAGTTTTCCACTACTATATATATAGATATATATGTATATATCAGCTCTTTTTCCGCATAGAAACGTTCATACACATGCAACTTTTCATCACTTCTCTTCTGTGTTGCTCCTTCAACGCTTCCGGCCTGTCGAGAGATTTACGGATAAACAGGAAAATACGACAAAGTGATGGAGGAATACTTTCAAAGAAACTTGCGCCAGACACACCACATACAAACATATATAATCAACTATATATTTTAACTCATTTGATTTGAAGTGAAGAGAAAGATAGAAATGAAAACAAAAAATATTCATAAGAAACATTTTATTGTGTCCAATTTCATCAACTCACCGCTGGTTGCTTTGAAACTCGGCACATTGTCGGTTGGGTTGTGGCACAACGACCGTCTGTGTTGGAAATTTTCACGACGTTGCCAAATTCGATAACGTTAGTTTGATGTGAATTTAATGAAAAAGACAATACGGAGAGTTTCATCACTGGATGATTCATCACAATATCAAAGTCAACTTATTATAATAAAATTTAATTTAATCAGAAAATCGCTGCATGAGCCAGTTAATGAAATCAAATAAGATAAGCGGAAATATTAGATATTTCGCTCTATAGGTACTGACGTTTTAGCTATTACACAGCTGAATATTTGTTTATATTAATAATATTTGATTTACCATATTTAAAATGAATACAGCGGTGATGTATTAAACGCATGCGTGGCGTCACGAAACTACGTCATAACGTTGCACCGTTGCGCGCCAATTTTTCATGGATCACGCTGTGAATGTGTTAATTACAAAATAAACATTTTAATAATCACACTATCGCCATACAAAATATTGAACAAATAGCGCATTATATATATTGTTATTTACCCTGTATTGAAATCGAACGTGTTTACATTGTATGTTTGGACAGAATGTTCTACACTAAACTAAATGAATGATTCTGACAGCGATAGTTTCCAACTCTCTTTGCCATACACAAAAAGAATAGAAAAATTACTGTCCAAGCAATATCTGAATTTTCCTGAGGTTTAAAGTGTGGCATTAATTGTATGGTCAAGAAAGAGGATTCTTTTTGATGTACTTATGAAAAGTATTTCATGCCTGAAATTTCATGAATAATATTCTCTTTGTGATGGCATTGCTCAATTAATTGATAAAAGAATATAATTTAAATGATAGGAACATAAACAATAATGAATTATCAGATAAAATTCTTTTGCCGAACTCATGAAAATATTTGTGTATTGACAATGGGAAAAGTGCAGTTTCCTGCATTGTTTTGGATAAATGATTAATGCTTTGCCCTGAATAAATATAATTCTCATTGAATAGATGCATAACATTTACTGTACTCTATCGAGTTTCCCATAACTGATTTACATACCAATCAATTGTCCAAAATTCAAATTAACTGTCAATAACATGTATTTAATTTGACTTTGATCCCCACCATTGGCACGACATTTTCATTTGAAAATTAATGATCAACAGAAATGTGACATTTACAACGCGGTTAACGTTCACGTCACCAAGCTATTACATACATGAGCATAATAAATGCGAATGTGTTCTTCAAAATTGTGCATATGTTTGCACTACTGGAACAATAACAAAATTATGACATGGGCCAAACGCTGAGCGAACTACTCGTCATTTATACCAAAGCCACACCGTAACAGTTGCTACCCCTTTTACGATACATCATCATCATCATTTTATTCATTCTCAGTGTTGACGCAAGCGCACGAAATTTTGTTTATTCAATCTCTCATACTTGAGAATGAGAGGAAACAGGATGAAATTGAATTACGATTGAACACCGCTAGATGTCGTTTATTTATCGTGCGCACAAGAACCAAGTAGATGATGGTATACAGTAAAGGGTTGTGTGAATTGGTATAGGAAAAGCTCTGTACAGTGTAGATATGGAGAGGGTTGTGGTGCGCGGCGAGACGATGGTATAGCACATGGGACTATATAGAATGAATTCTAAATATAGACAGGGTTGCCAGGTTGCAGAAACAGCCGCCGCCCCTTGGAGTACTGGGAGCGGCTCGTCGGTGGGGGCGGCGTTGGCAAGGTCGCGTCATTGATCGAGAGAGGATTGGCTGTGTGACGCGCCCAGTGACGTCATTGCCTGACCCGCACGCTAACTGGCGCCCTCTACGCCACCCACCGCGGCCGACCGTCAAACCATTTCTCACCCCCATTATTCTATTTTCTGTCGCTCCAATGCTAGGTCACAACCCAGCTGAACGCCAATGGCGAGAGAATATACGTGCTTGTACCTGTTTCAACCTTATCTCTATTAGCATACAACGTTGTTTTATTATTATCAACAATTGTGTTTCCTTTTAATCCTATGCACAATTTTGTTTGGAAAATATTTGGTTAATTATATTGTGTGTTGATTTGATGATAATGTCAAAAATGCTTTTATAATATTATAATGAACTTAACAATAACGTGCATTCGTGTATAGTCATTTCATAGTCTGTATGGCTGGTTGGTTGAACAAACTTGCGGAAATTGTCGTCTATTCTCTGTATAATTCTCTGTCTCTTTCACTACCACTCTCCACCTTGTAGAATGTCTCTTGACTACTCTCTTATTCTCTACCATCTCTCATCCCGGAAGTCATAGCTTATTAGCGAAACTTCCTGTGGTTGCAAAACGTGTGGTGAGATTTACCGCGGAACTAATTACCGATTTAAGCTTCCCTTGGGCGTTTTATATACTAACTAGAATCAGTCGACAAATAGACACATGGTACTGCACCGGTAATTGAATAGCCGGATACTCTATGCATTTTTAAATACACTGCAAAATAAAGTGCGGTTCTACAATCATCTAAATTATTCCCGCCTAGTGGATAGTTTAAGCGATAATACCAATTGTTGGATTAACAATACTCAAATGGTTATAATAAATTTAGTTAAGAATAGTCGATTTAATTAATAATAGCAAATAAAAATAATAAAAGCAATGGAATTATTCGTAGGTGGATCTTCGTATTAACGTCACACGATAATTACTTGTCTTCTCTAATAGGAACTGTGATTGATTATCTGGTTCTATTATTTAATTTGGATGGGTGAGTGGCGAAAAAAGTGAAGGATTGGTATCTACTAAAGTGAAAAAAAAATTGTTTTCCAAAAGAATTTTATAATGTTCAATACTCTTTCAACAAAAGCATTTGCATAGCATTGAGTATTTTCGCCAGACCGTATTGCTGTCAAAGCGATAAAATACTTCCCACTGTATACATCACACAAAATGTAGGATTAATGCCATGAGAATTTCCGTAAATTATCATACGAAATACCACCTGCTTTCATAATGTCTGACCAAACCTGTTCCACACTACTTAACCGAGAATTTGATTCAGTATATATGTATTCATATGAAGTTGGGAAGCGATCGTCGGTAGTTTGACTTGGCTAAAATTGACGCATCCCGTTGCCAACCGCTGAATCTTCATATTAGTGTACAGTACAACCAACGATATACACACATATATAATATATATCACATGCATAGTATAAACTGTCCCTCATCCGACGCAGTGTACCATACACTCATCCACTTCCGTGACGCGGGTGTAAATTATACCGTTGGCCTATTTGCATATCCACCACACCGCCCGTCTCATCCGTACAGTATTACAGCAGTGGCTCGTCCTAACCTATACATATATATATATATATATATATTCAACGTTTCCGATTTAAAAGAACTTCTCATCCTCGCGTTCATTTCCCTCGCCACGTTCTTATGCATACACAGTGGAGACATCTCCCTGAAGAGGTACCGGGTCCCACGCGAGAAGAAAAGAACAAGTGGATGGGAGAGTGAAGAAAAAAAAGTAGGAAGACGTAAAGAAGAAGAGATGCGAGGGAAAAAAATATAAACGGGACAAGGAAGGAGAAGGAATAACTTTTCTCAACGGAATTTTCTCTATATATTTTTTTTTCTTTTGAACCTTTATCACTAACTACCTTTTCTCTATGAAAGAAAAAAAATGTGGAGGAAAATTCACATGGTGGACCACTCAATGTGAATAAAGCAACGCGGTCGCTTCGTTTCCGAGAGTGATGCTAAAGTTAAAATACATATGTACCTTTTACTTCACAGATAGAGGTATAATCGGAAACACTACTGTCCAGGGGATTGACCGCAGTGCTGTTACTGTATATTTTTCAACGTGACAGTAATTGGTGGTGGGGATTCTATACACCGGATAGTATTAGGGCTGGCCACAAAGACGAGAGTATAATGGAATTCATCAGGTTTCCAATTCGGGTGATAATTATTCATTATGTGAATCCCATGCGAATTATTGCACGTGATATCCCAAAATATAATTTATTGAAATTCATGGTGATGCATTGGGATATACTTACTCCAATTTAATCTATTTATTTGTATCAGTTTGCCTCATTAATTTATTATCACTTGATATATCAGTTGTTATAATCATTTGGTTCACCTTTGTAAATTGACTATGGTAATTATTGTGGTGGTGTTGTGAATATCCCCTTGAATTATTTCGAGATGTTCTGAAAGTCTTTGATGCAGAGTTTATCGACCCGAGATAAGCGAGGAATCTGAACATGTGGTTCAGACGCTTGTCTCAGGCAAGACACAAGCTGGTGAGACGCTTGTGGATAATATCAAGATTGAGTGATTGAACTACCTGACCCAATTGTTTATTTTTCTTTTTTTTGTCTTTCTCGTTTATGTTTGTATTTTTCTTACAGACGAAACATATGAGCATGCGATCAAAGTGAGGGTTGCGATTCTACTTGGCAATTCATGTGAACACTCATCAAAATGATTGTTTTATCTATTGACAATTCCAAGCTAATGAATGACTGCGAATATTTGAGATGGTTCGTCTGGAGCACCGGGCCATCAATCAATTCATCAATTGATTGAGAATAATTTAAGTATATCAAATGAAATTTTGAGGTAGCTAAGAAGAATTATTTCCATAAATTTCGAAATTGATAGAAACAATGTTTTGAAAGCATAATGAATTAATCTATGATATATTCCTGATACAATTTCGTCACTACTAGAATTAGTCGTCCACAACAGTAAATTCTGATCCGTGTTGAGCCACAAACATTCACCGCAACTCATCGCGGTACTGCACTATTTAGTAGTTAATTACCAATTAACTATAATTGATTCAATAATCCAAGTTTCACTCGATGCCACACTTGCACATACGTATTTCTATCCCCGTCTTATTATCCGTAGTTGTCACTACATGCAATCCTCCTATTGCACGTAGCCAGACCACATGTACATATACATACATTTGGACTGCCAGACAAAATTTAAATTCATTGTCATCACAGCCATTTCTTTTCATTACTATTTCATTAAACCCCTATATACATTTACCCATCACTCTTGTTCACTGTTGCATTCTCTTTGGCATTACAGGTCCATTACCATGTCAAGGCTCCATAAACACCAGTTACCAATCTCCATATTCAGTCAACAAAAATTTATTCACATCACTATGAAAAAAAATGCGTCCTAAAATAAATAAATTTCTCGATACTACTTATCGTTTTCATACATTCACACTTGCCACTAAAACATAAAAATTTCATAAAAAATTGTATTCACTAAAGGAAATAGCTATGAACTTTATTTTCTTCTCTCCAAGAAAACATTCCATTGAAAATTGATCAATAAATCATTTCCGCATTTATATATTCAACGTTGAACGTTGCAATATCATTTTTTAAATTACCATTAAATAATCGTGAAAGAATTTATATTTAAGTAGGTATTAAAATTAAATACAAAGACCAAAGTTAATTTATAAATTCCGGTTGGCGGTGTTAAAGCTCTTTAATGGAAATTACATGAACGTATGCACACCTAGGCGCACACAAATACTCACTGTCATTTAATTCGAGTTGAATGCCATTATATAACGAAGGCCAGAGGTAAAGAGGCAAAATCTCAACGTACATATATGTACATACTACACTTATATACATAAATATGTATAAATTTATTATTCGTGGTGTTGCACCTGCCTTCTGTACAGAGCCGCAAGGAAGAAGGACATACGTATATATGTCCGTACCAGTCACATTTCTAATGCACTTTCTCGTCTTTTGTTCCTCCACACATTCAGAGGGTAAACTGAAGCGAAATGAAATCTCCATAGAGCCGCAGTGAATACATACATACATACATCCATATATGTATGTATATATGTAAAGATGTCATATATAGATGTATAAAAGTGCCAGGAGAAACCAAATGAAAAGCCAGTGGTAAGAGTTTTCCAACGGTCGGCAGAAAAGCTAGGTGGCTTCACATAACGCAATATTTCACTTCAATATCGAAAGAAGAAAAGAAGAAAAAAATAAAAAGTAAAAGGAAACGTGAAGAGACAGAAAGAGGGACATGAAGAAAATTATGAGAGTTGAGAGTTGAGACTTGAGATATATTTGCTATCTTTCACGTTCTTGTTTCAGATAATGAAAAGGTAATTTTCATTGATAATTAAGTAATTTTATCATTTGATAAAAGATTGAAAATGAATTGTTGCTTTTAGGATTATTTTATTGAGTTTGGGATATGGAGTAATGAAATATTAAAGCTTGGCTGCTAATGTTTGTGAGTAAATTATATTGGAATTATATTGGAAAAGTAGTTTCGTAGAGGAATGATCAATGTAGAGAAGATGAGATTTATTGCAAATTTCATTCCTTTGTGATTGAATTGAAAACAAATTTGTGAATGAATGTGAGTTTCGTGTTGTGAAATATTCAATGAAGTTTCGATTGAAATTGTTTATTCCTGACAGAATTATTTAATTACTTTTTTTTGCTCGAATTTGTTATTTATATGGAAACACAACGATGTTATGATCAAAAGATTTTTCAAAGAGATATTAATATAATCGAGCTCCTTTACTTTTTCAGGAAATGTATCTACATGTTAAAACTATTTTTAGATTTTAATACGTGTGAATGTATCAGTGTATAGTGTATGAGTATTCGTAAACTCGAAGCAGATTGTAACAGAAAAATAGAGATATCTCGAAGTCCTCATGAAGTACATCTGTTCTGCAGTTTCATTTCCGATATGTCACACCTCTGATGCATCCTTTTATATCCAGTTCATGCATTGGAAACTATAGAAACAAATTACAATACGGTTCGTTGCATAATTCGCATCGCCGGAATACACGTCTGTGATGTGTGAGATCGAAAATGAAAGTAAAAAATAGTGAATGAGAAAATAATATACAGGAATAGAAGATGAATCAATGCATTCGTGAATTTTAAATATTAATAATCGATTAAATCATTTCATTTCCTCAATACTAATGAGAATTTTATTCTATTTCCTCATTCTATCCTACCTTTTTTTTTTATTTCACAGCGCAATTAAAATTTCCGGATTACTTAACGATTTTTTATTTACAGATTCAATGTGATCATTGTAGCGTGTAAAAATCACTGAACTGACAATAAATCGGTGACCTTTTACGTATTCTTAACAGCAGTTGAGAGTTCTTCAATAAAGAACTTATAATTACAATTTTAAATTCATCTAAAAAAATTTCTGTGTTATTTTATGCTGAAATATTTTCGTGGCAAATCAAATCATGTGAGAAAGAATTTTAATCGAATGAGTTAGGAATGAAGATTAACCGAGTGTAAGAATGAAATCGATATTTTATAATTGCACAAGCATCAGAGTAGAGTGTTCAGAAATATCTGACACCTATTTCGAGCTAAATTACTTTAGTACCCGTTCATCGGAGTCAGATTATCATAGGTGTAATTAAATAATAATCCCATTAGCCCATATAGGATTATAATTACATTAAACTGATGATTTTCATGTAACTAATAATTGTTGCTTCAATATATTTGGATGAGTTCTTGAAATTTATTTCGAAATAACAAACAAATTTTTTCCAATTGTGCTTATTTTTTTTTCCCTTTACGCATTGTTGTCAAAGGAATGTCAGGGGTGAATTTCACACGAGTGAACAGCACTTATTACTTCTTAACACCTAGTTGAAAGTCAAATTACGGCTTCTTGTAGGTTGCGGCATTGCCATAAATTCTTATGTACTTATATGTGACACTATAAATTTTGTACTTCCTTTTGTGACAAAGCTACGTTTTGTATTTTATATCATGTGTGCGTATATTTAGAGGCTATATATGATGACAACCTCTTGACTACAGGGTGCACATGACGCTTTTGTCGTGTTACAAGTTGAGTAATTGAAACGGTGCAAGACCTTTTGAAAATAGAAAAGAATGTCAAAAATGTGAATTTCCTCTCACTAAGTTCAGTATTACTTAGCAATTAATTTCTTCATTTTTAATATTCAAAGTTCATTGGTATGTCTATTTTGATATTTATTTAATTACGATCTATCAAATAACCAAAAATTTGATTTATATATCTGGGATGTTATTCTATCATTTCTTTTCTTGGACAAAAAAACAAAATAGCACCTGACCCAAGCTTAATTCAAACTCTCAGTGAAACATTCCAATTATAATTGTTTGATTCTATTTCTTATTTAATTTTCCAATCATTCTCGATTAATTCATTCTTCCATTCCAATAACCCATTGATAGCGAGAGCCTTTAGAGAGTCCCATTAAGAGGAGCGCACAGCACTAAAAAATAAATAAGAAAATAAAAAAGACCGCATTGGGAGGTGAGAAATATATCGCTCTCAGTAATAAACCATTTAGAAGAAAAAATAAAAAAAATATGAGAACTGTAGAAATGTCAACGGTGCAAAAAGAACATTTTCAGAAGTGAGTAACAAGACTCTTCTGCTTATTCATGTTTGAACGATAATGAGCAAGAAGGTTATAAATGAAGTATAATCGGGCATTGCATCAACTTCTAATTAAGACACCATCCACTCCCATGTTGTTAGCAACGGACGATAACTCGGCAAAAATAGTTTGAGGTTGCGGTGAAGAATCGAGACGATGAGGGATGAGAGTAAGAAACTCCACTTCAGTTTGTCGGAATCTTTGGTTACAACCCCATGAAAAGCCTCGAGGCATACTTGCCAGTTTTGTGATTACCAACATCGCAACTTAGACATTGATGATGTCGTGACTTTCCCAAGTGAAATTTGTCATTTATATTTAATTGGAAAGTTCTGTATCCTCAAAACCTTCGAAAGATAAATGAACTATCATGAATATTAATGTCATAATAAAATGTATAGCATGAAATCAAAATTTTTTTCTCCTTCATTGGAGAATATTTATTTATCTCAATCTATGTGGGCAACATTTTCGGAATTTTCTATAGTAAAAATTACATTTGGTGAAGGCAACTGTACTCTCTTACACACAACTTTCTAAATTTCGATTTGAATCCTCTTTTTTTTTTCAAATATTCGAAATCCACAACTGATACCGTCACCAAGGTGTTCAAAATTCATTACACAAAAATCCAACATTGTTAGATGAAAATTGAGAATTCATTGGAGCCTTTTCATTTTTTTTTCTTTTTCATCATCCCCCTACAATCTGACGCAAATCAAAACAAAATCGATGACCCAGAGTCCGAATTCATTTCAATATTCGACGGAATGATCTACATATACGTTAAAAAATTTCCAATTCTGTATATTTAAAAGGTTATTTGTCTTCATAAAGTTTTGCAAATCGTAGTGGTATGTTGCTTGAATGCGCGCAAATCCCATGGCATGAGGATGAAGAATTTAGGAGAGAAGCCACGGATTAACATTGATGTATACACACGTGTGGGCAAGCGCAAAACGGAATACCAGGGATATAGGGATACGTATTTGTATTCCGTGTACAAGAGTGTGAGCAAAATGGTCTTCACAGACGAGGTGAATGACGGTGTATGACCAAGTTGAAATGTGGACAGACAGAATCTAAACAAACATTGGACTTTGCTACCTCGAATTTGTAACTCGAAGGTTTTCAATTACTGAAAAATCACTTCAAAGTCTTCATCAACAAATTTCTTTCTACCTTCATCACTGAACATCATCAACTGACGCATCAAAACTGGCAACGCCGTCATATTACCATAATAACACTGTGAAATACCAGATTCAACTTCGAAAAGGTCAATTTTTTCACCCCTCGCAATCATATTCCACAGCCGTATTTACACTGCGCAAACTTTTTACTATTATTCCACCTGTAATTCGACTTTCCCGCCCCGCTTTTTCCTCGCCTTCCCCAATTAGTCTCTCCCATTCAATTCAAAATTCTACAAGATTATGAATACGAATCTAACAAAAGGAAAATAAAGAGAAAATGATGAACAGTTGTGTTGATCATCCACAATTCTACAGTTGACATTCCTGTCGCAGCTATAATTGGCGCAGACAAAATAATATTATCGTCAAAATATTTTCCTTGAATAATAAACGAAAATATTACAAACCATATAATACTTATGTATATACTTATATATGAGAATAGCTGTAAAAGCTCTTGAAATCGATGCCCATCAATTATAATCGAGCCGAGCTTTTACTACTACCGAACACTACATACTTATATAGACGTATACACAAGGTGGGCCATCTCACCCGTCTGACTTGGAAGAGCTTTAAGGAGTGGATGTCGCAAATGATGCTCTAGGCTCTTAGCCAACAGATACAGAGAGCGAGTCAGGTGGTAGATGGTGAAAATATACGGTCGAGAGTGGTGTGCGCGCCTCTGTATGGGCGCACCATCCGTTGAATAATTAATATTGGAGGGTAGTGAGCACCGCGGAAAGCAGGTGGACACAGATGCAACGATAGGCTGCCTTAGGGTGAGCTTTATACCGCATTGCTGCAGCTCCCAAGGATGCAGGGGCGCCTGCACTGTGAGAAAAAAAATTGTCCGAGGCAACACCGGCGACGACGACGACGTCAACCAACCCCTTTCTCACCACTACTCCTAACTATACACTTCATGTGACCCCACCATGTATATATGTGTGTGTGTGTTTATATGCGGTCTATGCTCTGCTTCCTGAGTCAATTTCGAGGCTGGCTGAGCGCTACTAAATATTTTTCATGTGCAACCACGATCTTGGGAATGTTGGCAGGGTGAAAACTACCCCATTTAACGATTTTCAAATTACTTTGTAATGGCGAAAAAAAGAAAGAGTATAACAAGAAAATGATATTTTTATTACATTGAGCAATCGAATATTCGCAGCACGTTTTCGAATGACACAAATATAAGTTTTAATCCTCAGCAAAGGTGGAAATGACTTGGTGATAATTTTCGAATTATTTTTTCATCCACTTTGTGAATTCCAGGTGATAAAAGAAAAAAGAAACACAGGGAGATTTTACGTGATTCAAATTTTTCTTCTTTCAAACGATTTGAATGTACATTTTTCATCGTTTCGTGATAAAAATAGTGGAAATGGAGAGAGAATGAATAAAATGTATGGAGAAAACGTATTTTGTGTTATTGTTAGCAAAAGGTCGGATACCCCACTTTATTCTTTTGTGGTATACAAAATGGCGGAAGAGCGTTTAAAATATATTTTTTTACCAAAATTCACCAAAGTAGAAAATTGACTAAACACAAAATTGATGAGAATCTCCAATTAACAAAATTGCAGCAGAAACGTGCTCATGGCGAATATTACAAATAGCTTTTATTACATCGACATTTCTCTGGTTTCGAGATATTGAAATACCTTCATAATTTTATAGCCATTGATAATTTGAAGTATCGGAGAATAAAAACACATCGAGAAATATTCGCTTGCTCTGATGATATTTATAATCCTACATTCAGATTTATCTCATGAAAGAATTCGCCTTTTTGATGTTAGAACATTGTGATCCATATAAAAACTCATACTATAACAGCTCATTAGCTTGAGTGTATACACTTTTTTGCTCTTACACTCCAGCTATTTCCTTTTCAGTTTTTTCATTCATATCCAAACGGATTCGCACGAATGGAGCGAAAGAAGAAACGAAATATTATACACTCTTGAGTTCTAAAAAAAACTAAATTTTCGACACATAACGCGATTATTTCATTTAGTCACGCGATATTCTATCATGCGAGATAATATTTATCAAATTACTGTGACAGTTATGTCATATCGGAATAAGTGGTACGATAAATTCATATAATATGATAATACAGAGCAAATGTTAGATTAATAAATTGGAACATTTATGAGAATATTAAATGTTGAATGCATACAGTGGGACAGGTAATCGTGAGTATTTATGGATGATCCTCGTTTTGGATACATTATCAAAATATTAGACCTATATCTATCGATTGCACAAGAACGACATGTTAAATTAGATGAGGTATATGAACGCCCTGGACTTTACCCACACGACACTGGGTGTTATTAGTGACGGTTCGGCGACACGGATAATTCAGCTTGTTATACGTAATATAACGCCTCTCTCTAAAGTGATAAATCACACGATGAAAATTTGTGGAAACCCTAATGACGTTGGACATGTTTAATACCCTCTATCTTTACTCTAGAGATCATTCCAAAATTATTATAGAAGCTACGCAGGTGTAAGAGAACAATATCCCAAATAATTATTTGAATACATCGCTAAATACAATAGGAGAATTCTGTGTCTACTTTTATCAAACATAAATTTTCGCAATCACCTCAACTGATAATATCTTCAACTCCCCATTAATTTCACCACTATTTTATCCTACTTTTTCGATTAAACCAATCCACAAATGGCAATCACCCATTGCTCAGAATTTTTTTTCCGAATGACATGAACAGATGTATAACTCCCACATTCATCAATATGTCTCGAATTTTTCGTCCATCATAAATCGACGAAATAAAAAAAAAAAGAATTTAGGCAGTAAATTTTTGAATACTCCCTAAAGGACATTTTAGTTTAACGTCAAAAACAGAAAAGAGGGAAAAAAATAAAAATAAATAACTAAATAAATTTCGTGATGGGCAATGAGACCGATAGAATATCTCCATCAATGTTATATAAATGAAAAAGGCCAAAAAATTGATCGGATAATCTGTGAAATCAATCTATATATACATATATATAACTGTTGTATCGAAAATGGCAATCCAGAATTTCCGGATAACTCACTGACTGGTCCCTCGAGGTGCATATGCAACTGATGAATACATGTATGCACACACACACACGCGCACATATATATATATATATATATATGTACAAATGTATAGGCAAACATGTGTGTATGAATACATTTGGACAGCTAGAGAGATTGAGAAGAAGGGAAGAAAAAAAAATGAACTACTGAGCGTGAAAGACCTAGACGGAGTGAAAAAACCTTGTGGGTGCGGCAAATGTGTATGCGTGTATGGATATATCTGCACTTGTGTATACCTGCATATACATATGAAGTATACACATACTTGATATGCTTTTATAGGTATACACAACTGTTGGATGAAGTCGGATGGAAAATCCGAGTCACGCGAGGCCGCGTCGCAGTGCAGCTTGCACGCAGTGTGCGCTTACATACGGTATCCAAACACCAATACTCTCCACTTCTTTCAACACACCCCTTCGTCACACACAAACTCAGCTACCTACTCTTTCATGCTATAACCTCCACATACTCGTGAACATGAATCCATATTTGGATTGAACATGCTGGAGACATGTGAGAGCGAATGAGAGCGAGAGGAAGAAAATGAGAGACAGACAAAAAAAGGTAAAATATGGGCCAAACACATTCACATATATATTCTGTAAAAATGTCATAATAATATTTTGGATTCTTCTTTTTGTTTTTTTTTTTCTATTCTATGTCGTTTCATTTTTCGACTGTCAAGCATTTATACAATGAGGAAAATAATGTTGAGCGGGAAATTTCGATGCTATGTATGCACCTATGTTTGTGGTTTCAAATTTTATTTTGGTCATGAAATGTTTTGATGGGTTTATATATTTCATGGAGGTGAAAAGTAGGATTATTGTTATTTAAATAGAAAAATTTATATTCGGTACGAATATAGGAATTATTTTGATTGGAAGTATGATTGATGAATATTCATTTGATTAGCATTGGATGAAAATAATTGAAGTTCTGTATAAATAAGTTGAAATTGAAATTCAATTCAGCTTTTGATTAGTGTAATATATTTTAATTAAAATATGTTATTTCTCTCTTAGACAGACGTATACATAAATTTTAATCTCGACAAAAAAAATGTGTATAATTCACGAAAGGAATTATAAATAAATATGAAAAAAATAGAGAATAAGAATAAAGGAAAAAGCGAAAAAAGATCAGTGTGCACAAAAATAAATTGTAACTATTTTCATATACGACAGGGGTGACCTTTGCTATCTGAAATCGTGTGCGCGAGCCGAAGCGCACTCTCATACGAATGTAGAGTTGTGGATAGGGGTGAGTATATGTATAAAGGACCCCCCTTGGCGAAGCCATTTAGAGATTGTGCGCGCAAAATTATCATGATGAAATAATTTAGAATTAGTGAGTATGAACGTTATACATATATAAAAGCAAATGCGGGAGAACTGAGGGCGAATGAGAGTCTATGTATACGTAGACTGTAGAAGGCTTGGACACCATTTGAACGGCGCAATCAACGAGTACTATCAACGTGAGTATAGTTGTAAGGCGTCGAGCACACGCCACCCTTGTGTTATTTATCGATCGCGATAAATGACGATAGTGCGACGAACGTTGTAATTATTTTCATCGCGAGTGAACATGTTCTCCCTTTTGTTTTTATTTTTATTTATCCAATTTATTTGCTTCTTTTCTTTCTCGCTAATATATACAAATCTCCCTCGCTATTCTATCACACTGTCGCATTTCGCAAGACAATTAGTCGACAAATTGTTACAACTGTATAAATGGACACGAGATTTGTTATGTCTCACAATAAAATCTACCTATGTATTATTTAATTCATATAAAAAAAAACAATGATCAATACTTGATTACTTAAAAACAAATTGCAATTTTACCAGTTGCCTATAAAAATATTTTGATAATTAGAAATCTTTTTATATTTATTCAATTACTGAAGTATATAATTGATACATCCTCATTATGTTCATATATTCCGAAGTTATTAATCAATTATTCTAGTATTAACAATAAGAATCAATGGAATAGTACTGATTGAATTCCAATTGATGATTAACCAATTATACATTTTCTAATTAACAATGTTAATAATGTTTTGAATATTTAAGAATGTTTATATTCATCCAATTACTGGTATATCATTAATTTATTCTTCTTATATTTCCTTCACTCAGAAATTATTGATTCATAACAATATATTATTCACATCTCGATATGATTCAATTATCAAAAAAAATTATAATTTATCGCAAATCCAAAATTTCGTTGATATAAAACTAATTTGTAGGTGAATGACATGAACGAATCGTGATAACTATTAGTTATATTTTTTTGAAGGGACATCAATTCATTCTGTGATGTCTTGCGACACTACAAACTACTCTTATCCTGCCATTTAACATTGTAAGTTATATTTTCCTCATAGACATAAGATACTAAATTATTGTATACACTGCATTTGTCGCAGTACTCAACAATGAACAAACTCTGCTGATACTCACTTCTGTCTTGTCCTCCTTAAACTCGCACCACTCAACCCATCTGAAGCAGACACGGCGCATTAACACTCCTAACCCCATTGGCATCACCAACCCCACCTTCACCCTCTTTCTCTTTACCCTTTGAAGGTCCCGTGCACTTCAACGAACGTACTTTCATTTAACGAGTGCAACCCACCGCTGGAGCTTTCAGGTCCTCACCCAGATTCGTTGCAAAGTAATTTTCAGAAAGCCAACACCAATGTGAGTAAGATACGTCATATATATATATATATATATATATGTATATTTAAAAATAAGGAAGATACAGAGTAAAAAAAGAAAATTGAAAGAAATAAGATGGAAAAGAAAAAAAAATAGAAGAAAAAAATACTAAGAGAGTGAAGAAGAGCGTTCATTCAGTAAATTTCATTTGATGTGTAAATATTGACGATTCTTGGCCTATATATCGTGGCAAATATTATATATCTGTGAAGAGGGCAGAGACTAGAAATGAATCCTCTCAGTTGAAGAGAGAAGGAAAGAATATGAGCAAGATGGAGAGAGAGCCGAGAAGGGACTGATCTGGAATATGAGCTACGAGTCTCCCTCAGCATTGGAAACGCTTGGAAGCTGAGAACTCGAAGAAAGATTTGGCAAAGTGCCAAGCTTGTTGTACGCCACGCCCCACAGCGGGTGAAATACAGAGGTAAAAAAATAAAGGAATAAAAAAATAAACGAAAACATAAGAAGATGAAATAGAGTCACAGCGATTTCCAGAATCGAATGGCGATCGAGGTTAACTCGTCATCGTTATTGGATTTAAATTGTAGGTATAATATTTTCACATAATCATTCATATACTTCATCATGCAATTGGATTTATCAAGGAAATAAATTTTTTTTTACATCTTATTATGTAAATTTGAATAAACAAATTTCACTTGTATTTGTTCTATATATTAAGTTATTTATAGTTTTGTTTGTCATAACGATTCACAAAGATTTAATATAACTTTTGTGAACAAGATGTTTAATTATCGTTAGAGTTTTGGATTGTTAAAGTTCTATAACAGCACACACATTGTCTTATGGATGGTCAAGCATAGCATCGGCCATTTGTTTGCGTTAGAGAAACGCCGGGAAGTAACAGCGAGGAAGATTATATCATATTCGCGTCCCGGCGGGTTGAAAGCGAGCCAAATCATCCCTTTCCGGAAAGACATAGATTTATCTTCTTGGTGCACAGCAGCTAAATCGCGTCGGTACTACTACTCGCTTTCAGGTCAAACAAAGTCGACTAGTTTCGTATTTCTTGTGAATAAATACACTGGCAGAGTGCGCTTATGAATAAGCGTTATAATATACAGAGTAACTGTAGCTATTTATCGTCATAGTCAATAATTCTTCATATTACAATTTTTTACTTTTTGTTTTATCACATTCTCACAGGATAAATTTCATGGAAAGACAATACATTCATTTTACACAGCATAGTATTCTCTCAATATTCATTCTATTTTTTATTTAAACCCACCCAAAATTTTTCTCTTCCCTTCATTCTCTGTCTTTTTTTTCCCACTAATTGGGCAGTGCACATAGATATATGTTTTCTCAACAAGCCGCATTCTATACTGTCAGCTCTATCGGAAACAATGCTACAAGTTGAAAATGATTGAAACCACGACTGCCTCGCAATTGGCGCCAGTGACAACGGACGATTGCATGTGGTTCCCCACGCGCGTCATAACGACGACACTTTCGAAGCGTGAAAATCAGTACAGCACACAGTGAGTAGTGAATGTGTGGATAGAGAGCAGTTAGTGGAGACAAATGGAAGATAATGGAGATAGTGGAAATTTTTAAAAAAGAATTTTCCATACTGAAGGTATAGAGGAGTACATTCAACATCCAGAGACACGTACACACTTTCGCTGATTTAAAATTTCTCATGTTTGCTCACACCTCATCAGGTCGTGCTAGCGTTAGCACTAATTGAAGCCCGCATGCGCCAATAACGCGCGCGTGGCCTCAGCCCGATATTCGGTTAACTGTTCTCTGTACCAATGTGACGTCATCAGTTCCGCAGTATTTGAAATTTGAAAAAAAAGGAGAAAAAAACGATTGGAAAAGGATGAGAAGAAGAAGAAGAGAAATCTTTTTTTTTCTGCACGATTGATCTATTGCAGCAGCACACTGTCGAGATATATATTGAATGCTGAATAGATAGCATTTTCTAAAGTAATTTTCCACCAGAGGAAAACTTTTTTATTTTTACTTCCAGTTTTGTGAGGTCCTTTTTTTTTCTTTTCCATTTTTTTTTCCATTTTTCTTCTATCGCCATCGACTTTTTGATATCTCTCGCCTGATCGCTGTTCTTCCATTGCATTGAGTTGAAGAAGGGAAAATTTACCCACAAAAGCAGTATAGGAATATACCATATCGTCTCAATGGATAGAAAGTGCCAGGTGTTTTCTTTTCGGCGCGTTGCATTTCTCCCGTCATTTCCGGCAATCCGTTGAATTGCTTACCATTGTGCTTCAGAAGAACGTAAAATCGCAGTGTGCGCGGCTCACGACATCTTTTACTTTCGCTTCAATAGAACTCGGTGATATTCGAGGTCGTTGGAACGTTGAAGATGGTGAAGAAAAATGAATTTACACGAATTCGAACGAAATAAATTGTGCACTTTTCTTCATGCACTTTTCATCGTTAATTATAATAAGGTAAGATTGTATTGTTGGGAGTGGGAAAAATTTCCAGGGAGAAAAATAAGAATACGATCTTCTCCATCTTGAAAAAGAAGATTACAGTCGATGCTATAAATTCCGTGCTACCTGTCTGACAGAACAATTGCAAAACTTTGAACAAGTTTTTTTCGGTACTTCTGAAACTTTGTTTTTTAACCTTGTCCAGTCTCTGCCCAAAACTCACCAAGTTGGTCTACATGTGTTTTCCCAGACACAACTGTATACATCTATCGATATCCCTTATACTATAATTATCTCAATATCTTTAAGTAAATCCTTCTCTGTGTTCAGTACAATTAATGAAAGTTATTACATTTAAATCACACTAATACTTCCACAGCGGAATATGAATATAAAAATATACTGGAATTTCTGCAATGCTTTGCAATTTCGTGTTTTAATGAAAAAACTTCAGGCATCGCCGCAAGAATGTTTTCAAGTCCTGAATTCTTAATGTTGCCAACAATTCATTATATTGATGGTCACCACCGAATTTGCAATGCAGTGTTTAATTAGGTTCCATATATTTTATTCGCAATGTAATATTAAACTCACACGACAGAACGCGACAGTATATATAGAGAGAAGCAGGAATAGCGAAGATAAACTTGAACTAAATCCTTAACACGATGGGTCTGTGGAGGTAGTAGTCCAACAGTCAAATGTGATTAACGGTGAAATCCTTCAACTCCATCTAAGTCAGAGCGAATGAGAGTAGCAGCGGTGGTATAGAAATTGTTTCGAGGGAATCGTATAATACCTCACCTCACTATTATCATCTAACAGATCGATCACCACCATCCTCGAGTCTTCAACTCCACGCCAAGTACTTCGTTACTCTTCATTGCTAATCGTGGTGTATTGCAATTTCCGTAAATCAATTTCTATTTCCTAATCTCATCGATGAACTGTATCACATTACCTGTCATAAGTGGTGTAGTCATGTGAATTTGCAGAGAATTGTATTTGCCGTGAATATGTTCTCAGACGCGCCAGTATATTCATCACTCAATACTTCATGCCTCGTTTGATATACCTTTGAATTAAACTTGATTATGAACATCAACCAAATTGATCAAACTCATATCTAATAATGTATGAGAGGTCGGTATTATGTTGAAAATAATAGATCTATCCCAGTACAATTCTCAACGGTATAATCACGAGTGAAGTTTTCGTGCTAATTTGAAAACCAAACGCGTAGCGAATCATGTCGAGAGGGAAAAAGTGACAGAGCGAGAGTTTATAAAGACAAAAAAAATACGATAGTGTAAGAGTGATACTAGAGACGGTATAAAATAGAAGTGGAAAGTGACAACATGAGAGGAAAATAGTGAGAAAGAAAAGAGGATGTGCGAGAATGTAAGAGTGAGAGAGAAATACGTGATACTGGCACGTTCCAACGCGCAACGTTGACCAAGATCAATAGGTAGGCCACAAGCCATCCCAGGCGACACAACCAGACTAGACTATGTGTCCCTTTCTCTCGTTCTCTCTTCAACTGATCTCTAGCGCAAGCGCGAAACTTCACACGTATTGCGTGTGTGCTGATGTGAGGGGCGTATAACAGTGCAAATGTCGATGGGATTCGCTCTCGCAAGCTTGTACAGAATAGGTGAGATAACTAGACATGGAGAGAGCCGGTTATTTCCAGTGTATTTGCGGCTACCTAGTAACACCTGCTACATATCCCCTCGGTGCTTCAAACCTTTTCACAGCAGCCAATATATGACATAAACTGCCGAGACGATGTTGAGCCAATAGACAAATCAGACAAGCTAACAAATCTATTTTGCTTACATGTAATCATTTTATAGCAAATAGCCGATTAGATAAAACTCCTTCAACTGGAGGAAAATAACAGATGATAAACAGTAGGACTACGTTCATTCATACACTAAACGAAATTGGAAAATTGGCTGCTGTTGATGTAGTTATTACAACTTAGAAGACAAAATTGTCAGTATGGCAATTGACTAAGTTGGGCATGAATCGACCGAACAGAGCAACTTCAGTAGCCAGTTCAAAGATGCAGTCTACGTTGTTGTAACAGACATAGACAGTATCAATGACACTCGTCTCACTGCCAATAATGGGTATGGTGTAGGTGACATTATATTGAGGTATTGATAATAATTTTATTAGGTATCTACGGTTGCTATCATCAATATCAGTATCAAAGACAATATTCGTCTAGGTAAACTGAGATGAGTATGATATCTAATTCACATACAGATTTACTAATACGTTGGTTGGGGTATGAGACACGTTGACAACATGACAAGCCACTTGGTATTGTCCAATCTATGGACAACGTCCTTAGATAGATAACTCCCCCAAACTTGGACATGCGGGTGGTGGGCATTGAAGTGTTAGCAAACCCGAGATCAGTGATTCATCTACATAGATGTATACATTCATACTGATACACGGCCGGATTTAGGAGGGGGGTCACTTCTATCAGATCAAATGCATAACACTAGATCCAAGTTTATATTCACATATAGATGAATTTGAATGTGGTACACATTGTCCATTACAACACTGTTCTAACTTACACTTCAGGAATGTTAATTACACATGAACTACCTGGCAAATGAAAACTAACTAATCCTGTTGCAATCTATCGAGTATAAATTCGTTTGACCAAGTTTATATTGCGAATCTGTGACATCAATGCGATCAATTTCGATGATGCTCATGCACAAAGGTGATAGCCCTATATGATCCAACCAGCTTGCAATCAACAGAAGAGAATAGAGAGCTTGTGGTGATTACCCGACCTGAAGGACCACCCCAGCAATGATGAAGTAGTGTGAACTAAATTCCCCTCAATGGTCGCAGTGGTTACAGTCTCGTCCTGTTAGTGGTTGGCAAAGTGGCGCATTTTTCTTTTTTCGACAATGTATTGCCACAGCTGCCAATGCAGCCAATGTACAAACTGTGAATGTATATACAGTACGTATATCTGTACTCTATTCCAATCTTTATTCATTTCGTATAAGTAATTGAACATAAAAATGTCGATTTGTCCCGGGTGAATTATTTTCACAGGCATTGTACGTAAACATCTCCATGTGCATCCGCTCTGTGAAAATCGAATGCATAAAAATGCCATGAAGTTGTATAGAAAGGTTATATGTGTCACCCAACTATACCCCTTGTATATATAATAACATGAAACCGTGTATGTTCGTACTTGGAATTGCATACAGATAGTTGGACTTTGTATAGCTGAGTGAGCCTTATGGTAAAGGATTAATTTGCTTTCGAAAAAAATATTTTCTGTTACATACTACATACTAACGTCTCAACTTGAAATTGGCCTGTGGAAATATATATGATTCGGAATATGTCATTTTTATAGAACCCCGCTAATTTTTCTATGGATAACAGATATCGAGCGACCGAAATTAAATTTGTATCACAATTGACGTGCAATAATTATCGTTTTAATGAGATTAGTTGATACGTTTGAACACGGATTTGTTGCCACGCATGAATGGTCATAGTAATCATAATGCAGATGCCAATCATAAGTATTTGCATGGTTGTAACAGTAAATCGGACGTTTGTCACAATGAATATTGGTGTTGGCAATATTATATGCTGTGCTATTGTAGACATCAAGGGAAACAGAATTATTATTTGGATATTCTGGTAATTTTATGATTGCAAACGTTTTGTGGAAACTTTGAAACAAATGATGTTAATAATTAATTATTCTTGATGAAAATTATTGGACGAATACAAATATCACGATTTTCCCCGATGGGCTGATTAAATTTTTCTGTGAAATCGTAATTCTCTGAAATACTCTTCAGTAATTCTGATATTTTTCTTCTTTATAGAATTATTTTTATCTGGTGGAATTGAAAGAAAAAAAGGTCTGCAAAGCAGCCAATGTCTTTACTCGTTTCTTCGATTGTCCCATATATTTTATCTTCTTAATCGGATCGAAACAATAAAACGTTTCCAGGAGTTTGGGAAGTGACCACAAAGAAGAAGATAAGGAATGAAGCGTTCCGTAAAAGAATTGCATCGATGTTGTTATGACTGTTCCAATAATTCTGGTCTATAAAATTAAGAATAGTTAGCACCACATCCAATCCAATGATAAATTCTGCAATTTTATCCCTCTACCTTCGACAGCACTTAAGATCATTCTAAAAGCCACACTATTTGCAGTGTATTGACAAAAGAATAACCCGGCTATCTAAAAATGTGCAATTACGTATAGCTTCACTCTCTATCCCTCTTCATCTCCTTTGCTGATATCGTTTTTACACTTTTATGCTTGGCTTAACGTGACTTGACTCCACGAACGCTTTAATAGCGCGCGCCCCGACGCTTCTTTGGTCTTCAACTCGCTGAGGCTTACTCGAGCGTGATGAAACTTGAACGCAGCCTCTACTCATGCGCTACGATAATATGTGTATATCCCCCAAAACTTCATTGCATGTATGCGCTGAACTCTTGGCATGGTTGTGCACGCTTAATCTTCTCTATCCAATTTCCAACAAACGATCGATCCTCAAGGAGTTTACGTACAAGTATAGAAAGACACATCCGGATATATCGTTGAAAAGTCTCAAATCTTAGAGTGATTACGATCAGAGCATGAATTGATATGAACAATGCAGAAGATGGAGCCCAAAAAAGAAGTTCGTATGCATAAATTGTGTGAGAAAACCGGATAGTAATTATTTCTCTACTCTTCAGCCACTATACATTCCGGTCAATTACTTTCAGTCTGAAATTCCAGTAATAGTGTTGCAAAACTGTTGCATTATTTGTTCTAAAGTCACTGTAATATCTGGTGAAAATAAAGAGCGAAAAGAAAGAAAGAAGAGAGTAATCAGTTTTTAATATCCGCGCCAACATCGCGAGAATGATGATGACAAATAAAATTGTGGCAATATTTGAGCTCTTACAAATATGAGAGCAGAATAGGCCAATATCAAGAGTTACTATTCTTTTTTTATAGTTATAAGCAATGAATATATGCGAAGCATATAGATGGTCAAGTGTCACGCGATTCGCAATAGTAAAAAATATATTGTTCGGTGTAATGAAGAAAAATAAGAATAATAGATAATTATAATGAGTGATGTATCTCATATGCGCGCGAAATATCAAAGAGTACACAAAACTCAAATATTTGATTCAGCAAGAAATAGGCATTACAATCCCACATTTATCACAACATTACACAGTGTTTTTATTTCCGTCGTGGCAGAGCATGTGAAAGTCATTCACTCAGTTTGATAAAGAGATATATATGAATTTAAGTTGAACCACCGGCATAAGGCGAGCGAAAAATTCGCACTTGTGCATTGGCTTAGAATCAATTGATTTCCCACTCACCCTCATGGCTCTCGCTACGATTTATTCATTCAAGACTTTCACGAGTGGTCGTTTCTCTAGGCTCACGACTGATCGATTGATCGAACTGCGCGCCACCTGAACCCGATAATATACCATTAGGGCTCAAAACCCCACAACGATCAGGGCGATAGAGTTCCAAATGTTCAACGGTAAATTTCGGTTGATAGCTCTTGCGTAGATCAAACTGCCTGGATTTAAATACCTCACTTCAATCTCATATATATATATATATATACATATATCTATATATAAGAGAAAAGAATTTATATATATTGATAATAACGTTGGAGGATGTGCAACGGTTGAATTAAGCCAATAGCCAACACTTTATTCATTTGGATTATTCTCTGATGAATAATGATAATTTTATCTACATCCATTGTCTCTGTCAAAAACTCTTGGAATAACCAGAAGTAGAGAGGGGAAACACTTGCGTGAATTCCCTGAAGCATTCTGTCTATATATACCCATGGGTTATTTCCAGTAGCTATCTCATACAATGTATAGACCTCCAAGTGAAGGCGTGAATCCCACTGTGCTCGCGTGTTGTCGGGAAGGGAAAGAAGAACCCAAGAATCCCTGAAGACTTTCTTGGGCCAGATGTGTGCAAAATAAAGGTGAATACGTGCACGAGATAGTACACAAGGAAAAGAGAAAAAAAAAAGGGCTCAGAACACATGTCGGGATTTTCGATCTATTTTATAGTACTTGGAGTGGAGTAGGAAGTTGGAAAGCGATAAGATTGTACAGGCAAACACAATTGCAAACCCTGAGGACTTTAGAGTGTTACCAATAGTGTAAGTTTTTCTGCAAACTGATATATTTACAGTGGGACACGGTCACTTATCTGTAGTTGATTCTTCAACATCGTATTTAAACATTCATTGTTGATTTATTGTGGAATATATTGAAAAAATGAAATGTAATTTAGTTGAACCTTTTGGAACAAGCGACGTTGAATCAATTACAAGCTAACTCCTCTAACACACTGAATGCCATACGATTCCTTCTTTCTGTACGTTATATACATTGTGGGAAATCATATTCGTGCGTACGCGCGCGTGCCAGAGGATAGTGGCCCCGTGGAAAATAGGGCGAGGGTAGCAGCAGCCTCCGTTAGCTCTTACGAGGGGGATGATGATAGGGGGAGTAAAGAGGGAGAAGAAAGTGCTGGTGGTAGCGCCGGCGCATTGATAACGCTCATGCGAAGAAGCAGGGATAGAGTAGTAGGGTCGTCGCAACTCGATGAGGGGATGAAAGGGGATGATGGTGGCGACTAAAGACGGATATTTGTGCGCGTGCGTCGTACGCCGGCCGGGACAACTGAGAGGGCCGCCACTCCCGAGCGCGTCGTAGCGCGGGTGCCACCGTCCGAGAGATGTCCAGTGAAAGGATCAAAGTGAAGAGGAGCGACCGGCAGACCGGCGGCGCCAACAAGGCACCCACTTCATAGGAGAGATCCCCTAAAGAGGTCCCGCCGTGAGTGGGCCCCAAAAAAATATAATACACACACACCTCCCCACCGTTCCCTTATCTCACCCCTTCAATTCCATTGATGTGATTATCCTAGACAACTGAAGTGGGAAACGAAACTAATAACAACAACCGCGAAAACAAAAAACAAAAATCAACAATAACAACATCATCGTCTTCATCAACAGCTATACTAGTAGAGAGTTAAAATCAAACAAAGTGTGGTATTGAGTGGGTCCAGTGACAAGTTTCTGTGTTGGTGACAGTAACAAATTTTCAAGTTCAATTTAAGAAGGTTGTAAACAGTAGCTCTGGCAATTGTCAGCACGGAGCCAACTTCCCGTGTTTGGGAAGTGGGCATCCTTTTGGAGCCAACAGAGGACCAAGTGACAAGGACGAAAAGGGAAATTGGTGCAAGTGTTGAGGGAGGTCGATTGAAGAAAAAAAGAAAGCAATAATACGAGTTTTGATAGTGTTGATGACAGTGCGCCGAGAGAAGAGATAGGAGATAGCATCTGGAAGATACCGGCTTGAACACGCTGAACTACGTGTGAAGAGTGTAATTATACAAGACGAATACTTTCGGGTGAAGGTACCAAAGATGAGGTCTCACGCAGCCTCATGGAGCTTTGCGCTCTTTGCCGCCACCGTCGCACTCCTACCCGCCACGCATCGTTCACCCTTTGTGTATGCCGCGTAAGTAATTTCGTTTGAGTCCAAGTTCATGTTGTGCTGTGAAGCTTTATATAATGTGGATGACAAGTTTCATGAGGTTGACATGTCTCCTAAAACATGATGACGGGTCTCAGTAGATATAGAACAAAACTGTATCCTAAATTCAGTGATGCGATAAATTGGGCTCTGTAATAGAACTATAATTTAGTAGGGGTTCTATTATATTGGTCTTTGATGCAATATTACTATAGTTAACAACACGGCAAATGACAGGCCATTTACAACAAAGCAATACGGCATGATTAGCTCCTACTACACACATTCGTCTCCAGACAAAATCTCATATGTAATTAATGGTGATGGTGCTACTATATCCCATATACAAAATTAGAAACGCTGCGTGTTCATTATGACACTTTGATACTGTGTCTCAATGATCTTCTGCAATGATGACTTTGAAAAATGCTTCATGGTCTGCGTGACTTAAGATCGTATCAAGTATCATACTGAAACATTCATCCAATATCATTTTCTTTCTATATATCCCAACATTAAACAACGCATCTGCGAATTGCAAGTGCTCCTCTGTCATCGTTAACTGCCAAGCATGATCTCCGGTAATCTACACTTCCGCGCGGTACCGCAGCGTGTCGATGATCCCATCGCTGACTAGTTAAGCAAGGCCAAGTATGAACTCTCGCACACACCACTTGACTGACGTGTATACGCCAGACTTGTGTAAGCAATCCAATAACCCTCATGCACCCTCCTTATCCCAATCTTGTTCTATCTCTATCTATTTCGCCTCCATTGACTAACTCACACATAGATTTCTAATCGACGATGAATATTAGTCAATTGTTCTTTACCGCAAGATGGTGATGAAGTTCAGAACAGGTTCGTCATTTGCATTTTAATCGTTACAAATGTCTCATGAAGAAAATGCGACGATTGATTTTAACCACTGACAGCATCAAAGCTCTTATGGCTAATACTTCCAACTGCATTGGCAACATCGTTTGTTTCTTTTTTTTCTTCCACATATTAACCCATGGCCCGCATCCTGGCTGTGAGTCCAGCGATCCCGAAAGCGTCCTCGTCCCCCTCAACGCGGCCGCGAATCGATTTCGGGTGAACGTGGGCGTGCGTGCCAGAGTGTTTGTTGTGGAGCAAACGGAGCATCTCTCCTCTGTTCTCTCTACATCTATCTATCTATCTCTTCCTCTCTTTCGCTTCTGTTTCCTCACCTCTTCATCCTCCTCCACCATGTTTTGTCTTACTCTCTCATGACATGCACCAACACGATGACCATATATAAAACAACGCGATACAAGGGTACAACTGGCGGCTCAACATGGTAAAATTGCGTTCTAAAATCGATAATAATCCTGTCCTACTAGTAGCAGCCATTAGTGGCAATTAGGCCAAGCTAACCCGAAATTTCCTCGTGATATTGCGATCCTCGAACAACGGTATAACGCCAATGTCATTACATGTTGCTGGTATTATTAAATGAGAATGAAAGTACAATTAACGTTTTAATAATGAATGCGACTCAATCTTTTCGAATTTCCTGATGGTGATTATATCATTCATATGGTGGTTAAGATTCATTTAATCAATTGAATTGACAAACCAAATGGGACTGTAAAGTCTTCCGCTATTCACTTCATGGATGAATGTATTGCGTGTTCAATGATTACTCTTGGGAACTTACACACCCTCCTCATCCTGCTAGTTCACGAATAAAATAATCATGAAGTACTCAAGTATTTTCCAATTATTGCTCCGTCATTCATGTATATGTGATAACTGGAGCTTAACGATGTATTTGATTTCTATTACGATATACAAATCACGTGATAGAAGGTGGAACAAATATGTTGATGTAGCTGACTATATGAAAAAAAGAATTAAAACAAGAATTGAGCTCCTCGAATAAACGTTGGCTTCTGTATATTTGTAATTGAATGACCGTGGCCATCTCCATTTTTCCTCAGTGAAAAGGTAAAAAAAAACAGAACATTCTCTCAACTCATTTCAAATTCTTTTACATCACAAAAAATATCCAGCTATTTTGGTTCATTGCCCTCGAATCTATTCTCTAAATAAAACTATTTATAGAGCAATTCAATTCCGAGTTTTTCATCTGTGTCAGAGTTTACCTCATCGCTCGATTTTTAAACTACTATTACAAATGAATACTATTTTATCTTTCTGTATGTGGTTGGGATCCGTTCAATTAGATCCATCATCACACTGATTTGATACTATGGATGATGATTCATCTCTGTATTTCACAATTTTTCTCACGTATATTCATTTCACATTCACAAGACAACTCGAATACATGTTGAAACTTGTAACCGCCATTCATCGATAGAGTGCCACAATATGAAAGTTATCATTGACACGAGTCGAAGAACTTTTACTCATTCAATAGAATCCCATATTCACAGAACACTTCTTCATCTCTTTCTTTCTTGTTTTCTTTTACCTCTTTTTCTTCCTTTTCGTCAATCTATATCTGCTAGGAAAACTCTCATGTTCAATTTGAACACGTGTATACCATATCGCCATGTAAATTTACCTGATAAAAGGAAATTTTGTGACGGAAAAAGTTAGCAAAAATATAGATACAAACCAATATCTATGCATATATATACAGATGATGTAGGCTGCCTGGTGAAAATTTCTATAGAAGCACTGGGAGAGCTTTGACATCCGGGTATATTGGCGCGCGCTGTAGCAAAAGTTTCAAAGCAACTTTACTGCTTCAACCATTCGATTCTCGTCTCCAGTCCTCTTGGTGCGCTCCTTCTCTCTCTCTCTCTCTCTCTGTCACTCTCTCTCCCTCTCACTCTTTGTCACGTCATTCTCACTGCAACTCTTTCACTTTCCATTTCTCTCTTGCTCATACTTTCAATGTAGCGTTCAACACCACGTACAGAGGAAAACATTGATCAATGTCACGTGACAACACGGCTATATACGATGCACATGTTCGTTTGAATTCACGTAAAATTTTATAATTCAACAGAAATAAAAGTCGCACTCTTCATATCCATCTTCACATCTTTACACTTATTTTTATTATTTCCACAATAACCTCATGAGATAATTTTTAATACAGGAACGTATGCAAAATGATTATTATATCTCGCATGAGAATTATGAACACATTTTATTAGACTACTAAATCATTTGCTGAGTCAATAGTTAGTGCATACTGTAGGTATATGCATAGTCACTTGAAATTTCGGAGCAGGATGCAGTAGTATCCTCTATCTATACACTTGCAACTACCCGTAACGTGAACTTTATGGCTTTACCACCTTACCACCCCTTGAGGCGTAGATTGCCACAGCACGTGATTCGATTTAACTAGATTCTGCCACACGGACCCACCATGCATTTATTGCAATAGTTGGCGCGCAATCCTAACGTAGATTCATATGTATAGGTATTCATAGTAGGAATACATGGGAGTGAGAAAAAGGGGTTGGTACAGATCATCCCAGAGACAACAGTCGATCATAAAAAAAAGGGGGAACCAAGAAAAGAGAAATGTCGGAGGTGAGCTCATGAATTCCAGTCGCAATCGCATAGATGCTCTCAGATCCCATGATCCTCATGTTCAATGAATAACCTCGCAAGTGAATGATTCTTAATAGAAATAGATCCAACAAATGCATGTAGAATATATGGATATGTTCTATATTCAACGAATTTGCTGCAGTCCCAGCCATTATTTTCCTACTATTTTCATCATGTTTTAAATAACCGATGCAAAAAATTATGGAGAAAATAATTGGAATGTAAATAAATGGAGGGAACGAAAACAATGTTGAATAGAGTCTCCCTGATGGTTGTATTGAACAATGATGAACTAGAATTCAATAGCGATTCATCCGGGATGTTACGTTTATTTAAACGTTGATTATGTGATTTTATTATTGTTCCATTTGCAATTGCTGCACTAAATTCAGATGATGAATTCGAAATTTATGTGAATTCCATTACCTTCAGTTAGTTTTAAAAAAAAAGCAGTGTGGTAATTGAATTCAAAAGTCCTGTATCAGTATTTGCACCAATCTTCAATGTGCTCAAACACGACTGCACATTCTATTCTATTCCTTCATTGTTATTTCTTTCTTTTTTTTTTTCTCAGACTCAATTCTACTCACCACAAGAAACGTTAAAAGCACTGACTCCTTTACATCAATAAGAAGAATCGCCATCGGAATGACATGTGCACTCAAATCATCAATTCTTCCATTCAATTCTCTTTTTCGTTCGGGTTTTCGCTCTATTAATTTCTACCCCTAGCCAAACATCTCCAACTAGTCATGGTAGAGCAGCGATTATCAATATTTACGCTTGTTCTTCATTCCACCTGTTTCCTCACTTTTACACGCTCGTGCCTTTCTGGCCCTCTCGAATCCCCACGGCCGCTACAAGTACTCAAGCAACGTGAGGATTGCACGTCAACTGTAGTATGTGGTATCAGTGATCGTAGTAGTGCACTCAAGGCAAGAAGGGTTTTCTCCACAGTGACATGGCACAACTCCAGATTCTCCTCTGTCTCCTCTCTTACCTTTAGCCCATTCTTTCGCATAGTCGCGTCACACCACGAATATACTCTGTGCCTATTTATCTCTGCCATTTTTATTTCCATCTTCCACTCTCATAAATTTTGAATGTGTCACTTCCTATACAGTTGTTATATGATGATTCTCCTAGTCATAGAAAGACCATACTATTTCAACCCTACAGTTAGAAATAATATCCTACTCAAATACCACACATCAAATGCGATCAGTCTTTACGATGAATTCAAGCACACTCATCAGTTGAAAACACAGATTATCTTCCATGTTCACTGCTTCCTCTCTTCTACCTGTTCTGGCTGACTTCGTCTGTGTGATTTTGGATTAGATAACATACAATTGCTGCCAATTGTCCAACCAATTGAACTCAATCAACTTGTCGTGTTATAACTGAATTCATCTATCCTGGAATTACTTAACGAGTTGCAAATTTACTTGCTGCCTTTGGAATTCAACATGTGCACTTTTCATTTTATCAACTTCACTATTTTTTCATGGATTTTATAATGGAGTTTTGTCTAGCACCCTCGAGTGATAACTTCTTTTAACCCATGAACAATAAGAAAAAAATCAAATATGTACCATGAACAATTTGATATATCAAAATTGGTGATACATACAAACTTTGCAATTAAGTATACCTTACTGGTATTGAAAATTGAATGGCTACACAAATGAAGTGCATACTCAAAAAAGATATTGCCAATATCATAAAATATATGAAATATTGAAGTTCTCATTCACATATATACATCTATAGCCTATCAAAAACTCACAAACAAATAAGCTCTTCCTCTCAACATGAGAAACTGATGAAAATAGTTTGACGACAAATAAGATTGAATTTGAGAACAGATTTTTCCATTCTTCCTTTTTAAATATAAACAAAAATATTTCCATCGTTATATTTGAAATCATTTGTATCGTAGATCGTCATCTCGTTTCATACTATGCCACTCTCACCAAATACAAAAATCAAGAGAGATGATATTCTTACAGATGAACTCGAGATGACGTCATCAATGACCCAATACTCTCAGTGGGATTTCTGTACGGACAAATCCGTGAATGTATAGATGGTGGGGTTAGAGGGTGGATAGAATTGCGTATATAGAAATTGGCAAAGCATCGGGAATCCTTTGGGTCAATCGTGTTTTGGTCGATGCTATCACGTGGATACTCAATGCTGTTTTCGGGCAGCATCGCTCCACCAATAAAATCTCGCGGTCTCCTTCACATATATATATAATATATGTATACACAAACATGTACGACTCGAGCGCACGATTTATCCTAGGAGTTCTTGTGTGTATATTGCGCACAGTCTAATTTTCTCGTCGGCGCTTTAGCTTCTCTTTCTGCTACTGACCTACTTCGTGTACAAAACACTGAGAGAAACATATACGACCCGATATAGATATATCGGGGATAGTTGTTTATATATATATATCTATATATATATACATATATATTTGTGTGTGATTATATGTCCAAGGGTAAGACCGGATGTTCTTTATCCTGAACATATGAGAGTACGCGCGCATGAAAAAGAGGTAAAGGTTGAAGTGTCGTGTGCCACGTGAAATTACAAGGTGCGGAACGTCTTTGTTCTGCACAGTTAACACGCCAGCTACAATTTGTTGAATTAGGCTGAATTTTATATCGCTTCAAGATTTTTGAGAGGAAGGATGAAAGACGAAAGTTAGTTTGGATAAATTATGGGTCTTTGAAAGGTGACAATTGAAGATGGCGAAGAGTTGAATTTAATTTACATTGTTGTCGTGAAGTATTGACATTCTGCCATGTAATTTTTTTCTTCATATAGAATTCCATGATAATTATCCTAGCACGATATTAATCTCTAGCATGAACTTGATTAAAATATCGTAGATTTATAAAATTGTTCTCTATTCAATTGAAAGAATTTCACATTTTGGAATATTCAGCAATCAAAATCTCCGTTCAGCACAATATCGACGATTATCATTTATAGATAATAAATAAGTAAAATTGAAAATTCACACTCACTCATTCAGTAGTTGTTATAATTGTAACGACAGCTGTAACACGGGGGACGATAATGATTTCATGACTCTCGTTCTATCAACCCTTAAAGTTTCCATACAAATTCCACTGCCTGAAACAAGAAATTATCTCAATTATTCACCTATAAAATAAATATCAAACCTTTTTTTTCTTCCACATTCCCAATGTATTTGAAATTAAATTGATTTAATATTGTACATAAGATGAAAATAATATACAGCAACCAGTAAATTCATAGCAGTGCTCTTAGTGTTAATATTTATTCCAATAAAATCAATGTTCAACGTGTAGAGAGAAGAATATATTAAAAATAAAGTCCTTCACGTGAACATGGCAAAAGCGATTAGTAAGTGACATACACTTTATACGTAATCAATATACATATACGTATATGAGAGTATATATATTGCATTACTATGCTTTAGACGAGAGTGGTTAATGGCAAAACGTGGCTGCACCACACCACATAGCGGAAATAAATAAGCGACGGCGCCGGTAAACAAGTGATGCATATTTGATAGTAAACGAATATTAATGTGAGCTTACGGGATGAGATGATTGATGAAATAGTGTCGAGCTTTACATATATGTATCGGAGTAAATATATATATATATATATATACATATATATACACATCATATTCTGGGCCAATTTATATTCCACTGTAAATCGTAATGCCCGAGAGATATCTCTAGCAGTTGGTCCGATGAAAATTATGCAGTGTAATATGTTCACAAGATTTATAAGAAGATACGTCGAATATGATATAAATTTATCAATGCAATCATAGAACGAATGAGAACACTCCTGCGAGACTTTTCTTTAATTTATTAGGAAATATTAAAAATGATATGAGTAAATGGATGAATACATTTTCCTAGTGTGAATTACTTGGGACAACATTAGACATAACAATGTTTTGAAAACTTCATTTTGTACTGCGATAGATATCGTTTTTCTGAATTTATTCAGAGATTTAGATAAAAAATGATAGTGGAAATTATAGATATTAAGATATTATTCACATTGATTTTGAAAAAGATATTCTAGATAAAATATATGAGTTCTCCAAAACGGTGTAGTTATCGTTTTATTTCTTCCACCAAGAGCGGATTATGACTTTAACAATTTTTCGAATTGTAACATAAAACTTGGAACACATGTTCTTGGAAGTACGTGCTTGAAGATAAATATTCTATTCTGATTTAACAATGCCATTTTCCCTTAACGAGTCGAAGAAATAATATTAGAGATTAAATTTTTTTTCTCCTTCTCAATGTCATGATAATTATGTATGAAGCTCACGAAGACAAAGTTAAATAATGACGCAACTTATCGGATTATTCGTTTATTTATATAATAGAACAAAGGAGATATATCGGTTGAATTGTTAGATATGAAGGCAGAGAGGAGATGAATCTTCGTTTACGTTCAAATCGAATGTCTTGCTCAGTACCCAGTAATATCCGGTATTGCGGCCGAGCCGAGTGTCCGCCTGCGGGTTCGTTACATTTCACCTCCGGCCAACGCCTACACTCTAACGCTCGTTCAATACCAATAGATATATACATATATATATATATATATATATGTACATACATTCACATGTATATAAAAGTGTGATGCGACTTCGTCATCGTTATCTTCCTTTCTCGTTTCTCGTTTTTATATTTTTCTTTCTTCTCTTATATACACATTTCCACTTCGACGTGTATCCTTATAAAATCCACCGTCACCATTTATCATTCTCCACCGTTGCCTCATCATGATACGCTGACAGAAAAGAAAAGAAGGGAGAAGGTGAGAAATATATCTTAACTATTGCATTGAAGAATGCATTCGTCAAAAAGAAGGAATTTATTTTTCTACATCAATGATAATATTCCAAATGAATTTGAGATATTAATTTATTTTCTATTTGTTTTGGAATCAATCATCAACTGTTAAAATTTTATTTTACATTGAAATAATTATGTATATGTAGACTTGATAGTAATTTCTTTAACGTGGTTTTACTTGCAATTCAATGCACGTGAATCAATTATTTGTATTCAAGCAACGATTCGTGCGGTCGACCCACGGAGGACTCTAGAGATAAATAAAGGGTGAGCCATAGAAGGATATAGGTATAGTTTATATGTATATATGTGTGAGTGAGTGTGGTTATATGTTGAAATGCACGCGGCAATAGAATTTAAGAGGTGGAAGGGTGGACTGGAAGGAGTATAAATCGGATTTCAATTCGCTATTGCCACCGCCCTCCAATCGTGTTCCTCTAATCAAACCGTTTTCGAAGTCACGAGAATGTTCGCACGCTCTCTTTGTTATTGGCTTTTTTTTTCTTCCCTTTCAGAGACTGGTTGAATAAAACAGATGGAAATTTTATACGTAAGGTGAAGAATCACATTCGAATCTTCACTGTCAGATTCAATTTCATCTTATTACTCTATTTTATTATTACTTGAATTTTATTCAAAATTACTTTTACTTGAATATTGTCCTGTGGGAATTGGAGAATAAGTAAATTCTCAGAAATAATCTACCAGTCAAAAAATTTTCATATCAATCGTCAGAAAAATTTACCGTTCAAGAGATATTAATTTTTCAAGTAAACAAAAGATTGCTCACAGCTGGACCCGACTATGATTTATTCATCAAATTCTCACCGCCCTTAAAAGACTGATACTTCTCCAACACTGATCCATACAACTGACTGAATGAAAAATCTTTCTCTTCCATCAAATTCAAACTGCAATTATCTCACTGACACCATCAAAATATTCCCAATAGTTTACAACATATTCTTTTATTAAAAATTGCTATTCAAACTGTTACCCAACAGTATATGCTAAAATTTGCACATCTATATACTTTCTAGAGTCTCTTTCCAATTACTATTAATTCCAAAGTTGTTTTATCATCACAGAAACGATTGTGAAAACATCAGAATTTTATGTTTAAAATATATCAAAGGAATGTTTGTTGTAAAGTTAATATTAGCATGAGTTACTACTCGAATAATTTCAATAATAATAAGAATGATGTATGTTAACATTCAAAGAGAAAATTTTAATGGAGTCATTCATAATAATTAATACATGTATTAAATAAGACAATGCATAACGAATATTTCATCTGGCAAGATAGATTATATTCGAATAGAATTTCCGTCATTATAAAGTTTCGCGTATTCCAAGTTTCAAAAGCGCGCTCTCAGCAAAACTTTGCCATATTTTGCCTCGACGTACAGTATGCAACTTACCGCACAACCCCCGAAGGATTGCACTTGGAAAATATGACGAAAGCTAAAGGATTGCACTCGTGTCCTTGTATAAACGAAAATGTGTTCGCAACGACTTTACTTCGTTTGAATGCTTTAAACGTTGAGAAAGTGCAAGCAGCATGAGCGAGAGAAACAGCAAATTTAAAAGGGGCTCACCGTGAGTGTGAATTGATAGACAAAAAGGGAATGTGCACTGCGAATTGAAGTGATAGCTGTATAGTAACGATACGTCTCACGTTTATTTCATGCTTGGGGATGAAAGGTGAGAGAGTTGCCAGACGGTTGCATGACGTATTTTCAATTGAACTAAAAGCCCAACCATCAAACTGGATAATGTACATTGTCATGTCTGTTCGAATTAATTTTAATACAAAAAACTTCACTAACTCCCTCCATTTGAATAGCATCGATATCGTTTTAATTATTCATTCGCAATTTCAAGTTAAATATACCATCCCCTGTGATTTATAACAGGTAATATAAGAAAGTTGGTGCTTTTAATAATGAAGAATGTTGGTATTAAATTTACAAGAGAAAAGTTCTGTCCACAGGATGATGAATAACTTAAATATGATGGCGTTTACTCGTTCTCTTTTTTTCCACTCATATATGTTAGACAAAAGATCTAATGAAAAATTTCCCTGGAGCTATTGAAAAATGAGGGAATAATTTTGATACACCACTTTCCAGTGCATATGTGTAACTTTGTTCACTATAATATCCTCACATTCCTCTTTGTCAACATTAAAATGCGAATAAACTTTGCAAAAGCATCTTTAACTGGAGTTACGTGTGTCCCACTTGGGAATGATACAATTGGCACTGAATTTACGTGTACACTTATGAAAGATATAAAAAGGCATTAATATATATACAGAAAAATAATGCAGAGAACAAACAGAATGGTAGGGAGATGAAAGCGATAATACAATTGCTTATATGCAATTATAGAAAATCCACTTACAAAATGCTTTTATAATTGAACTGGAATTTTATTGAAGGACCTTTTTAATTTTTATACAAAGCCATGAGGTAACGTTATTGCAAATGAATTTAAAAAACATACATAATATTTAATTTCCTCTAAACTAATAGTTAGTAAAAAATATTGGGAGACTTTGTAGATTCATTTAAATTCCTAAATGAAAAATGTAATTACAGTATATGTGCACGCCACTCGGTGAAAAATGTAGGAAATGAAATGTAATAATAAAGGTAGGTCAGAAGTTATAACCTATAGTTGCACACGAATCGATAAATATTGAAACTTTTATACATATATATATATATATATATATATATGTGTGTGTGTATGAAATACGATAGATCAAGTCACGATACCGTTTGATCGTTCTCGATAAAATATCGAGTAACTTGAACGATTTTGCATGGTGGTTACACGGACCTCGCATAAATTCTCACTTCAATGTTATACTGGTGCTTCCTCTATTTTTCTTCCACCTCCTTCTTTCATGTCTTTCAAATCACTGAATTTATAATGAACGTCGGGACGTGCGCGTGACTTTTTCACATTAACATTTGATGCCTCGATATTAATCGTTACTGTAAAATGAACTGGAATTAGCATCCATTAATATCAAACTCTCCAGGCATTTTGAAATATTTTATCAATATTAAATGCTACGAGTAATTTGCCACTTGGTGAAAGAATTATATGAATCACTACTATATTATTTCACATATGAAACAAAAATAAAATTCTAATGGCGTGAAAAGTGAATAAAAAACGACAGAACTGGAATTAAATAAGTCAAATCAAAATGAAGAATCAATTCAAAATTATTGGAATGTCGCTGAAATATGAATTTCTCTCAATGTGTGTATGTAAATGAAATAAATAAAATAAATTGAATAATATTATTTACAATGGCATGCCAACTGCAGAACAAAACCAGAATATCAGAAACAAAAGGGTGTAATATTTTAATTCCAAAATGTACTGACACTCACATACATACATAAACGTATCTAGACATAAAAAGCATAGGTGAATATCTTGTTCATATACATGCGCACCAGATTCACCAGAGATTTAGTTGGATTAGGGAACAAAAGTACATTAATTAGACGAGAAAATGGTGAAGTCGGTATATGGAAGAATGAATGCCGGTATATAGTATATAAAGTCGTGTGCATATTATAGTATCACAAACCTGCTGGACGACGCTTTATTCGTATACATGTTATTCAATTAGAACGCCAGTGTGAATCTCAGTGTGTGAATGATGAAGGCATGCACAGTATAATAGAGATATGAGAAAATAGGACAACACAGACACGAGTGAGCATATACAGAAACACGACAGAGAAATGACATCCGAAGAAACATGTTCAACGTAAATCCGAATTATTGCGGTTCGCGAGTATAACGAGATTTTTATGTGGCAAAAAAAATGAACTTTTTTATTGCATTCGTCCTTCCCTCTCTCTTTTTTTTCCCCCTTCATATACAATAATGGAGTTCTCTTGTTCACGTGTACCTATAGATTCATATATACCAATATTCACTTCTTTTTCGTTGATACAATTCCTTTTTAAATTTATAATTTAATTATGAAAAAATTGTGATATTACTTTTTCATACTGGGAAAATTCGCTTTCTCCATTTGCAATTGTTCATAAAATAATATTAATATTTATTATTATTGTTACTATTATTATCTTTGCATCATTTTAATCCTCTACTTCATCTTTGTGTTGATGTGAATTTTACTTTCATTATATATAATGAAGATTTTTGTTGCGACTATCAACTCATTATTTATTTTAAAGTCCTTTGTCACTGCCCACATGATGATGAGAGCTCATATGTTGGTTTCATTGTTGTTGTTGTTGTGTATATGTTGAATCATCTAATTTTTTTACCAAGTCACGTATGAACAATACGAGAGCTTCAGTGTATTCGCGTATGTATGCATATACGTGAGTACATGATGCTCGGTTTGGAGAGTATATAATTATATGTGTAAAAACGCGAGTGGTTACGAGTTTGAGGGGTGGAAGGATAAGTTGGCGGAGCGATGCGCGTTGTACGTGTCACATAAATCACAACGCCAATTCAACGTCGCAAAATAACGTTCAACATCGCACGCGATAAACCGCCGAGCAAAGTAATATAACTTGAGGTTAAAACAAACTTGAAAATTTAATATTAAAACATGAGAGAAGGCGCGTGGAAAATGGAAATGCGGAAATGACAGCAGTAAAAAAAAAACTAAAAGATAAAAGAATATGAAAAATATGTTAATAATAATAATATAAAGATGTATTTGCTTCAATATCAATGGATAATGTGTAGGAAAATTTGCACATTAGAACTATCAATGTTCATTGACTGATTGACAAGATATTTATCATATGAAAAACTATTTCATATTTTTATTTGTTTTCTTACAATGTCGTTGTCATAATTCATTGAAAAATTGTCCATGGGAAATCACGAGACTGAATGAAGTGAGATGTATTTGTGTATGTATATATGTAATGTTGCCGAGTGTCGGAAGGAAAAAAAAGTCGGTTACACCATTACTCCCGGAAATTAAATGCAACGTCAAGCGTTGAATATATCGTTGCAAAAGAATGAGTTGTAGAGAAATGGTATGAGAGTAAAAGAGAGTATTATAGAGTGGATTTAATGTCGCAACTAATGCGCGCGGCCGTTCTGCATGCAGGAGAGTCAGTAGATAGAAGTAGTGGTAATACTTGTAGTACTAGTGGTAGTTGTAGTAGTGTAAGTAGACGACCGCGGCAATGGTTTGCAATGTGACAAACTTGAAAATCTACTTCCCACGACCATTCTCACCAATTCCTTTTCGTGGTCATCAAAATTTCACGTGTAATTACTCACGAAATTCTCATTATATATACCAACAACTTTTTATCTTGTATGTAATGCGCTGATTATTTGGATTAAATCACTGAGATGAATTTTTCGAATAATTAACTTTTGAATGGGACGCAAAATTTTTATGAATGAAATCAATCGATTTTTATTTTTGCTTACATCAAATTATTAATACTGCCATTGAATCCTGATTAGAAGAACAAATATATAAACACAAATAAATAATTGATCAAGATTCAATGATAGGAAATGGTTAATAAGGTCACGTGTTACATATTAATTCAATGACCCTCACATAATTCCATTTAATCCACATGCCCATGAGCACGCGACGACCCTCATACACACTAATATTACCAAAATTCACAGAATTGTTGTCCTAAAGCGTCAAATTCAATCGAATTCCGTACGATATGATGCTGACACTTGCTGTGTCACCTGTTCAAGCCTATACAATGTCCCTCGACTATCCATGGCTCGCTATTAGAGACAATTGTAATCCTCCTCAAATGTTCATGGCAACGTCACGCATATGTGTCTATGTCTATCAGCGCTTTCCATCAATGGCATACAACGCCTCGATTACCACGTTTGCAATGCGAGACTCTATCGTCGTCCTTATCTCCATTTCAACGCAACCTCAATTCCCATCCAATCTCTCCAATATATTTACCAAATATACCACCAATGTTGACACGATGTTTTGTCCCGAAATTTATAGTGGATAAAGGCATTGTGAATTTGCAATGATGCTTATTAAATGTCATATCCAATCCATTCTCAATCAGGTATCAAATGAATTTTGTATCCAAATTATTACCAAGTTGGAATAAAGTACAAAAATTCATCACTTTGATTCATATCATTTCAATCATTCCTAACTAATTTGATAAACAATTTAATCCTATCCTGCCTCGTTCCCTAGATTCATATCATGATTCTTGGTAGAAATATTTATAAAAAAAAAGGGAAAACAGGCCGTGGTAAGTGTGTGCTATAATAAGCCAAGTTGGAGGAGTCCAAGAATCATCGCGGCAATGAATACTGGCTCGACATGCGGCTCTCGGTAGCCAACAGAATGTGTATAGATAGATATTGTGCATGGAGGTGTATGTTAGAAACGGTGCAATGTCGGGGTAGGAAGAAACGTATGAGGGGTGCCTCGCGTGCAGCCTTGACATGGGCCAGGAAATCAATGGGACCTCTAACCAACACAAACTCGGTCAGCAGAGCTGCATGGCCCCGCGTGTGTGCTCGAACCAACAGTCGAGAAACTGCCACTCGTATATACTCATTTTCCCATTTAATAAATACATATACACAATTATCCATACATGTTTATGTTTTTAAACTCAATACATTTCTCACATTTATCGTTTTCTTAGAAAATATTGAGCAAACAATTAATTTAACTCAATGTTACATTAATGTTTAAATGAAAAATGTAAAATAATATCCAGTTATCACGAAGGTTTGGATAAATAGACAAGAAATAACAAGATTTAATATGTTGAATTAATTTTCATACTGTCAGTCGCGTATTCGAGTGTGTGTTTACTTTAGAAGAAACATTGTTCTTTGCATTACTCTTCATAGAATTGTTATATTTATTCTCACCGGTATATATGTTGGATTCTCATACATTTATATATTAGTTTGAGAGTTATTTTATCGAGGGATGTGAAGAGCATACATTCACATTTATATATATATAAATTATTATTCTTACAATATGTTGGCATAATGTAGAAATTCCAGTAAATACCATGAGGTCATGTTATTCTTCGATAGTTTATTTATATGTTTTGATATAGAAAATGTTTGGATTGGTAGAATATTTGGGGAATCATTCGATTCATCGTTATTTGTGATGAGAGCGAAAGAAAAAAAGAGGGAGAGGATGTGATTAATATATAATACAAATGCAGAAAAAATAGAGGAGAAAATTGGCGAGCTAAAAAAAAAGTGAATTCAAGTAGTCAATTATGTATGAGTAAAAGTCTGGATGGATATATGAAAAGAGTGAAATGTAAACTGCATCGAAATGCGGATAGACATGAAAACAACCCTCAGCAAACCCTTGTTGGGTGAACAGGGTTGCCAATCAATGCGAGGCCGTCACCCTCAAGTCCGTGACCCTATGCATACTTGAGTGATACACTATTCAGTAAATACAATGATAATATTTCCATACAATATTGTGAGGATGCATGTATACATTGTGAATGTATTTGTGAGGATTAATTGGTTCGAGTTGACCAACATTGTAACAATTTGGCATAAAATCAGCTGAAATAATGATTGGTGGAGGTGAAGATATTTTTACACTGCAAAATTGTGAAAGATTGACAGTCACAACGGAGTTCTATGATAAATTTAGCTTCTTATTTCTTTCGAATTTGAATTTCGATTCCAACGAATTATCAAAGTTAACATTCAATCCCTTAAACCACAATAGATTCACTCAAGAAATGATGAAGGAATTTCTCCATCGCCAAAACATTTCAACTCTGAGTAGTTCTCTTTCTATATAAATTTTCAAGCACGAATTATTGACAGAATATTTTTGTGCAGAATGAGATCAATTCATTTGAGAAACCACAGGAACTTTGCAGCACTCGTTGAAAGTCGGAAAATAGAAATGAAAATTAACTCGAGTGAAAGACTGTCAAGATAGTGAATAAATAGAAGACTATAAAATGTTCATCGATGTAAATAGAAGTCGTTGATTGAATAAATAAATATTAACAGATGATTACTCAGTATATAACTATATATATTCCTATTGGTAATGTAATTGAGGGCTTTCGCAGGAGAATGCAAAATGAACGTGGTGGTGTGGCAAACTGCAGTCAAGCTGGTGTAGTGAAGTTAGAAAAAAATGCAAAATAAAATGGTGAAAGCTTCATAGCTATTTGAATAAATTCAATGCAATCGAACAAGACTGTCGATATTGCATTGCACACCACTTCATCATAGTGATATAATTATAATTGCTATGTATACAAATCGAATCTCGTTATAGGCAACTGTTGGGACTAAAAATTCCCACACAGTTTAAAGTGAAATTGACTGTAAAGAGATTGCTCACACCAAAAAAAATTTTGTCCGCATGTGATCAATATATTCACTCACACAATTCGATACATTTATCAAACCAAACGAAGCGTTAAACATGTATTTAAAAATAACTATTAGTCTTTGATGAATAGGAGGGTGTTCGATGATGGATGTGAGGATGATACGCGAAAAGAGAAGAATAAAAAAAAATGATAAAGTCCTTTGACGAATAATATACCGGTCAATGCGTATTATACTCTCCTATCATTTATATTATCATTATATGGATAATGATAAAAATTGAGAACATTAATTACTCACTCTGTAAAATGTTTCTTGAGTAATAAATAAACTTAAGCAAAAATAAAGAATTGGTGTTTACACAAGCAGAAATAAAATAAGATGAATATAAATTGGCAAATAATACTTCAACAATTTTTTATGCGATTAACAAGAATGAAATAACTCACAAGATTTCTCAATTTTAGTGTGGTGTAATATCCGCCATGAAAAGATCACGCGATACCGCAAGTGTATATATGTACAACATATAATGCAGCATTGATTTAACGAACAAGATAACCAAGGTGGTTGATGGCTACTACTGATTTTTACCACACTATGCATACTATTACTGTATAAACCAAAGTAATCCAAAAGAAATGGCGCAAGATCACGTTTTATTTGCTTACACAGTTATTTATTTTTCTCCTTTTTTTTTTCTTTGCTCGCTAATTTATTCATTTATTTGTCGTAGTTCAATCTTTCGTAAGCTGCTCCGGCAGTGACTTTCTTTCGATTTTATTTATCACTTTGTACATTTATATCACAATGTATCACAGCGAAATTTAAAACTACCCTGAAAAATTACCTGTCACTGAATTTTCTGAGCTGTTTATGTTATGAATTAAGTTAGGAATAACTGATAAAGGTATAACTGACAGCAGACACAATATTTTGTGAAGAACAAAAATATATAGGGAAAAATAATCGAGAAAAATAAGTATTGAAAGATATGAACACAGTTTCCATGCGTCATAATTCGTGGGGCCAGAGCCAGTTTAATGTGTGTATTGGGTGGTATATAAGTGTAATAAAAGAGCTTTCTGGGGCGCATTAAGGTAATGCGTTGGTGTCGTGGCTGGCCGACGAGACCTGGTGCATGTGCGGCTTTACACGGTTGGAGGCTGACTTCGACCACTGACGCTCGTCCCTTTTTCCCTTCTCTCTTTCTCATACTCGCCCACGCTCTCTTTTTTTCTATTCCTCTTTCACTCTTAACTCTTTTCAGAGCTTTCAGCCAGGTATACCAGGAACATTTTTGCTTTTTACTTCCTGACATTCTCCTCCTGACAGAAACATTGTCAGGGATTCTCTGAAAATGTCACACAAACTATTCGCGCATTTCTCACCTTTTTTTTTGGCTTTATCCTCGTTTTTTTAATTTTTTTTAAGTGCAGATGACATAAAAAATACGCCGAGTTTTCACGTTACAATGCAGCTATGCGTAAATAATGTAAACGAGAGTGAGAGGGTGGAATAGAACCGCGCGCTTATATAAATATGAGCCTTGAAACTCGTGCGAAAGAAAAAAAAAAAATTGTTATATGACATGACATTGCCACTGTTATGTATATTTCACTCATTCATCAAGAAAAAGTTTGTTATTATTACCGACACATGAGTTCAAACAAAAATATATAAGTGTACAAATATTATTTAAAGATAAAGCAAAATGATTTTTTGATCGATGAACTGTGCGATAGTTTAGAAACATAGCTGACAGCTCTTTGAAGTTAGTTGTGGATAATATAATGCAAAATCCTGCATTGCAGTTAACTGCCCTGAGGGTTACGATTGCACGCCCAAACTCTGGTCATCTCCGGAGACTCAATTACGTTCGTTTAGCAACTGCAATCGCAAGAGAGTTAGTCGTTCTCGATAGATAGCAAACATTAGCTGAACTCAACTACATAAAACATGAATATATGTATGTATATGTGAAAATGTATGTACTGGGCGGAAGTAAGAGCGAGTAAAAGCTGGACTTGAGTGTGAATATTCAGCAGTTGTTAAAAGTTAAGTAATGCCATCGTGTGTGAGAGAGTAGGACGATGTTCGTAAATTTTCTCCTGTCACTTATATTCACTTATAAACACATGTTTTATTTTATGAAGTTTGTTACAGAATTTAAACATGATACATAATGACAATATTATAAAATGCATGCATTAATAATTTGTATTTAATTCCAAACACCACTTCATTAATTCATTTTTGTAATTGAAAAATGTTATAAAATGAATTCGACTTTCTTTATAAATATTCATGAGGCTGGGTACGCTTTTGTTGACCCTTTACTGTATGCCAAGAGTTTCATATGTATTTCTGAGTAGGGTCGGTGGAGAAAATGGAAGAAATTGTCTGTGTTTTTTATGTTTACTTCCCTTATTTCAGAATATGTATAATATCTATGAAAATGTTTTATTTGGAGAACTGTCCGAGTGAGTTTGCTGTTAAAATTAGATGAAACTTTTGCACTTGTTACAAAATTTTAAGCTAAATAAATTTTATTCCACCTGACGATGTGGCAAAAGTTGGGTGAAGTTACATAATCAATGCTTATCTTCGTTGAAACAGGACAAAATTTTATGTGAGTGTTATGGGAAAAGAGATATCATCCTTATGTAGGTAATACTCTTATTAGAAAATTTCTGAAAAGTTTTCAAAGAAGGTCCGATACTCAGATAGCGATCGGGGTCAATAACTAGATGGGTTATCTTGTATGTTTATTAAACTCCGACAGAGCAGGTGATAGAAATGCAGGAGAGAGAATTGCACAGTTGAATAAGGAAATATAACTACATGAATGACTACTTTTTCGTTGGTTATACAAAACCTACCCAGCTTCACTGTTTTCAACCCTTAATATCACTTTGGAGACTACATAGTTTTCGACACATTTTTTGTCTCTGTGAAACCTTGAGCGATAACTTGAACCGCGAAGTTAACCCCAGATCACAATATGTGATAGTTTCTGAACAACAGACTTTTGAAGGAAATAAAAAACTCCACCCTTCACAAAAGAGCAAAATTTCCAATAACTCCCCGTCGACTTGTGTCGTCAATACTAAATTCAATAAAATTTTCCCGAATATATCAATGAACAAGTGAATACATTGGACAATGATCTGAAATACAACTGGAATTATAATCAGTGAAAAAAAACCAATCCAAGCCCCAATTTTTATTTTTCTTTCCTGGAAAATTCTCAAAAAACGTCTTCATTAATCCTGAACAATCTTCAATGCTCACATTATTTAACTCTCATCATTCAAACACATCTACAAGTATGAAAAGAAGAAAATGAATGCGAGTTCAGTCTGCATCCGACAGTGTGTCTATAGTGCGCGTGTAGCTCGTGAAAATTGGGGCTCAGCCGAAACTCCACACTCAAAGATTTATGGCGGAAACGGAAGTATTTCCCGGGAAAATATCGTGCTGCAGTTGGTACACGCGCGCGCGCTCACCGTGTGCACTCATTTGAAACGCGTTCGAACACTGTTATCCCTTTTCAGCCTGTATATACTCGCTTGTAGCACACCGACGACTCCTATATATGTAATATAACTGTTGAAGATTTGTGAGCTTACTCCTTTCGCGGACAGCTAATTCGTTCCGGGGTTACGAAACGGGCGGATGCAAAAATGTATGGCGAGTGAACGATGGACATATATATATATGTATATAGAGTAAGGATTTGAAATTCATAAAAAGAGAAGAAGAGAAATTTGAATAACCACACTCACGCCGGAACACTGTTTATCCAGTGTTCTTTATGTACATACCATCATGACAATAATTTGATATATTGGAGAATTTTAATTTATAGTCAAAGAATTTTCTCTTCCATTTTATTTTTTCTAGTACTTTTATTTATGCTATTTTCGACGGTTGAATGCCACATGAATCAATTTTTCAGACAGAATTTTGTACGTAGCAAAAAGAGTTTATTTTATGTATGTCGCATTGAGAATTATTCAAAAGTTGTCACGATTTCAATCTCAGCACTGAGGTTATTCAGATACTGTGGTGGAATAGAACTGTTTTATTTCACTTTGATTTACAAATTGTCTATGTTATATTGCAGGAGTTGGTAGATTTTTCAATGTCATTCATGTTGAAAAAGCAAAATTTCGAAAAGCAATTATTGGTTTTGATTATTTATTGTTTTTTATCTGCTACTTTTTTTTTGGCTCTAAATTTTTATCATGAATGCAGGTGTCATTGATTTATATGTTGGAAATGTATGTAGGAAGTAGTTTATACATGAATCGTGACAATGAATAATTTAGCAATAAAGTTCCATCTTTTTTTCGTGAGAAAGATTGTTATAGTACTGAATTTACACAGTTAGAAGCGAAACCTGTACTTCAGAACGAGCGAAAAATGGAATTTTTGATATATCGTCTTATTGAATCTAATTTTTCGATCACACAAATGTAATGAACTTGTTCCTCTCACTCCCACTTTTCAATTAGCCAGTAAATTTCTTTCATGTCATTGGATAACGATAAAAATCTGTGAAAAAATATTCAATGATACAAATTCAAACAATCCCTTAACCAATGTATGACATTCAAGGGCAGAAACTTGCGGCTGCTGTTTATCAAAAGCGACAGATATCATAATATCGATGACATAAGAAAAGAAAAAGCGATAAAAACGTCAACCAAAAAGTGAGTAAAACAAAAAAGATAGCAAAACTGGAGGTTAAAAAGTTATCACGTAGGAAATTCATCGTTGAGGAGCAGTTTTGGCACGTGCCTATCGTTTCAGTTGATTGGCTCTAGCGCACTCCAATTCTCTGCCATCATACAAGAACAGTGAGCAAGAGTAAGAGAGGAGAAACTGGGCAGAAATGAGAAAGAGAGTTGTGTGCACGATGCTCTTACGAAAACTCATTGATTGGCAGATCGAAGAGTCTTCGGATCGTTTCGAAGAGGTAACCGCGCAACGGCACGGAAAGATAAAGAGCAACTTTATGACAGGATGGCAGGAGCAACCAAGATTGTGTATAGATGTGAGACAGAGTCCATGTGCACATATACTTGTCCAATGCGGACATTTCCCAGTGAATGTCTATGAATTCGTGGAACTTATTGGAAAATGTCAACAAGGACTTATATAACATTATGTACATCTATACTTAGTGCACAGTAATGTTGCGTTTCTAACTGTCATACATGAGCACCAACATTTATACATTTGTCATATTGACTTCTGTAAATAAATAAAATTCAACATATTTCATCTTTATCATAAATATATTTTATGCCATCAATTAAGGTTGCGAGATATTGCGGTGGAAAAAAAAACTGTGGTAAATAAATAGGCGAATGAAAGCGGGAGAACTTTATGAATTACACTGCGACATTATGTGACCAGTGGCATTATTTAAACGCGATTGGAGATATCAATCGTCATGCGAAGCGTGCGATGTCGATTAAAAGCGATTTTAGTTTATGCCGCGGTCATTATTAGAACGGCAAATGCGCGTTATGCAGAAAACTCGAAATCAACCTTGCCGCAGTCACTTTGCTCTTTCTATTGTTTTTTTTTCTCACTCTACTGCCCTGCCCCACCCTTTCTTTCACCATTTCCTAGTTCAACTTTTTTTTTTCTTTTGCGCTTTAGTTCCGGCGCGGACTATCTGCATGCGATGGAAAAGTACCGTTTTGATTTACTGCTTATTGCAACTCGGGTATATGCAAGGAAGCTCATCGGTCTCTCTATGCCTCTCTCTTACTCACAAATTCTCGCACACTTTGTACCTTCTCTTTTCATTTCCATCCGTTACCTAACACTATTGCTGGAGCTCATACTATCATAATTTTTTTACTAAATCGCCGTTGCTCATCGTGTCTTTTTCGCTCTATTGCTCTTAGTCATATTGCCAATGACAAATCATCACGAAAATATGAAAAGTCGGATAAATTTGATATTTTACAATCTCATTTTACATTACCATCATTTTGAAACCAATTGATTTTTATTATTGAACTCCTCCTAGTTCATCATCCCACCAATTGACTCTGGAAAAATGAAAAGAAGAAAGAATTGATATCTATTCAGACGTATTCTAAAGCTGTCACATAAAAAATCAATCAAAAATTCCAATATATCTCTACATTCAATTGTCATTCATAATATCATCAGATAGTTAACATTTTTTCTGTGTCTCCATTCGATTCACAATCGTTTTTTCCATCTAATCGACTTACTTATAATTCAAGAACAGTTCATCAGCTTTCGAAACATCCACAATCAAAGAGATAATTATGATTTCCAATAGAAATTCACAACAAAACCTCCAACATATCCTACTAACCCAGAAATTACATCAAGATGTGATGATATACCTAGACAAACAGTTGGCATTGATCTTAAATCATCAATATCATATCAATGCGCGATGATGTGATCCGATGGACAACTATAACGCGTGTCAAGTTGATGTTGATCGAAGCTATCTGTCTCCACATACCTTCACCTATATATGCGCAACAGATATACCTATCTGAGTATATACTCTAAATATATCTATATCTCATGCACAAACTGCGATAAGGCTGACAAGCGCCGTTGACACATACACCAACCCTCTCTTATCTATACTTGATATCGAACGATAGGAAGCGCACGAGTAGTTGCGCGGCCGTCAGTGCGTGATGAGCCACATATCGTTGCTCTCACCCTCTCCGCAACCCTCCAAACCTTCTACTCCGCGTGTCCTTCGCACTTTCTTGAGTGGCCTCTCATGGTCTATCGATCAGAGCCAACGCGAACAATGACATTGAATCTGGCTGACCCAGTGAGTATAAATACTCTCTTATATCACAACTTCATTGCTGATATAAAAAAATGTTCTTGAAACGAGCATTCAGCTCATAATAAGAATAAAATACTAATGATAAAATTGTGAAGATGCGAATTTTATTGTCAAACAAAAAACAAAAACGTAGATAGATTTAATTGTTCCTATTGTATATATCCAAGACAATAATAATGAATCGGAATAATAAAAAGAGAAAAAAATGGGAATAAGATGAACAAGCAGAATAGAAAAGGAAATCTAGACGATCGAGACTCGTGAACATCGCGTGTCTACCAGATAAGCCAGCAAGTAGTAATAATGATAATAACGACTTTGTTCGTCTAAAGTGCCAGGGAATACTGTCTTCCTCCTTATACTTTACCGTCAAGTCCTTTCCGTTGACATTGTCGCGTCGTTATATCTGCAGTAATCTCATTAATTATACTCGCGTCTAACGTGAGCAAAAGGTAAACGAGAAATGAGAAGGCTTTTCGTATGATATCAGTAAAAGCAGCGCTGTTACCCAATTTCTCTGTGTTTATACGGTCATATTAAATTAACACCATAAACGGAATCGAATTCCGAATTAGGATCCGGATGATAATCATAATAATTCATATTATTTCGTGGTGGTGGTGGAATTTTTCTTTTCATCTGAGTGTATATATATGGAAATAATTATATTGAATTGGATACGATGGGAATGGCTCGATCGTGATTGGAATACAGCTTTTACGGCTCTGGCCCATCGATGACAATTTTATACACATGACGTGACTTTCGGTGTCTTCCCCATATTGTATGTTTGTATGTGTGTATATATGAATGTGTGTATATGTGGTGTATATAAGGGTACCGTTCAGTGCCAGGCTGGCACACGCGTTTTAGCTCTTAGGACTTAGATATTCCGTGTGCTATCGGTGGCGAAGTAGATGTGGTAATCGATCCCTGATTCACTCTTCTTACCATTCGTGAAAATGGCCAAATCGTTACAACGAAGATTACACTGTGAGCAGCCGCAAGGGGATTTTATTGGCGCGCGTCGCAAAAGAGATTGGATAAATTTTTGTTTTATTTTCGTTTTCCTTTTCCATTCTGTCGTATTCACATTCACCCATTGGAACTGACGATTTTAAAACGAAATTGGAAAAAATTGTTGCGTGTGCAATTTCACAACATTGACAGGCAATGCAAATTTACATAGAATGCTGTTGTTGGTTGTACATTGAAAGTGGAGTTTATTCAGATGGAGAAGAGTACTTTCTATTTGGATTGGATAAATATGACTTGGCTCAAATTTTCACTTGTTAACTCTGAATTTATATTCATTTTAATATTATTGTAGATAAAAACAGTCTACATGAACACGCAATGTTTATTTTGCTTTCACTTTTCTCCTGTTTTTTGGTACAATTATTTACAATGTGAGTGAATATTTATGTTCATAAACTGTGGAATGGGTATGAGTGGGAATGAATGCAGATATTCAAACATATTCAGATGATTTCAAGTGTTATGATATGATTCAGCCTATCTATCGATTTATTTCACGAGACCTTCATTTATGATTACATTAAATGAAAATTATGGGTTGGAATTCGATTGCACCCGTATAGATATATTGATTAATCGATTGAATATAAATAAGATAGGAGGAATGTCTACAAGAAATCCCAAAAATGTGTTGTTCAAGATGGCATTGAATCTTTTTATACCATTTTAACTTCAAAATATTCATGCAAAAATGTAATTTCAAATACTTTTGTTTTCTATCAACTCTTCTCATAAAATTATGATCACACCGCATAATCATAAATTTTTATTCGCGATTTTTCTATCAAATAATAAATTCAATAATCAATAATTCTTCTATAATCGCTGTAGTCAACCGTCGAGGTAGAAGGAAGAAGGGAGGAAGGAAAAGAAAAAAAAAACGGGAGGTTTTATAGAGAACAAGCCAACAATTACGGACACTCGGATATTCTTGGACAATGATATACGACACGAGCGTTGATCGATTATCGTTCGGTTCGCAATAGCTCCACTTTTATACACCAAGAGGAGAGTATAGAAGAAAAAAAAAGAGAAGAGAACAAGTGGGGTATAAGTATTGGAGCGCCGGTAAAATACGGGAGAGAAAAGTTTCACGAAGATCGTTTGCCCGAACTTGGCGCGATTCGGCGGAACAGATGGTTGACTGCACGTGACACACCCATCGTCATATACAAGTGTTCCAAATAATACAATAAAAATCTTTTTATTAATCCCAATTTTCGCCAATGACATTAAAGAAATTTCATTAAAACCCTCCACATACCTATATAAATACATCGATATATCCGGTGATAAAAATAAGAACGAAAAAAAAACACCAAAGCGAAACTTTTCTAATAATTTTCGGAAACTTTACGTCAACTCGACAAAATTCTATCCGAAACAATTCATCATAACTACTCGCAGAATGATCGAAATTCCATTGTCGATAGCTCAATTTGTGCGCGAGAATTTTCCCTACAATTTCGATTATATGAGTCCAGATGTGCGACATTTTTTCCGCCCATTAAATCAACTGGAACTCTATAGTGTAGAAAAAGTAAACGAATATGTAAGAAAATCTGCATAAAACTGAACTCCAGGAAATTTCTCTTACATGTAGAGAATACCTTCAATTAAATTGTCGTAATTAATTCCAACATATAGCATTACTAATTATGTAATCCAAGTGTTATTCACGGGAATCAGTCTTTGCTCTTCACCGCACTTCCTTTTATACCACATAATCTCTTTCATATTTATAAAAAATAATAATAGATGTATAAAAACTATAAAGACGTGCACTCCGCTCGTGTGTCATAAGTTATTTGATTTTTATACACTCCATCTAATACCTAAGGACGCTATGATATACACTCTGTGCATATAACGCGATGAAAATACATATACAGTAGATGATGATAGGTATATTTATCTGGAAATATCGTATGGATATATACAGCGATGTTGCATCCGTGTTTCTTCAACACTAACCAACGCCATCACCTTCAACGCCCCTGCGCCATAAAAGCTCATACTCTTATAAACGCTCGTAGAAAATTCCCTCGGCTTTATGTATCGAGCGATATTCGCTTCCTCCGGAAAAACTTTCATGGACAAAAATAGGGGCAGAGGGTGAAAGAGGAATTGAAGCGGCTGAGTCGTTTACGGGCTGCATCACCCTCACCAATGAGTCATGATCACAATTTTTCCACTTTTCTTCCATTTTGTTTTATTTTTTTCTCTCACATTACGAAGCGACTGCGTCAATGGAAAAATGGCAGGGATACAACCGCGCGTTGATCTTCGCATTTAGCGCCATCTATCGAAGGCGTGGGGGTACTAACTATTTTGTTATTACACCTCTATGAAGAAACTTTAGCGCTGCATGACAATGATGATGAAATTCTTTGGCGTTAACCTTTGTTGAATGTATCAGTCAATGAAAATATTATTGGAAGGGAACAGCGTGCTCTGTTTTCATCAAAATAACAATGATCAAAGAGCGCAAGAAGTATCATCACATGGGAATGAAAGAGGAATGTTAGTCCGAATTGATAACGAGTATTCTTGAATGATAAAAAACTTCGTTATTAAATGAAACATTCTTCTGTTTAGGATAAATATTTTCATTTTCAATGAAAATGTGTCAGTTGTTTGAATGAAGAAAGAATGAAGAAAGGTTTCCTAGTGAGTGGATTGAAAAGTATCAGCGTACGAATAAAGGGCATTGACATATTACATTTCTACTGCTATTAGTTAATGTAACAAGCCAGAAAACATAAAGTCGGAAATGAATTTTGAATGGAAAACCGACATGTTCTTTGTTGAACGCGTCTGAGTCTAGTGAATACAATCCGAATAATTACCACGATGGAAATTTTTGGAATTGCGAAACGTCCAGTGTACACTCACTGGCCACGCTTCCGTGAGACCTGCTAATTCACGAGGTGTATATGATGGAAATGAGAGAACTGACCAGAAAAGCTCATGTAGAAAGCGTTTCCTATGCTTATTTTATCGTTTTACTTTTCACCACACAGAGGTAATTTCTCTTCTTTCTTTTCTACCCCCTTCTATATTCTTTTTCAATGCTATTCGTATAAAATGTAAAACATTTGATGAAACGCATATAAAAACGTGTAATTTTTCAGTTGAATAAATTATGTACAATATTTCGTAAAAGCTTTACAGTGCATTCGAATATTATCGCTTTTTGCATCGGCATCTTTCCCATTTCTTCCATTTGTAACCGATTGTACTCATGCATTTTTCGAAAGAGCTTTGATGTAGTCGAGCGTGTAAAATGCTGAGAAAGTTTGAGAATGCAAAATTAAGTCAGTTCACTTTAGGGAAAAAATATAAAGAAAAAAAGCGAAGAACGGGCGCAAATGAGACCCTCATGATGCAACTCAATCCGCGGGCGCTTCTCTCATTCTATATACATAGTGCAAATAAGAAAGCGCGTTATAGGAAAAGAGTTTTCGAGAGAGTCTCGTGGCATCTGGTGAAACTGCAATTTTTCCCGTGGATTAAAAAGCTCAAGGGATTATGGTAGACCTGCTCGCTTCGATTCCGTATAAAGAGCTCAAGACAGATCCTATTACTGCAACAACTTGATACCCCGTTCACCGTTCAGAAACAATGACAGCAAAGCGAGAAAAAACGAACCGAGTATATATATATATATACTAGAGAATTGTTCAATACAATACCAATAAACACTTCGAAACGAGAAAAAAAAAGAAGTAAATAAATAAATAAATAAATAGAACAAAGACATTTTCTCATGACACTTTTCCCTCGTTTCCGAACTGTCAATGTGTTGCTTCAAAACTTCGTGGCAATAAAAATTTCTCGTTATTTTTAGACATTTCTGGGAGAATAATACGATGAGAACGAGTTGAATGAAATTGACATATGGAATAAAAGTAACTAAGTAAACATGTTTTTCATTCATAGATATTCAGTTGTAATTTTCGTGCAGAATGTGTTCAATATGTTTCAAATCTCAAGTACAACGTTTGACATTCTTGTTGGAAAAATATGTCAATGACATTTACAAAAAGCGATAAACAACGTGTGGGATATTTTCGAGAAAATCGTCCACGCGCACTTGGATACTTGATTAAACCAGTATAATAAAGTAACCCACCGACGAAATGTCAGCTTTCAGCCCCGGGCTGACCTTTTAGCGTGATCGCGCGCGTCCAGGGACAAGAAGAATAGAAACATTTTCGTCTCTCCTCTTGTGTATGGGGTTTTAAAATAATCTACTGTATGAAATATATACATATATACGTTTCTTTGTGGGATACTGTGGAAAGTAATTATCGTCGCTTAATAGAGCTTTCAACCCCTTTTATTTTCCATCCGTCTGCCTCGCTCTTCTTTATCTTTATATACGTTCGCATATATATCTTCACTTTCTTTCGTCCAAAGTTAAAATTGACTGTGCCATGTCTCTCATCAACTTTTACGAGTCCGTCGTCTGAATGCAGAACACTGTGCACTTTTTTTTTTTATTTCGCATAACGAGATACGGAAGTTTAAACCACACTGATGAACCAACCAGCTTTGCCAACGGGTAAGAATAAAATTATAACGAACTGTGATTGTACTTTTGTATACATCTCGTAGAATCCCTCATCTTTTCTATTTTTTTTAAAGCCACAACTTTATGTACATCATAGTTTACTAATAAATCAATTGAAAATCAAATTACTGCAGAGCTAATAATATAGTGATCTAAATGATGATACAAAAATGTGTAATTAATTCTTATTCCTGGGTATACGATGAAAAATATTTGAAGATAAAATATTTATGCTGCAAGCATGTCTGTCTAACCATAAGATCGATTTTTGCATAGTGCCAGTGTTTTCACGTCTTGGCTCCTCAGCGACAAGCAGAGCATCAGCCTCTCGACACTCGATTAACCCTCCTACTCAATCGACTAATATTTACCCTGAACGTATACCAAGCGTCGAGGGTTTTACTTCGCCGGATATACGCTCCTGTGCCTTCATTATGCAATTCTAGAGAGGCTCCGTGTCTCACTTTTGCTTGCGCGGGTACAGACGCGTTTGTACACCCCCTTTATCTGCCCCTCGTCCTCACACAATAACAAGTGTTGGCATCTACCAACACTTTGGAGTGCTTTGAGACGCGCTACTTCACCATTCACCCTATTTTTTTTCTTTCTTCTTTCACTCATTCACAGTATTGCTGTGTATATGTACCCAGAAACAACATCCCAGAGTTTTTTTGTCTAATTTTTCTGGATTAATATTTGGAGAGGGAAATATTGTAACAAACTTTTTAACAATGTTGTGTGATGTTGAATTTGGACTATGGCTAATGTTACACGATCATTTACAGTCAGAGAGGGATGTCATAACGATGACCTAAAAAATTTGACAGCTGCTTAAAATTTTTCGTTCACCTCTGAAGTTGTAAGGCATGGAGGAGTAAAGATTTGAAAGTTCCCTCATTACTTCAATTTAATTCGACAAAACTTCATGTGGAATTGTATATAAAAATTATGTTAGTTATAAAGAGGAAGAGATTTCTTTTCGAACGAAGTGCGGGTAATTTTTATATTTAAATGTTTAAAAAAAATGGTGAAGTCTTGAAGAAAAAACAAAAGCTCATTCTTCACCAAAGTTATCGTTTATAAATCAGTCAAATCGGAAGTATTTATGTCGCTTAATTTGAGAACTGTGGAGAAGCTGAAGAACTTTAGAATAAAATTATGTAGCAATTTATCCCGAGAATTTCAAAGTGACTTTGGGATCTTGATTCATCTTTTAAGTTGTGGCCATGTAGGGAAAAAATTCCTGAAGAAAAATACGACTATTTGGAATTTATTACAGTAATGGTGACATTCAATCAATTCAGGTGATGTTAAGCAACTGAATTGATTAAAGTTTCTTTACCTGCTGCCAGGTTCAGATTTCATCTTCATGTAATTTTCATTTGGAATATAAATTATTCATTTTTTTCTTTTTCGCATTCGCAATTCTTAAAGTGGTGATACTCGTGGAATACTTGAGAACGATGGGCGATCTCTTAAAAGTCTATTTCATATATATATATATATATATATATACACGTATAAAGTAGAAAAGATGAAGAATAAATAGATGGAAACTCAATTGTTCCTCAATTTCTCTTCATTTCTTATCGACGGATATGACATCGTGGTAAATTTAATCGAAGTTTGCATCATGAGAAAATGTAGGAGGGTATGGGAAATGTGATGAAATTATCAGTGAATGTGATAAAACTGCAGTGAATGAAACGATTGAGAGGGTGGTGAGAATCTGAATTTTATCCTAATGAAGTACTTTAATTAGTTTTTGTCGTACGACATCGATTATGAGGTTTATGGACGCGCTCATAGAATGAAAAAAAATGAGAATAGAAATTTATGAGAACAAGTTCTGCAGAATATTTTCATAAATTAACAAATCCAAACTGATTAATTACACAAGCTGGTACTGGAACCCCTGATAGTCAATGCTCTGCTAAACTTATTGCCATTCTATTACCAAATTTGAGAATTATTTTCTATTCTATCCCAGTCAATAAAATCACACTAAATTCTTTCATCATATCCATTAGAATAGTTTACATAAAATATAGAGCCATTTGATTTTTTTTTATTTTTCATACCTGTGGGAATTTCTGTAACTACCAAAACTCAAACCTATCAACCTTCAGTTAAGTAAGATGAAAAACAAAACAAAAATCTTGTAATTAACCAAACGATAAACTGTGCATATGTCAGAGGCTAACATTCTCTACACCAAAAATTTGCATAAATTTTTCTCATTGTCTACATGAGATAAAATTTATCATGAGGGCGGGAGAGTGCATCATGTTTTCCGAGATGGAAATTTATAGTGATCATGGCGTCGCGCATTGGTAAATGGTCGAGGTAAGCGTTTCTTAATGCGACCGTTAAGCAGCTTGTTTTACGATGGTCCACGTCAGTAAGTGTGAATTACATTGAACGTGCGCAATTGGCTTTAGCATAGAAGGGAGAGGAGAAAGCTATAGAATAGGAAATTAAAATGAGCCAAGAGAAATAGGATAGAATGAAGAATATATAGGGCAAGACTGAGAATGTGAAAGGTTAAATACGAGATATATAATGTATTATATAATACGAGCGAAGTGCAGGTCGTGGACCTGACATGACGCTTGATCGACGTCTCTATTTCCAAACTACGTCAATTCATTCCCAATTCAATATACACTTCAATGATTACACTCTTTCATAGATATTCTTTATTAAATTTTATTGAAAAAATAATAATAAAGAATGAAGACTGAATGAATGAACATATTCGATTGTTATTTATTGATTTCAAAAAACTCATTTTCATTCTTTTGTTCATTCGAATTTCTTGTCGTTATTGCAGGTCTGGAGGTGGCAGTATGCTGGGAGACGTCAATATATCAGCAATATTGGACTCCTTCTCCGTTAGTTATGATAAAAGAGTAAGGCCGAACTACGGAGGTGAGTACCCGTCTGAATTAATCACTGTGTAAATCATTCGTTGAGTTAAGAAAGGAAAAAAAAAAAGAATTTAGAATTAATTATACCAATCATAATTGTATCTCTGAAATTTGTCAGGTTTAAATGAAAAATTAAAATCGCATTAATCAAATGTGAATCCGAATATTAATAATGAAAAAAAAATTAACGTCATCACAGGATCAATCAAATTTCAAAGATACTTTTTCATCATCCTGTCATTGTCATTGGTTAATAGAAAAATAATTGTAGCTCAATGTTTATAAATCATCATTACAGTAAATTGTAATGCAAATGAATTGATGATACAATTAAGTATATATTAGGAAATGAATTCATTCTGGTCTAAAAAGTCGATTCGTTATGGATGATGAAAAAAAAAAAAAGATACTTAAATGGATATTAAATTAAATTTGTTTCATAAAAAAATCAGTGACGAAACACTACCATTTTGAAAGGAATCATTGACTGATTGGATCAAATGACGTGAACAATATGGCAGAGGTAGTTTTACTACAATAATTCCATGTCAAGAATAAATAAATGATTGCAATTTCTCTCATCGTTGTGCTTACATACACATGCTCCACGTGTCCTACTCACCGAGTTTTAGATCGTTTCAGTGCACGTTATTTATTGATTCTCCTCTCCCTCATCTCCTTTCTTTTACTACATTATCTTCTCCTTTTTCATATTTTTTTTCTTCTCTTCCCACCATCCCTCACCAGTCTTCCACCTTCTTTTCCTCCTTATTTTTTCTCATTCCTCATATTTTATTTCCGTTCGTCCGAGATCGTAAAGCTCTCTCGACGGATCCTAAAGCGTACGGATTCTAAGCAATCTTCTTTAAAACTTTACGAGACCTAACGTTGGAAAGTGGGTATAATATCCAAGACGGCCAAGAGAGAAATTGAGCGAAGTCAAAATATATATGCGAAAACGATCGAGACACATACCAATAATGCCGTAAGAATATCGACATATATACATACATATATAACAAACCGACCAATGGTGAGAGAATAGAAGAAGATGAAGAAAAACTTTATATTCTACAATTGTAAAATATAAAAAGTCGAAACAAAAACAAAAGGAGTAAAAGCTCGAGGCAAGACTTGGATATGGTTTCACTCACATATACTTGCACTTGATGATGAACAAAATTGCTCGACAAATAATCTCGACAATGACGCCAAAAATTGTTTCAAAATGCCTTCAGCAATGTCATAATTTATCTCAAACTATGTATATAAAATTCAGAAAGAAGAAGAAAAATATATACATATTTATTCATTTTCTCTATTTTATTCACCTGTATTCTTTTCATATTTCTATTTTTTTTTATTTCCCGTTTTCTATTTTTTCATTTTTATCAGTCGACGTCTTCTCGGGGCCACGGCCTCAACACGGAGACGTCTTTCCGTTGGCCTCCATGCATTGTCCCACGTCGTATTCGAACGGAAAGAGAGGTCGATGGTACAATCGTATCGAAATAAGGCCGGCTCGAAGGTCGCAAGCAGACCAAGGAGCAATGGTCCAATTGTGCACAGTATTGTCAAGAATTTTGTTTCCCTCTCTATATTTTTTTTTAGTCTTTTCTCTTTCCTTTACTCTCCCTTATTTTTATTTATATCTTTTATGTATATATTTATCAATAGAAGTAGAAAGCACAGGACGAATTATCGACAATATAAAACGACCAACTTACGATAGCTGATATTGCCTATACAAATTCACCTATACAGATTGATGGCTTTGAACTTTCAGATTCAGTTTTTCCTTCTATTTTTCGTTCACCATATTCCTCGATTCCTCTCATTTTTTTTTAAATTTCTTTTTCTCTACTATACTCAAAACAAAACTTTTCAACAATCTGTCGGTAAAACTATTTGACACTTTTATTCACTTTATGCAATTATGATTGTTCTTTGTTTTCAATTATTTCATTTTTTCTGTTCTTTCGATCTATTCCATTTCTTTCGATGGCTTCTTCCATTTACAAACTTTGGACCAACAAAAAACAATAAACAAATGAAAAGTTAGGAATTAATGGGCGAAAATAGATTGCTTACACGTAATGTAATATAAACTGATATATATGGGTACAGTGGAAATAAAGTTTATAGCTGTAACAATACTCTTTGGTTGTGAAAACTATTTAAAAGCCTAGAAATATGTGGCATTTCTATTGCAACAATATTATAGTACGACTGGACGACTGTATCGAATATTCAACGCATGAAATATAACACATGAACAACGATAACACTACTCTAAAAACCCAAAGTCTCATCGTAGCGATTATTCTACCCTGAATTTCATTAGCAAGCTATCAATTACAAACAACAAAGTCTATATTCCTTCATTAATTGAATCAGCTGCATCATATACACACACACAATATAATGTATCCTCCATAGAAATATCTCGAGGGGAGTATATCAATAACTGGTCAGACACGCTAAATCCTAACGTACTTTCCAGCGTCGTAAATTGTGTCTATAGACTGATGTAACATATACGATACGTTGAAGTGAAAGAACAAGAAGAAGAATCCAAGTTTGCCAAAATTCAATTTAACTTCTTTTCTCTTTTGTTTTCACCCTCATTTTTTTTTTCATTTCACTTCGTTTATTTTTCCTTCTGCCATTATTCCATTTCCATTCCGCATCGACACCGTCACCCAAACCGAATGAGTTGGTCGTTCAGTCTGAATCCGGACGACAATGGATGCCTGCGATGTCAAAATTTTTGGGGACACCTCGTGGGGAGGAGAGTATTGGGCGGGGCGCGCGCGGTTTGGCACTTTGGTAAAACTCGGATCGATGTTAGGACGCTCGTTGCTACGGGTTACCGTTAACAGCATCCGACTGATCCTCCAACACTCTACAATCGTCCCGACAATAGTGGTTACTGCGTTCATTCTTTGTCATCTTTTATAACCATCTATTGTTTCTTTTTCTTATTCTGGCTGATTTTCTTTCATCACTTTTACATCTCTTCACGAATCTCAGACAGCTACTTTGTCGCTGATTATATAGATACATTCACTCTTATGAGTAGCAGCCATGAAACTACTCTGAACCTGACAGTAATGAAGTGCAATCAAGCTCAATAATGATGTGAAAATAAAATTAGAAATAAAAATCGACAGGAAAATTGTGATATGAATGTGAATGAGTTGATATGGAAGGTGATGACTATCAAGTGATACGTGTGAACTTTTTTCATATATATATATATATGCACATAGATGTGTGTGTGGGAATTGAGATGAATGAGACTGCAGGAAGGAGACTCATTTAGATGGAAATCTTCAGAATTATTGAGACTTTGTTCATGCAAACTGTCGGGCTCATACGATACGAAACGATGCGTTCGTAAATGTGGCAAAAAAAAGAGTATATGTGTGTATTTATATATAGAAAGCGAAGGTACCAATTTTCCTGAGTATTCGATAAATTTCCACATGCAAAGTCCACTCGACCCAGCTACGTCTTGAATTTAGAAAAATCACAGACTTGCATCCTACTCTACCTCACTCGGTCTCTTTACCAATTCTCCTCACTTTTCCTCTCTCTCTCTCTCTCTCTCTTTTTACTACTTCACTCGCTATATATCTCATATATTGCCATACTCAGTCCCTATTCAGCATCCATGTCTGGCCATTCTGGGCATTTTCGATTCAGTCACGAAATTCTCGTTTTCCGGTCACGATTTCAAAAAAGAACGTTGGCTATATTGAACACTCTTCTTCATTCGCTGCTTTTACCTCTTTGCCATCTTCTACCACGTATATTTATAGATATATCTATATGTATATATATATACAAGTCCACACAGTCCACACAGTCCACACAGTCCACACACTGCTTTTTAACTTGGTCACCATTTGCTTCGTGTCTACAATTTTTTTCTATTTTTCTTCTTCCAATTTTGTTTTATTTTCTATCTATTCACTGGTTATTTTTTTTACAACATTTTTTTACGAAACTGTCGGCCTCTAGAAAACGTGACTTGCCCTCAAGGATATGTCTCTACTGCGATCTTGGGAGTAGAGGTAAATGTCCCACAGGAACAAGAAAAAAAGGGCATTTTGGTATGAAAGTATCAGTTAGAATAATTTTGCTTTGCAATGGCAACAAATGCTATAAACAATACCAACGAAATTCTTTTATAGCGTTCGCATGTGAGGAACGAAGAAAAAGAAAAAGTTATGACAAATAGAAGAAAAAAATTTATCTTTTCATTAAACCTTCGATCACAACATTTCACTGTATTGGCATTTTTTTCTTTTCTTCTGTTTGTTTTTTTCTTGAATTTTCTTCTTTTTTTTCACCAAAGGTAGCATTTTGTCAAAATATCTGCGCCTTGTCATCGTTAATCTAGAAGACATGGTCGAGAAACGTGCGGTGAAGTGCCAATATCCCGACTGATTGCCTTCAGTTCTTCCATTTCTTTATTCTTTATTCGCCCTTCTCTTCTTTTTCTTCTTCTTCTTCTTCTACTTTTTCTTTTCCTACGTTTCTTTTTTCTTTTTATTTCTTCACTTCTCCTCGTCTTGGCAGTTGAATAGATGACAAAGTGAAAAGCTCAACGAAGATGTAAGTCACAGGAGTATATAAGAGAGTTGGAAAAATGAGAATGAGAAAAATGAAACGGACACTCGCAGTGATACATGTAGAGAAAAGTGATATATAAGCAAAACTATATATGTGTGTGGACATAATAGCAAGATGATTTTATAAAGGATTGACTTGGACATTTTATCTCTCTTTGGCCACTCGTTGAGTGGAAAAATAAACAACAGTATTTTATTTCTACTTCTACTTCTTGTATATCATCCACTCACCAAACAATATGAAATATCATAACAAGTACAAGAACAAGTGTACAATTGATTGACAAACTGAATATGTGATACAGAGCTAAAATTGTTCCAATGGACAAGCATTTCAAGTAATCACATTTAATTAACTCAATTCCCATTTGGATATAATATATTCTACCAATTGTAGAACTGATGATGAACACACATGAGAATATCCTGTTTGTATCTGTTTCAATTGAATATTGCAAATGCTAATAACGATGAAAAATAAATAAATAGAGGCTGAGTGTTGGGTGGAAGTGTCGAACAAACAGAAGAATAAATAATAATATATAACATATAAATACAAAATTTAACGAATTCTCTGACATGGGGCAACGAACAAATATCAATCAGACTCCGATGACTATCCCCCATATGTGCATACGTACAACTGCCATCCATTATAACCAGAGGGTGTTGGTAGAGTGGCAATATTATGAAATACGAGTCCCTTGTGGGATATATCTCATCTATGTGATGTGGCATAGTGGAAAAGCGTGATGGAGAAAATGGGATATATATTGCGCTATATATAGCATATCACGTAAATTCATGTTGAATATACCTGTATTGGATGTGTTGATGTGGTGGTAGTTTATGATGAAAAGTTTGTCGACTGTGTGTAGTATATATTTTTGCTACTATTTCTTTTTTATTTATGATTTTGTTTTATGTTGTTGTTTTTCTTTTTCTTTTTGTTTTGGGGCCAACCACTCGCGTTGCTCGCGTGACTTAATACTATTCCACCACGAATACTCATTAAATCAAAAAGAAACAACGTACGTGCAAGAAAAATTGTGGTGAGAAAAAATAAGAAAGTGGGTTTTGGAATAGGTTTGATGATACTTCAAAATAATTAAGTGCCATTAAGGGATGGTGAAACAAAAACGGAAAAAAAAACATTTTAAACTGACTAATGAAGTATAATTCACTTTACACACCCATTTGTTTATTTTATATTTCCTGGCAATTTTTTATTTTATTTTACTTTAGGTTTAGTATGGAATTAAAAATTTGTTTGGCCTCTCTGTCGTAATGTATTTGAATATCACCAACGTAAATTTTGAAAACTGGAAGAATTGCGAATAAAATTCAATTCAGAAGTGGAGAAAGAAATTGTTTGTTTTGGGATACTTTTTTCTGTGGTGTTATCTCAGCAAAGATTTGGACCTGAGGCTCTGTGATATTTATTTGGTCAGTGCTTGTGGTCAACAAAACTACTAAGATTGGACAGGGCTTTTATTTTTAGTTCCTCACACTCTTCAAATAACCATAACACCACTGGCCATTTCACGACATTAAATAAACCCAACATATATTTTTTTACTTCATACGTTCTAGGGTGTGTTTAACTTTTTCCCCCTAAATAATTGATATTGATGAATAAAAATAACATGAAAATACCTCGCCATATGTTCACCGATCTGTTGATCAGCCAATGAAATGTCATCTGGTTATCATTTAATGATATTCCAGTAGATACAAATCAGTTTCGCTACCCAATTTTTCGGGCTGTTGCATTTTCATCCGATGAAAATGCCATGTTTGTATATGTACATATAGTAAAATTGATTATCAGTCATTATAGATAACACCAACAGATGACTGACTATATCATAATCGGATATTGAATGCTCATCATCATCCGGCCAATTTTTTCGTGTGAAAATTTTTCATAAAATATATTTAGATTAGTACAAAATAATTCATCCATTTGAAATTTTATATTGAAAAAAAAAACACCAAAGAATTTGATGCATGATGTGAATACATAAGTTTCATATCCATTAGAGATTATTCTTTGCACTTTCAGTAATTTATCCGATGTGTTTATTATCTCAACAAAAATTCCAAATTTTATTATAATTATAAATCACGAACGATATGAAAAATAATTCGTTTAAAATCCGTATTATTAATTTCTCATACATTACAAATAAATAATGTATGATGATGATCCAAATTAGTGTAAATAAATGAAAGAAAAAAAAAGAAAAATCAATATGCAATGATAAATAAATCGTAGAGCAAATTGTGCATGGTGTCTCGGCCAAACTTGGCCGACTCAGCTTTACTAACGTTCATTTCAGGTCCTCCCGTCGAGGTGGGCGTCACCATGTACGTCTTGAGTATCAGCTCGCTATCAGAAGTCAAAATGGTACTACCTTATATAGGTCTTTAACGAATCATTCAAAGCTGAATCAATTTACACACAATTATATCATCAAACAATATGTTACGATCAAAAAAAAAAATATTAAACTACCTACGACCCTTCGCAGCCCACCCCACCCGCCCCTTGCCCACCAATGTACCACACCGACCTAAATTTCTATTTTTTAAATTCGTGCTAATGTAACCCTCAGCCCATTTTCAAATATTCTTTGGAAATTAAATTTTTTAATTAAATAATCGTTAACTTTCCCAAAAAATACAGTGAAATCTTACCACAAGCAATAGATATGATCAAATATTCTCATACAATTTTAATGCATACATTGTTCTTATTAATATTGCTTGTAGAGAGATATTACTGTACACCTAGAACTAATTAAGTTTGCATTTTTTTCTGAATTCTAATCTTTATGAAATAGACCACGTGATCCTAAAGGTATCTTATTCATTATAAATAAATAACTCTCCCCTCACTGCACAGATCTTGCGAATGTTAAATTATTTAATTGAACGCGTGTAATTCACGACAATATGATATCTATAGTCACGGGAGCGATTTCACAAACTACAGTGAGTTAATTACATTGAGACGCCTTCGAAGGGTTCTAACATTCGTCACCGTTGGGACGTCCGCGTCGGATACGGAGAGGATCGTTCGGTGCCGATAAACAGGGTTGAAACGACGAAGGACAGTGTGTAAACTGGGAGGAACAGTTTAATCGAAGGAGCAGGGCAAGAACGTACTCAAGAGTGAGGCTATAAAGGGCACGGAAGCAAGTGGGTGAAAGAGCGAGAGGTGGGATAGTGACCGTCAACGAAATTAGTTCAGTTGTTTCCGTAATTCACCAGCATGAGAATTGTAGCTGTCGATCTCAATTCGATATCTTGGTGGACTACCACTAAATTCAACCATGAACAAATTCCAATTGCTCATTGTGACCTTTAGACATCACGTGGACATTTCAAAAGTTAATTTGAGAACTTTCAATGTATTATTACCTTTATATAATTCGCAAATTCAATTTAACACAATCGATATTTTCGTGGAGATTTTCATTTTGTTTCATTTCCCATTTGTTTTATATCTTTTCTATTTTTTTATAAATAATGTGGATAAAAAAATTGAGAACTCGAATATCTGTTTGGTATTATTAACCCAAACATTCACTCTATTATTAACTAAACTTCAGCTCTTAATTTATGTCCACTTACGCGACAGTTTTCCTGTCTTATTTTTGACAATATATATATATATATGGGATAAATTCTTCAAATATGCATAGAATTAATTCCATTAATTAGTTCGAAATTAATTCCAATAACCGTTATACATTATAAAACATAATATTTCAAACTATAGCACTACATTGTTATATATTTCAAATACATATTTTATAATAAATCACCAAATAATACTATAATTATAGTTGTTATCATCATTTATAATTTCATTTATAACTTTCTAATTGTCTCTAAAATCATAAATATTTTATTAACGTCTGATTTTGCGGTGCGTCAATTTTTAGTGAGTTCATATAGAAGAAAATGTTAATCGTTTAGACACCGGCATGCAAAACCGTTCAACCTTTTATAAATACATATATATATATACATACACATATACCAATAACAAATGACCAGTTCAATATATTAATAATAATTTTATTTGTTGTATTGAATTTAAGTGCAATATATTTAAGGCATTCATACAAATTCCCCAGCCACAAACCCCCCCTCGTTAACGTCAAATATCCCAACCCCCAACGAGAGATCAATTGTACATAAATATTTCAGTTTGTTTATAAACATAGACGCATAGCGCGTAGACCCACCGAGCTAGAAAAAAGAATTTTTTTTTCCATAAGTTTTTTGGTTATCCTACAATTTATGAGTGTAAATGTGGCAGACATTTAGGAATTTTTAGAATGACCAAATGAATAGACAGATAAAAAATTTCATTATCTTAATTATTCAGTTATCTATTCATAAACAAAAATGATCTCATGTTTGTTAAATTTACACTCATTTCAATTTGATATGATAAGAGAAAAGTTTATGACAATCATCATCCACATTATGATTGATAATTAAAATTGTTTAATTTCTGTTCCTTGAGGTGCTATGTATGTGTGATTAATTGTTTTTATATCCCAATTGCCCGATTATAGAATATAGCACCAACTAGTAATTTTTTTTTGCCCCTTAATCGCGTAAAAAATCTCACACAATTATTTCAATTTATTACCTAAATAGAACACTGTAAATATTAATTAATATTATCTATATATATATGTATATGATCACATGTATATATATATACATGCTATGAGCGCAAAGAGAAAAGCTTTCATGAATTAATCCTACAATGACTGACCAGCATCATATAAACCTGTTTAATTTCAAATTCATTAATTTCTCAATTCCAATACAACCAATAATAATTATTCCTCATGTGAGCTTTTCATCCAAATTCCACTCTCTCCAAGTGAATATCTCAATAAAATGATTAGCTATTAATTAAAAATCACAAAAATTTTAAATAAAAGAGACATTCAGACGAAAATCTATCAAATAATACTCGCACACATTCAATATAATCCCATTACGATATTTGATGTTATTATCAATTGCATTTTACAAAAAACAATACACAAACAGCTCAAACAAATAATATCATGTCTATAATCCAATTTCAACAGAATTCTGTTGTGAAAAGACCACAGTTAACGACTTTTATCGTGCGGAAGCCATTATTTTTTTCCTGGTTTTTTCTTTTTTTTTTTCATGTTGCTCTTGTCCCTATATCGCTATATAACAATGTTCCAATTTCACTGAGGTTATAAGCGATGAGGGAAAACCTCGCACAATGAACAGTTTGCGCTCATGGTATACCCAAACATATATATATGTACGTATATGTATGTATATTCATATATAATATAGGTAACATGCCATCCCATTAGACGCTAGCTGCTATGCCGCGGCTGCTGAGATGGGCTGCCCGCTGCCAGCACTGATAATCTCTTTACGGTCCTTTCGCGTTTTTTATATGCGTTTCTCAAAGCTATCCGTATGCACACAGTTACAAAACACTCACACACACACGCGCTCGCGCAATTGACATAAAAAAAAATGGTAAAATAAAAATAATCTGGATCTAACAAAAAAGTAGTACAAGTATGAAAGATGTATACCAGCTCGTATTGTTAAATCATGTTGAGGACATGAATTAAATTGGAAAAGTGTGCATTATGCTTGGAAATAGATGCAGAGAGCTTGATTTTAGATAGCAATTTATGGAGAGAAATTCAATTTGTGGATAAAATATAGAAGATAAATAGTTAAGTGGAAATGGGAGGTTGAAAATACCAACGAATAAATACTGAGAGTAGAATAAATATTGAGTTTGTGGTAGCATTTTTTTTTTCATTGCTGAGCAAAAATTATGTGAACATGGGATTTTAATTACTGAATTAATGCAAATTTTGCGAGTATTACTGCTGTTATTTTACTCAATAAATTTGTATGGAAAAAATAAGAAATTTTATGATGCTTCTGATGGTTTTTTTGTATCAATCCACTTCACTATTTATCCAACACTTTGAATTCAAACTATCGAATCAGTTCAAGCTCTTCATTCTCTTTCCATGTTTATGAGCATAAAGAAAAAGATGGAATTGACACATACACAAACAGACATTTCCCTGTTTCGCGACAATTTGTTACCCAATTACATTCAATTGGTATATTTTCATAACCTTTCTCCCATTATTTCTCTCTTCATTTCTATACCCCCATAACCTGCTGAAGGTAACCAATAATATGGACATAATTTAGATGAAAAAAACTCGATGAATTAATCGATAAAATAATAATATTTAAGTTTAAGAGAAATATAATCAAAATTATTTGATAAATAAACATTCTTTTTTTTATAGCCTGGATAACCAACGAGTACCGTTGATTTGGTTCCGTGCAGGGTGTGAGCAATCTCACTCTATGCAAGGCATTCGTTTCAGGGAACTTTATTCATTCACCCTCCTAACATTATATTACGTGATAAATATACATAACTGATTGCTTGCAAGTCCCGTACTGAAGGGTCGCATCCACTTAATCTTTTCACGAAGTCAACTGATCGATTAGAAATATATTTCATCTTCCAATGATACTCATCAGAACATTTAGAATTAGGTTATCTCTGATATATGTTCAAATTCGATACAGGAAGACCTAGATGTACGGGATATTTTATGTAGAAGAATTGGAGAAGCGGCTTTGATGATGATGATAAAAATATTGATTACAACGTTAATGACGATTGTGAGGATACGGAAAAAGATAAAAAAAAAACAAGAATGAAAGACAAAATGTTGGATAAAAGGATTTTATGTTGGAGATATGAGAACGACAGCGAGGCGCTTGGTATTTTTGTTGATTCCAGGTCCACCAGTGGAGGTTGGAGTAACCATGTATGTCCTCAGCATCAGTTCAGTGTCCGAAGTGTTGATGGTACAGTGTGTTAATCCCCTTAATCGTATAACGAAAAAAAATAAATGAATAAAAAAATTAACGACGAATTGACTCGCTCGCTGAATCAATCCACTTCCTTGCTCCCATATCACTTCCTTTTCATCTATAAATTCTTCTCCCTATTTTTTTCTTGCGTCTATCGGAATGTCAAAGTCCCTCTCTGTATCACCATTCCTTCCGAATCATTTGTCCTCAAATTCGAAATGGAACACCCTATATTTTTATATCACTCCTGAATGTATACTGACATCAACTGACGTCTCTTCATCTTCCACACGTATTGCCCTACATTTCTTTTCTCTACCCTCGACTTCTTCCCTTTTCCTTCACTTATATTTTATTTTCTTCAACCTCACGTTATTTTTCTTCTCTTTCCCTTCTCAGGGGATACGATTGCCGGCAATCTGGTTATCAAAGAGCTTTCATTGATCTCGTGAGTAGAAAAAAAAAATACGTCAAAATAAATTGAGTTTTTGGATTGAAGAATTTCTTTCTTTTCTGGGTGAATTAATTCATCATGATAATATTAGCATGATCAATTTACTTATCGTCTTTGTTTTTCATTGCCAATTTTATTTCTTTCTTATTCGTATTGATCATAATTCGAAATTCTTGAAAAATATTGTGTTTAACTTCTTTATATTCCATCGGTAGAAGCGTCATGAAATAAAGAAAAAGTTTTTATTTGTTCCAATCCATATTTTTATCCTTTCCAATAATTCTCTGCGAACGAGGAACATCTATCGGGTCATAAAAGTACCCAGGACATGTACGATTAACACTCCAAAATGAGTTGCTTACATCTCACCATAAGAAAAAAAAAATATATCCTACATTTTCCACCAAATATTTCCTCAATTGCTTTTACATCCTCGTGACCTCTCAGGTTTGCGAGCAAGCTTCAATTATAATAAACAACTTGTGATGGATTATCTGTTCTTTTTTCTTATATACGTGTTAATTCGATTTGGCATCAATGTTTTAATTTTCATGTTTCATTTATCCATTAATTTTTCATCCTTACGATTTCATTTCAATGTATCTGTTTGTGGGTGTGTTTCTTATTTGGAGTGTTGATGCTTGCTCGTGACTGATTTTAAGGAAATGATATAATAATTGTGTGTGTTGGCAGAACGAGATAAAAAAAATACATGCAAAATAACAAGAGAACAATGAAAATGATACACTGATGGCCTTTTGTTAACTAACAATATTTTTAGCTCGTCACACGGCTGTTTGGTTGGCTGAACTGTTACAAGGGAACCTTGCTACGTTCCGCAGTCTTCGCAAGATTAAAAAACAAATATATAAATAATATATATCTTGTCCACCTTCATTACTATATATGGTTGAAACCTTTTTGAACAATTGTGGTGTGTTAAATATTGCATGGCCAAATCCTTGCGGAGCTCGAGTTATCCAATTGAAAAATGTTCACACAAAACAATATAAATAAATACAACATTTTCAATATATCCAGTTGTAATGCAATAATAGAAAACAATTACTTCAACATCTTCCACTAAATTGGCTTTGTGGTTTTAATTCAATGAACCAAAAAAAAATTTCGTGATATCTGTTGATCTTTGAAATGCTTAAACGTATGAAACTGTTGGAGACATTGCACAATCGATTGAAATTAAATAAATTCCACTGCAATCGTGGTTTATTAACTCTTCGATGAAATGGAGAAACTTAGGCGACCTCCTCAATATACTAAAGTCTGCAAAGCACCTCTATTGTAGCAAACGAAACGATACATATAGTGAAGGAAATGGTAAACACAAAATGGTATGAAACAACTGGAGTGACGCGGGTGCAGAGTGTCTGAGAGAGAAACGAAATGAAATAGCAAGAGAGAGTTAAGTCTTGTGAAACTATATTGGTGCTTTACTTCGATCGGCGCGTCCTCAGGCGTCTATACTATAGAGCCACTCTAACGAGCCAAACCTCTAATGGAAATTCGTTACGTTGGCCTTAGGGGAAGGATCGGAAGTCGAAGATAATTTCTCCGGGCTTGGCACCAGCACCCAAATTTCATTAGAGAACAGTACGAACTCTCATTCTTGCCTCTTCCGTGTTTTACTTTTTTTTTGTCTTTCTTCCATTCCTTTATTTTCTTCTTCTTTTTTTTTTTTATCTTTCAAATACGACACAATATATTCTCATGGCTGTCTTCAACGAACCTTCATGACACTTCGTCGTGTGCACGTGTTATATACGAACATACTGAAATGGATCCATCCCACTCTGCTTTATGTAGGGCAGCAACTCTTTTTCCACTCCCACGAGTTTTGTATTTGAATTCGACACTTTTTTCCATTCCTTTTTATATCAATGTGGATGAATTGATATCTCTATTTCTACAAATTCATCGTTGAGATAATATTTCACTTGGAAACATTTATGCCTGATGGATAACTCGAGCTCCGCAGGCCAAAAAAATAACAGTATCATTGTCGAAACTATATAAATACAAATATACCTGTTTGTTTTTATCTTTTTTTTTTCATTCAACTTTACTTTTTTTTAATTTTTTTTTTTTTGTATATTTAGGTTTAGTTATAAAATTGTGTATTATTAAATTATCATAATTGTTATCACTATCATATATGAACATATATACTCCTGTAGCAATCGATTAACGTTCCGGACTGTACATTCAGATTCAAAAATTAATTCATGTTTGATAGCTTTCTTTTTCATTGTTCTTTATTTTTTTTTTCTCCCGATTCATTGCTTTGTATCAATATGGAATGTTTCTAGTGGGTTTTTCTGAAGATTAACAGAGCTAAATTTAGTCTGACGAATAAATTGGGAATTATTCAATCACGATAGTGAAATAAAACAAATATTGAAATGAAAACAAACACAAATGTTAATGTAAAGAAAATTATACAGGCGAAATTAATAAGGAAAAAGATTTAGTAATGCTGGTGCTATAGTGAAAAAGTGGCTATGTATATATAGTTATATAATGAATATATATAAATAGGCAGAAAAAATGAAGAAAAAACGTTTGGAACTGAATGTACGAGACTGGACCCCAGGTGTTGAGCCCTGTGCGGAAACCAAATCAAGTCGACACTGTCACCTGGAACGTGACTCGCGATTTATCTCGAAAACCTTCTTGGAATTTCCCCACCCACTGTTCCGATAATTTTTCCATTTATATATATTTTCCACAAAATTATAAATAATATTTGGGAAAAAAATCAAAATATATCCGTATACAGTGTGATCCAAGACAGCCATACTGGCTTACATTCCCTTTCATGAATATTATAAAAATGACTTCATTCAATCAAAATAGAAAGAAAAAAAGAATTAACCTACTTATTCCATCGATAATTTCATTTTATTCTTGAAATATTGATAGAAAATATTTTGATTTATTGTAAACGATATGTTCGTTAATATTAATACATACAAAATTGCATTCGACACACGAGAACTCCCCAAGAATTGCAACAGTAAAATTTGAAGAAAGAAAAATTATTCATAATAGTTATAACCTCGAAAAATGACTCGGGTTGCGCAAAACTAAAAATTATTCACTCATATTAATAAACTAATACAAACAATCGACATGAAAGTCGAAATGTTACGAAATAATATTGTCAGTGTGTGCAGTGCGCTTCTGGTCGCCGCCGCGTCATGTGTATGCTTTCCAATTTGCGTATTAAACAATTTACGATGTTCGATTGCATTGTTCCTTGCGTTTGTGCGTTCATTTGTATTTAAATATATATACATATTTTTTTGTGATCAATTGAGAAATTACGTTCGTGAGAAAATGCAGAGATAATTAATTAGACAATTGATTATATGAATACAGTTTCTAACCGAACGTTATTTCAAGAAACAAAAAACACAAACACTCACACAAATGTGAAGCTTGATTCACTCAAAAATTAAACACTAATGAATAGAAAAAAATTAAAAGCTTAATTTTGACGAACGTATTAAGTGCCTGGTAAGCTTGCGCCGCCTGTCAACGCTTTTGCTTGCGCCTCATCGCATTATCGTATTTTTGCTATCAGTAAATAAAACTGATTTAAAACAAAACAAAAAAATAAATCATACGTTTAAAATAATATTTCGATAATGCATCCAACCACTGATAATTCGACTGAATACTTCATTCTGATGCGAATAGTATTGCATTTGAACGCCGAAGAAATAAAAATGTTAAAATTCTTGGGCGACTCGTAAATATTCTCATGAAGATTGGAAATAAATTCCGATAAATGCGCGAGACGCCTCATTTTGAAAGAGAGAGTATTGCGATCCGGCCAACAGAGAAAAAGGCAGATGCTATTGGGTAAAAGAAGAGCGAGACGATGTGGAATGATACGCGTCCTCACCACCAGGACATCATCGATCTTCTTTTTCTTCGCATTTTATTCACCCCAGTTTCATTCGGTCTCTTTTTACCACAAACACTCAGTCACAAAACATCAACTAAAATACTCACACATACACACATTAATGCAGAAATTTTATATATACATTTACACTAGCATTACACTTAACACCCTTCAAATCTCCCATGACCCTTGTCAACTTTTTTTTCCGTATTTATACTACAGCGCATCAGTCGCTACACAGAGTTCCATTTCCTCTTCGCACTATATTCTCTCTTTTCACAGAGATTATCGTCAGTGATCATCACTTCCAAAAGTTCTTTGTTCTATTTTCTTAACTTTTCCAGCTCCCCTTTCACTCACAATTCACCCATCGCTAATTTTTTTCCTCTCACAATTAAGATAAAAACAAAATTGATGAGAGCCAAAGTTTTTGCAAGTGACATCACAATTTATTTCCTCATTATCGTTCATTTATCTTCATGTGACTATCATTTTATGTACAAAACATTTGGAAACAGGAGTAGCACAAGTGGATAAGGGTGTGAATAAATATTTACATTGCTCAGTTCCGTCAGTATAGAAGGGTCTTGAGGACTTATTTTAAAGAGGAAAGCGAAACTAAGAATTGATAATAAATATCGCAAAACAAATACATAAAACTTCATATACTTCTTGTTTAGTGTTATTGAAACTACTAGAATGATATAATCAATTCCAATTGCAATATAAGAGGATCATTCCCACCCAATCCCACAATTCCCTCAATTCACATGACTAGTTTCTCCATGCCAACTCCCTAAAGTACTTCTGTCTTATTCCACAAAATATAAAACGATTAGATGGTGAATTTTATTTCACTCCTATTCCCGCGAATGCACTTCACTCTACCGATAAATTTCCGACATCGCTAATAGATTTATAATTGTGCGCCATCCCTCACGAGGCGTTTGTCGTAGTGCATATATATATATATATATTTATAGGGGTACGTAAAGGAGTATACGAACATCGTTAGCGTGATATTGTGCTTGGCATAGCGATATCCATCCAATGTCGTGGTGCGCGCGTTCTTCGGGGGTTGATGCTCAAGAACTCCTGAGGGTTTTGCCAGCCATGTGAGAAATGGCATGGCCGCAGTGCGCCTGGAGAGTCGCCAAACGGGCCACCCGCGGCAAACCAGATCACTGAGGCTAGCATCCCGAAAACCACCCAACAAACCCTCTGTCTGTCACCCAAGAGAATTATCGCGTGGCCACGAGCGCACCAAACAAACGATACTCTAACCACCATATACATAAAGACACATATCAGGAGAATGACTCAACATTTAACCCTCGAACGCCCTATTTTTTTCTCTTTTGTCTTATGTGCAATAAAAATTAAGAATTGGGAGCGATTCTGATAGTTTGTAGGCGAATTTCATTCGCGATTTTCTATTATTCTTCCGGGTAGTTATCAAACCATTGGTATGATTTCGTTGATTTATGTAATCAGTCGCAACAAAACTGGAGATATTTATTTTTCGTGTTATGATATAAAATATTTCAAGCATTGATATTAAAACATATATTCGAATTGGATGAAAGGGGTAAGATATTGCAGAATTTTCAAGTTTATATCACACATAGATAGTGATTGTCGAAGAGATGAGTGGAGAGATGTTAGGTAGAAAATATATAGGGTAAAAAGACGATTACTTGCAGGCAAGTTTGAGTAGCCGAAGTACCACGTTATCAGAAGTAGATGGCAGATGCAGTTGCGACTATTTTTTATCTATTCGACTGTCTGTACTCCACTCGAATCATTCTCACTTCACGTCGGAAATAAATTCGATGATATAAAGAAACTAAATGGGTCAAATTCTCTTCCATTCAACTGAGAAAATAACATTTTGGATTTTTCTCTTTCAAATACATATATATATTTACTTGAAATGAACTCACCATTAAGATGGTTGTGGGAACTCATGAGATCGTCTTTGTCCTTCGTAACTTCAACTCCTACAACATTAAAATAATTATCAGAATTCAGAGATTATCATGTTTTCATATTTTTATGTATAAATAATCAATGTGTTGTAAAGATTGAAATGATTTCTATCCCACTTCAGATTCACATGGTGAATCTTTTCGGAATATTCATTAATACCGACAGGCGAATATTAGTCTCATATTTTGTTAGTCCTTCATAATGAACTTGGACGAGAAAATCAAGTCAATAAATTTCACATATTCTAAATTGTCTTTGATGCTAACTCGAGATAACGAGATTAAATTAGAACATGGCAATTGGAGTTTGATGTAAAATTCGATAACCACATAGAACAGCCAGTACGGTTGCATCAACAACAATATTAAATCCAAAGTTCGTGATATTTCACCTAACCCATGACAAAATCCCAACATATTTTTTCCCTGACACTTTGCAAGCTTCCTAAGACAATTTAATGCAAAATTGATCATCTTAATCTAGAGAGAATAATTTTGTTCAACAAATGAACAATTCAGGGCGTAACATGAGTGTTGAATACAAAATACGTAGAGATTCTCGAGATCCCAAGGCGGCTATGAAGCCAGCGCGTGTCCCCCTAATAGCCAAGACGTCTTTGCGTCTCGTCTACTCCCCCTCTTCCTTCCATCCCTTTCTCATATCTTCACTTCATCCAATTCCTCTTATACCCTCAACCCCACATTGCCCCTCCATCCTTTCGTTATCTTCCCGGTTGATCGTGCTTTTGCCGCTCACCCGCCCCAAGAAATTCCCAAGGATATTTGCCGGGACTAAAGCTCGCCTTTGCGCGGTATCGAATATTCGCTTGCGCTATCAGGCGCAACCACATCCCCTTCCTTGAACTCTCACACTATATATTTATACATATATATTCCACCCACACGCGGTGCAATTGCCTCATCTTCATGGGTTCCAGGAGTATTCGCATCAAATCCCCTTCGTACTCTGATGAATTATTTAATAAATGATGTTTTATGGCAACCACATGGATCCCGACATAATTTTCAAAATTAAAACTTTATATCAAGGAATCGCCATTTATTTCTGTATTTTATTTCATCTTCCCGAATATTCCAATACAGTGAACGGAAGAAAGAAAAAGTAAACAATTAAACAGTCGTCATTTATATCAGAAAGAGGGAGAGAGGGAGAGAGAGATAGTAGAAAAAAAATTTGCATAAAGACGAGGAAAAATTAATTTTGCTATCGACAAAAAAGAAAAGTTTAAGTCTATTTAGATTGAAAAAGTTTGGAAGTTGTCAATTTCCCCCCTGTCTCCTTCTCCTTTTATTCTGCTTTTCTTTCTTTCCTTTCTTGATCATATTTAAAACACTTTGGAGGACTTTTTCTTTGATACGATGAAGATGAGGAAAAATTGGAACGCAAGATGAAATCGTGAGGGTAATTCGATTTGTATCGTATTCAAAGTCATTACAGAAATCAAAGACATGAGGAAGTGCATGAAGCGAAAATGGAAGTAATAAGGGAGAAATGTTGAAACCGCACCAGTTCCATTAACCACTTCGTCCGAGTAACTCTGTTGGCCTATGAAAAGGCGTTCCAACATATATACACAATACAAAAGGGTGAGGCAAGAGAAGACTTTGCGAAACAGAATTACAATCCCATATAGTGAGAAAACTTTTCTCTTTATGTCTACATCTCTCGTTTTCATTTGCCAATTCTCACCCCAGTCTCACTTCGCCCTAACATCCCCCATTCATTTTTTTATCTCCGTTTTACACTTGATACCAAGACTCAGAAATCAAGAAACACCTTAATACACTTTCTTTCTCGTTTGCAATCGACCGCTATCTCTCGTGGACATCTTAAAAGAGAACAAGTTACAACGAATCGAGTCGTATTTCCAGAATCCAATTAATTTTATTCCCAAGGTACGATAAATCGACATGACTATTCTCAGCTTTCAAATTCCCGCGTTACGACGCAAATAACATGTCTCTAGAAAGCAGGTTGACAAAAAAAAATATATATATATATACACAGCAATATGTGCATATGACCGAAAAAAAAAGAACTGAGTGAAATAAAATAAATAAATAAGTAACGCAGAAGGGAAAAAAAAATAAAAAATATAAAAGTAAGAATATATATGAATAAATATAAAAGAAGAATGATAGGAGTAAAAAGAGGACGCAAAAGAAGTTCACGGAATGTATTACTCGAAGTCGAGCAAACTGAGAGTAAGTTTAGAGCGCTTTGCCAAGAGATGCATCCAGAAATGGTTTTATGGCTACCTCTCAGAAGAAAAAGCTTCCATCCCACCCACATCTCACTCTCCCTTTTCCTCTCGCATCTCTTCCTGTCACTCCCATATAAATTATCCTTTTTATAATCATAAACATCATCCGACTGAAATTGCTAAACTCAAAACCAGACAGTGAAATAAACAAAAATACACAAATGTCGGATGAGTATAAAAATACACCAAACGACAAATCCACAATTCTTCCTTCGATCCTTTTTTCTTTACCGTCTATCAGTATTTTTAAATATTATACAATTCCAACATTACTAAATTAACATTCTTAACAAATAATGTCTAATGAAAATATAAAACTTAAGAAAAATGTCTACAAAGAAATCAACAACATCTCATGATTTCATGTTCACATCTCTCAAATATAAATCACCATCGGATTGTAACTCGATCATATCAACCTCATGTATCAACCATAAACCACAATTTTACATTTGCACATAAAATCCTAAATAAACATCGAACAATGCTACATAAACGAACTCCATATACACCTACTTCATATAAATTCACCAAATAAAACAAAAGAGCAAATATAAAAAATAACAAAGTTATACGTGGATCAAATGCAAAGCAAAAGAAGATTTTCAGTGGCCTATGTGATATGTAGAAAGTGGTTGGTTGTTTTTGCGGGTTAAAAACGCGCGCGGGCATGGATTTTACATCGACTCAAGACGTTTATAAAGGATGCGGTGCGGATGAGAGGAAAAAGCAAAAGCATTGAAAAATGCATAAGTATTGTATACATATATCTATTATGTACAAGCAAATGTATATCCATACATACGTGCTATGTCTGTTAAGTATACATATATATATGTATGCATACATATATATACAGACTTATGCTATATGAATGTGTGCACACAAATATGCACGCAGATCCATGCATGTGGCATGAATATTTTGTTAACTACGTCAGAGTACATTTCCCTTCTCTATACCTCGCTGCTGAGTATACACATATTCATATATATCTATATACATATACGTATATAGTGTATACTCATTCTCTTTTCCGCATTACACTCGCTCCTTTTCCTTTATAGACCTCCTTCACTTCTCATCACTTATAAACCCCTTCCCTTGATCATTCAGTAAATTAAGTCATCACTGAATTACCCGGAAAATTAAATTCATTCATTCTTCGATATTCATAAATGTTTTTTTTTCGTTTGTTTATTCTCTTGTTTATTTATAAATTTTTAGATTTTAAATATTATTTATACTCGTACAAAAATGGCGATCGTTTACCCGAGAAACGATTAAAATGAAAGGACAATATGAGTCAAAATTAATTAGATTGTAAGTTGATTAGTGGAATTGAAATATGATGAGACAGGAGAGTAAAGGAAGTTTGAAAAGAGGAGGATGAAAAAAGAAGAAAGTTTGAATTAAAATTAGCCTGAAGATATGGAGTGAAACGAGTTTGAAGATGAACAAAGTCGATTTCGCATTTATCGAACTAGAATTGTTTAATGACTTTCAGCTTCGAAAGCTGAAATGTAGAGAATATGTAAAGCGTGAGTTAAAATAACGATTGGATAATTTTTGATGAATTTAAGAAGCTACTTCTTATAGTTATATATAGTAGAAATTTAAATTAAGATAAATTGGCACAATACTTTATTTCATACCATTCAATTCTATATACCGAACGAAGTTGAATTCTGTAAAACTTGTAATTATTACAAGTGAGATCACATTGTATCGTAAATTGTCAATATAACGATGCTACTCAGCCTATTATTTTTTCTTTTTATATATCATTCTTTCCACGCCATTGCGCGAAGTTGTTCACACTTACGGTTTCATCTTTATTGCGCTGAGAAACCTTCGACTATAACGAGAAAGCAATGAAAATAAAAATTCATGATATACGGTCGCCAACTTTTGCAATGAGTTACCATTTCCTTTTCGTTTTTCTTCTTCAATTTTTTTTTTCTCATATTTTCCCATTACTTTCCTGATTGTTAATTTTTATTTCACAGTCATCTCAATATGTCTATGAAAAAGTTGAACAGTTCATTTATTAAATATTTCCGTTATCATTTTTACTATTCATTCATATTACAGCAAAATTTTCATACTCAATGTTTGGTCGACGTCCAACTAACGAAGTGGTTGCAAGAATTAGGCTATGTCCCCAACTCCTCGTTAATTATTCCAATTAATTATGGATGCAATTACCAGGGTGAAAATGCATGTATTCATAGCTTATAAAATTTAAGCAGCAAGTTTAATTTGTTTGTGGGCAACGAAATGAATTGAGAAAAAATAATAAATATATAGCGGAAGGAATGAACTGAATAATGTAGAATTTCCGACCGCTTCGTTGGTGGACAATTATAAATAATATTATCTAGTACCCTGATACATCGCTTATACAATATATTGAAATCTACATAACTATTCGAGATAATAAAGAGAAACAGGGGATAAAGCAGTTCATCTAAATTCCAGAAATTTGTGATTCAATACTGAATTTATATTTTCATTTGTTCATATGCAAATGCATTAAATTATGCAGATGAACTCAATTCACTTTTTCTCTTTCTCTCTCGATTTTTCTCTCTTTCACTCTCTCTCTCTCTCTCTCCTCTTCCTCTTTATCTACCTTTCATCCACTCGTTTGCCCCTTCCTCTACTCAACTTCATTATAAAGTTTCAATGAAATAGAGAAAATAAAAAAAAATAAATATCATTCAAAAATTAATGATAAATTATTGTTTTCATTTTTTTTGTGCCACTACAAAATACAGGACTTCACCCTGGATTTCTATTTTCGACAATTTTGGACTGATCCACGATTGGCATTCAAACAAAGGCCCGGGGTCGAGACATTAAGTGTTGGGTCTGAATTTATTAAAAATATTTGGGTACCAGACACATTTTTCGTCAATGAAAAACAGTCTTACTTTCACATCGCCACCACCAGCAACGAGTTCATTCGAATACATCATTCAGGAAGCATCACACGAAGTATACGGTGAGTACAACAATCCATGTTAATTAATTCCATAAACGAAGTCCTATTTTTCAAGCCCAATAGTGATCAACAATCAAGCGCAATTTGTAACTGCGCTCGGATATAATTTTTTATCACTATCGCAATCATGATGCGATTCTTGTCACACTCTTGAAATTTATATCAATAATAAATTTCAACTTTGGTATTCATACAGCAAAGTTCCGGGAATCGCTCCAAGAATTGAAATATCGATTCATGTTTCTTCAACAAAGTATGTGATGAATATCTGAACTCTTCTGAGCCCTCCACGAAATATTTCAGTTCCAATATATTTATTTTTATCAAACTTCAGAATATTAAGATTGTAGTGATACAATTTCAAATCTTATTGAATTGTGTGAAGAGGTGAACAATGTCTCTTCCAACTCGATTCATCATGAATAAATCATTGATAAAAAAAAGCTAAGAACTTAAAAGCAAAAACAATGTATGTACCCATACTGCTAAAACTCAATTGTCGAATAAATTATCACTCAAAAAATTCTTATTTTTCTACACTTTACTGTTTCATTATACTGGACTGAACGAAACAACACAAAAACCAGATCGAAATTCCCTTCAGGCATTATAATTCCGGATTAAAAAAGAAAAATGTCACAAAATCGTATCAGATGTTTGTTCACACGCCCTCCTACTTCAACTTCGTACATTTTCCCCAGTGATTCCAAGATCATATCACATAATTCCACGAAGTAGAATAAAAATAAAATTCCCACCACAGATTTGACTTGATTTTGATTTCGACAATTCCATTTTTAATTACAGCATCTCATATGATAGTTTAACAGTCAACTACTAAAAAATAAAAGATATAAATTGAAATACAGACAAACTAAGTTGTCCAATATGTTTGCCAATTAAATGAAATCCTACATAAATAAGAAATCACATTTCGTCATGTTGTCATAACTGAGATTAATTTCCTGTAAATGTACACAGTGGGATTTTATTTCAAGCTTGCTCTGGTTCTTCTTTCCTTTATAACAAAAAATATATAAATACGAAGGTAAATATATAGGGATATATCCAGCCTGCTGTCTAATCCTATTTTGGATGTTCATCCATGGCCCAGGACAGCACATATCTCCCAAGAGTATTTCTGTATTAACGCTCAGACTATATTCAGAAGCCATGCATATCTAACTTATACGCTTGGCTATGCTGCTGCCGCGTTATGTCGTGCCCTTTCGTCCATGGCATTCACCGAACGCTCCAATGTGCAACCCCATACATTCTCCTTCTGTTCATCTCTGTCTCTTGCTCGCGTTTGCATCTTCCCACACATGTTCCATGCATGCATTATATATAGGTGAATATTGTATACATATATTCGTGCACTAAATGACCCGTGAAGGGGGTACACAAATTTCAGGTTATCCTGTAGATATATATCATGGGTATTGTGGCACTGATTTGTGCCCAGTGCACGACGTATAGATAATTAGCATATACAAGCGCCACTGCAATTAAACTCATCATCAAAAACATCTAGTCAGAAATATTTTTTTCATTCATTCTTTTGTTTCATAGTTGAAAATTTAATTATGTTTTGTAGACATTGGATGAGTATATGAATTAATTATTTTAATGAGCCCTCGGTGTCTAATGTCAAACGGAATTTGACCGGATGTTGGGAAATTTCATTTATAATAAACGAAAACAAAAAAGCATTAATTAAAGTAGCTTCTTTTTTCAGGTGATATTATTTTAGGGAGTTATATAAGGGAAGGTAATTTTGATGAATCCATTTACCGTATTTTTCAAGGAATAAATTATGCCTCTGTAAAACCAAAGTTTGAGATTTCTCTTTGATAATAATATAATTTACGTAGCATATTTTGCAGGTGAATAAATTCGAAAAAATCATTCACAAATGTCGATAACATTGCATTCATGTTTAAAACTAGTCTATCATTTCCCTCATCGTTGTAAATAAATTCCCAACATTCAGAAAGTTATTTTTTCAGATGACGCATGTGTGAGAACTATTGTCATTTACAAAAACGAAAACTGTGGAAAAAAGAATTGTCTGTTTTTGCTCTTTCTTTTTTTTCCCCCCAATGCAGACATGATAAGGAATAAAAGCATTGGTAAAATGTTATTTCATGTGCGGTAGACTTTTTATTGGCCACAGGAAAAGAGCGTCCATCATCCGTAGAAACACAGCGCGCGAACATTTTCCGCTGAATGTCGAATATATCTGTACGTTAACCCGTCCGTAGGAAATATAAACCATCATCGGGCTGGCCAAACTTCCTCACCCACTCACCCACTCTTCTACCTCTCATTTTCTACCTCTCATTTCCTTTCCCCTCCATCCCTTTCCAACCAATATAACAGCAATGTATATATAAAAACGTGAATATAGAGAAGCGAAGACACGAGTCGATAAGGGTTAACTATTCAATCTCAATAGAATCACGATGGAGTAATTAGAAAGCTTCACTAAAGATAATTAAGAATATAAACCACTCACGGTCCTGCAAGTTCACTTCAGTATCACATTAACCTCCAATGCCTTCACGCCAATTGCACACTACAGCCATTTTAAAATTTTCACCCTTGATAAATCGTGTGAAAATTCGCCATATTCCCAGCCGAATTTAATCCGAGAAAAAAAATTGAAAGGGGAAAAGAAAAATTGTTGCTTTAAAATTCAATTTATTCACCTCGTTTGTTTCCCATCTTCCTTTTATCCTTTATATAGAAAATATTCAATCACTATAAAAAATTGAAAAAATTTAATAAATAATAGAATTCAATGTTATTCGATAAAAAAGAAAAATGCAAAATGACGTGACGAGATGGATAAAATATAAGAAAAAGAAAAAAATTGAAACGGAAGAAAGAAGAAAAGGAAAATATTAGCATATAGAATTTTTGAAAGGAAAGGAAGCTTGTCGCGTGTCTTTCACAGAAAGGAAAAATGCCTGGCAAACGAGAAAATTCCACAGACGTTGAGGAACGTTTTGAATATATATAAGTGAATGAATGTGTACACACATGTGTTCGTGTCTGTAATATTTACTCATATATGAAGAGCAGATGCAGCGACGATGCTGAGAAAGGTCGTAAGATTCTTATATTGATATGGGTGGGAAAAAATGCGAGCAAGTTTATCTATATAAATATATAGTAAGAAAAATAAAAAATAATAATATGAAAATGACTGGACATAAAATCTTTCGCTGCAATTTGAAGGTTATATAACACGACGTATGATATTTGCTTTCAACATGTCCTTCACATAATAATTCCAACATGATAGCTTAGCATGGAATGACTACCAAATGGCCGTCATTATATTCTTAGAAGCGCATTTTCGCATATATGCAAAAGGAAATGAAAGAAACGAGAACGAAATTGTGATGAAAAGAGGTTGACCTCTATAGCTATTGTAGACTAGGGCTGAGAATTTAGACGATAATTTAATGTATGATTGACGAGTGAATAAAAAGTGCTAAACCCAAGAGAAGCAGAGAAGTATAAAAGGTATAAGACGAGAAAGAGGGAGAGACGTTGTGTTGCGTGTGACGCCCTCGTTATCAGTTACTTATATTGAACCACTTGCTGCAACTTGCGTTTTTGTTATGTGGACGTTTACCACTTGCACTTTATAAACGTATGAGTGAATGTTTATTTTTTCCTGCTTTTTTTCACGCAAAATAACTCTAACTATTTTCACTCCACGTGTATAACATCAATTACTTTCTGTTCATAGACAACTTGTCGTATTTATTTTTCTCTTCTAATTTTTACTATTACATCAAGAAATGTATCCATGAAAAAAAAAAAGAATCATTTCGTTATCTACTGAACAAATCAACCATTCATGTTACAATCTATCAGCATAATTACTGTTTCATCATTTCATCACACATTACGAAGTGCTTCAATACATTTAAATGTTTGTCATTGTATCTATCTGTAACAATAGTTCAAAGAGAATTAATTGCATAGATGAGCCACAAATATAAATTGCCATCATCTATCACTTCGTGAGCAAAATTCAGATTCTGAACAATGGCTAAATGGAAATGCAATGTGTATAGAGTTCATATATATATATATATCGTTATCATAATTTCGCGGATGATTCTATGGCACGCTAAATATCGCCGCCGGTCATTTGAAGCGACGAGTATATCGGTACGAACCAAGCCGGATTAGCGTGTGGTTATATATATATATATATATATTATACTGCCGTAGACCAGATTGTATTCAACGAGCAAAGAGAGAAAGCGGGAGAAATAAACACGTGCGCCGGCCGCAGCATTCATCATAGCTAGGGTTAGTGAATAGAGATAGCGGGTTCGTAAGCCACGTTTGAAAACAGATGAGCATTATGGTGAATGACACCAGACAAGCAGATATTGGAACCAGGGCAACGTAGACTTATGCAAACATTGATGAATTGACTTACAGAAAATATTAATCGTTCATTCAATTACTATTGCAATGGATCAATAAATATTTTCGCAGTTAAAAATAAATTATTTCTATCTGAAGAAAAGTTATTAATAGATTAATAAATATTTCTTTTTTTTTTTTCTAATACTTATTTTATTTTTCATAATGCGCGTTCTTTTGTCAATTGTGCCGAAAAATATTGCGCATGAATGAATGAAAAAGAATTGTGAAAAAATAGCAGCGCAAGCAATTAGACCGTAAGCCAAAATGAGCGCCGTTATTGTGTGTCCGTGTACATTTCAACATGTATATTTATGCATACAACTATATGCGCTTGATGTATGGTCCCTATCCCTCGCTGATATCACTTTAGCACCGTAGCTGGAGTATTTGAAAGGGGGACACGCCAACGGGCAAACGTTTTTCATCAAGCGCGATATGCACTTTATGCAATGAATATGAATAATATTTCAGTGTGACGAATTTTTCAACGATAAAAATATCCATATATATATATAATTTTATATATGTATGTCTGCATATAAATTCACAATCAGTCGTTCTAGGCATTGGTGAAATCACGGATTTGTCAGAATAATCATAAAGCCGAATATGACAAAAAAAATTTAAAAGAGTTGCAACTGCAAGTGAACGTTAACGATTTTTTTTTTATGAATATATTTTACTTACGCATAAGTGGAATTGATTTTTAAAAAATAATAAACATAATATTTATTTTATTTTATGTAGAAATTATGTTGTTCATTTAACTTTTACATGAATTTAAATTGTCTTCTCCCTCAATTGTATTCACGTCCACAAATCAATTCATATTAGTCTTTAATCTTTCTCTATTTCCAGATTAACAATCACTGCTTCGTGTCCAATGAATCTACAATATTTTCCCATGGATCGACAATTGTGTCATATCGAGATCGAAAGTTGTAAGTAGATAATGGACTAAAGGTTCAGACAAAATCAATCAATTAATAACTTACTTAAATATAACAGTGAAATGCTCACAAGATGATTCGATTTGTAGACATTTTTTTTCTACTTTTTTTTTCACGTCCACTGTATTCTACCATTAACACAAAAAAAAAACATAAACATGATCAATACAAATACACTCATAACAAATAATTTGACAAACAAAAAAAAAATATTCATACGACATAATTAAAACGCGATTTTTTTACGTTCATCCAAAATTCCATTTCATTTTCAGGTCAATGAAACAACACTCGTTCCGATTCTCATGTCGGCGAGTAACAAAAGCCCATTCCTTCCCTTCTTTTCATGCCCCTTTATTATTTTTCACATACTGATACAGATAATACTTTTATTCTTCAACTGTGTCCTCCATTTCCTCTATTCCCCCCTTTTTTTATTCCTACCACCCTCTTTCACCACTATCTTTTTCTCTCCAATATTTTCCTCTCTTTGTTATATATTCTTCGTCACTCTTCTACCGTTCACAAACTCACTCACTCACTCACGAAAAAAAAGAGAAAAAAAATCTGTACACGTCCGTCATATATGTCTTCTCGTACAGCAATTGTACTACTATATAATACTAAACAGCACCAGTGTGTAGCCAACTATGAGCACATGCTTTCTCGCCCAATGGTCGAAGCACGCGCGAAAATCTCAATATATCATCATACATTCCCATTATTATTCTTACATAAATAAAAAAACATATTTCAATATGTATCCAAAATATTTATATAAGAATAATCATGTCAACTGATGGAAGAGAATTATATGAAACTCCAACTTCATCCATTCGGATGATAATACCTGTCGCAATTCGTCTTTATAGTATATGACAATTCAAACGAAGAGAAAAAGAAAAAAAACAAAAATGTAAAAGGAAAAACACATTTGATCTGACAATATCTGTGTACTTGGATTTACGATCTAAAACTTGATGAAATCGGATCCCGCTGCAAAGTTCCCACCTCACACAGGGATGAAGTAAAGAAGGAAAAGAGGAAAAAAAAAAAAATAGTAAAAATAAATGAAAGAAAAAAAGAAAATGTCAAAACGTTTTTCCCAAAGATTGAGGCCAGTGGGTCTCTTGAAAAATTGAATTTTCTCATGAAACGAAAACATCCAGAAATATGACAGGGCAACTCATCTCACTTTCTCTCTCACCTCCCTTTCTCCCTCGCCCGTCCTCTGTTTTTTTTTTTTTTTTTTTTTTTTTCATTCCTTTTCGCCGCTATACCAGCGCACACTTTTCCTCTCTCTTACCAGCCTGAACTAATGAGACACTTGAACTACTTTCGGATCCCTTTTCTTCCACACTAATTTTTTTTTCTCTTTTTCTTTTTTTATTTTCCATCAAGCAAACAATCCAAATCTCCCGGTGCGATTTGCAGCGGGCATTCGAATTCTATCCAAGTTACACTGAAGACGATAAAATCATCAATACATAAATGTATAACAACATACTCAGCAATTTCTGATTCGTCAGTTTGCAATAATGAACAGTTTTTCAATATGATTTTTCCGATATTATCAGTGGAGTTTTGTTCTATATTCACATTCTCCTGTATTCACTGATGGAATAATATTTTCGAGATATCAATTCGGGAAATACTGGGCGAATGGTAAAAGTAAATGGGAATTATATGTTGTTTTCTATATTTTATAGAAACTTTCGTGGAGTAAATTAATTGTTTTGAATAAGTGATGATAAAAAAAAAAAAAATGGACGGTCCGCTGTCTTAAAAATAAATTTTGAATCAGACTATTTCGGATACGATATAAAACGTATACTTAATAATTGAATAAGATATAAAAACGTGAATTCATTTATATTAAATGATGATATGAAGTTGGCTCAGTTTAGTGAGTATAACAGCAGACATTTGCCGACCTTTCTATGATTGGCTCAACGTTTCTACATTGTAGAATTCATTAAAAATTTATCGTTTGTAACCGCCGGGGAAATTCATCATGTCCGGTATACCGAAGAGAGCACCAAAACGATAAAATGAGAAAAAAATTCAATCAATCCTCGATATCGTTTCAGGAATTTTTCTTCAATTCTTCACATAGATGGAATGAAGAAGCGAAACAAAAAAAAATGAAATTATTCGCGGTACTTGCGTTGGATGGCAATTGCATTGCAAATTATTTCTTTTTTAGTTCCAACAAATTTTATTCATCTAATCAATTATTCTTATATATATATATATTTGTATGCAATAGAGGTAAATGCCGATATAGATGAATTTATTATAATATTATTAATGCTAAAAATATATATTTTTATGCATACTCCGAAGGGTCTCCACTGTGTAATACCAAAAAAATGGCTTCGGTGATCATTTATTTTGAACATTCCGAATAATCCACAGCGTTTTCAAATAAATATAGCAAAAAATTAACAAAAATACGATGCAAGTCGATCATAATAATTAATGAAACCTTTGATAGCATAGAGGAAATTAATGGAGAAAACTTTATTGTTTCTCAATCGAATAATTTGATAAATAAAAAAATTAAATATCACTGGAGCCACACACGACAGCCCCTTTTTTTTGTATATAAATAGGCCATTATATTATTTCGCCAGATTTAACTGTTATTTTTTCCTCATTTTTGCCACATGTACGAAGCAATGAGAATTTAAAAAAAAATGAAACTTACAAAAGTCATACAAAAACGAAATGATGATAATAAAGAAAAATTTAATAAGCCATACAATATGAGCCAGATGGCATCCGTTATACAGCACTGAGCCTCGTGTCCGGGGACGTAGGCCACTGACGACGGCCAACCCTGAGGAGCCTACGCAACCCGATGCCGACTGACAGATATCGAGAAAAACCGAATTATGACGCATTGTGCATCTAGCCAGCGCATGCGTGAACCAGTCAGTTTTATTTATATTTTTCATATTTAATTAATTATCAATTTTAATTATCTCAAAAACGTCAAAAAACTCATTTAATAACAACAAAAAAGAAACTTATAAATATGACCGTAGTTTAAATTTTAGATGTCGTATTATTAATATTATTATTTTGTAATTGTTAGCTGGAATTTGGCATGCTTTAGCACTTCATAAATATTAAGGAAAGTCAAATACTTTTCCAGTAGTAATTAATTCTAGATTAATTAGTAGAGATGTAAAATAAGTAGATCTTTATTAGTTGTCACTTTCCCAACTATATCGAACAACAAAAAACCGCCTAAATTATAATTCAATCACAAGAGAAAATTAATTCTTTTGTATCATTAAATTAATACACTATATCAACATAATAGAAACCAACAAAAAGGTGGAGAAAATTTGACAATTAGTTGCCCGCCACCGCTAATTTTACAAAGCCTTGAATATGACAAACAGAAAATGGTTAAAGAGGTGGTGGTGGATAGGAACAGTTGATGATGCCGGGAGCATTCAATTCCACCAAGCAACTTGACGCCAGATGGCAGGAGACTGAACGTCACCGGGGTTAAAGCGGCTTTCCGCGCAAAATGACGTCAAATACCCCCGGTTATATACACAACTACATACACATATACTTCTATATGTACACCTGATGCTCAAAAAAGAGAACAAACAATCTAAAAAAAAATCAGAATACAGAAATAGAGAAAATTTTAATAGCAAACTCGTCCTATACTTTGATTACGTAGATGAACCGCATAATTCTCTCAGAATAAATAAAATAAATAAAAAATATCACTTTCCAACAGACCAAAAATCACTCTCTTTTCATCTAGAGCATTTCTACCCATAAATTTATTATAAACTTAACAATATTTCGCCTCATATCAAATAAAAAAAACGAAATAAGTCATCACAATATAAAATTTCAGATTCATCACTTTCTTCATCACTATAAATAATAGAATCTAACAAAAAAAAAGAATTAAAAGAGAATAGCAATGAATAAAGTAAAAAAAAAAAGATAAAAGCCTATAAATATTTAAATACAGGTCGGAAATCTTTTGCGGTTATAATTTGTTCTGCAAGTTTCTCTGTGCACTGGTCTTAGCCAATATTTTGAGGAAATTGCCTGACGGTGCTTTGAATTCTCTTACTCATCTCACATCAAGTGAGAAACTTTTCGCAGCCCTGTACACAAACGGAACCACATAACCGGGCGTCTACTATACATATCGGTTGCAACCCCCCAACTGCAGCATGAAATTGAGCTTATTGCATTACGTGTTCGCCTTACACTTTGGCTCCGGCCTCTACCATGCTCCTACAACTACTACTACTGTTACTATTACTGCTACTGAGTAATATCGTCACAGTATGTACGTTGGCTTTTCTATATAATAGTCAATTTAGTATGTTAAACTATTGGCATCATGTCTGCATGCAATCCACCAAAGAATTGAGAAACTCTATACAATTCTCTATTTATATATATATATGTATGTATGTGTGTTTGAATGTATATCAGTATTACCTGCCCAATTTGGGCAGTGTAAAAGGAAAAGAGAATTCTGAACATGAACATTTCTTCACAATTATTTCTCCAAATATTCTTAAAAAAAAAAAACTATGACACTAAAATAACACCCAACAGACAATCACATAAATAAAATAAATAAAATTTCCTCATTGTCAGTAAAAAATATCGTCTAAATACCACCAATTATCGAATAAATTAACTATGCCTACTTTAATTCGAATATTAAAGGAAAAGTGCGTGTTTGCTCCAATGTCCTAGTGACACATGACATATCAATTAGACAAAGCATTAAATATCAAGTAATGTTATTTGTGCATAAAAATAATTGGCCAGTTGACAAGTGAAAAATGTGAGAAACAAAACGCGAGAAAAAAAAAAAGATTGGTCGAAACAGAAATGAGCAAAAAGTGAACGTGTATTGCTGTAAAATATTGGCAGAGTCGAGTCTGTCGTGCATGTCTCACACTCGTTAGGGTTTGCACGTGTCATTGAACAAGAGGGTGTTAGTGAGTGTGTAAATATATATATTTGTGTAGGTAGTATTCGTATCTGCACATGTACATTCACCACGGAAAGAGGTGGTACGAGTCAATGTATCGCGTATATAGGTAGCACTCAGAGTTTCCGCACCCGCCAGGCAAAATGTCGAGTGTCGCGCGCATATATATATATATACAGAAACACATATGCACCAGATGCAATTACGTCAAAACAGAGTGGAAACGCGCGGGCGCTCTCTTTCAAACACGTATCTCAACTAATATTATATAGCGATATCGTTTCTTATTTTCACTCTTTTCATTTTCCACTATTACATAAACCAATTGGCCAATCAATTCATCATTCAAACATGAAATTAATACAAAAGAATAAACCAATGATAATTTGTTATCTTCAATTTTATACCAATGAATACCATTTTTTTATATTATACATTAATCAATTACATACTTCATCAGAAATAAATGGAATCTTTCAGCATATTAAATCATATCTGAATATTTGTTATATAATTAATCATTATTAAAAAACAGTAGATAATTAAAAAACTATTTGACAAAAATTACAGAGCATATCCTGAACTTTAAATATCAAATTAAAATTCAAAGAATTTACCAAAAGCTTCAAAATTGTCTCTGTACTGTCAAGAACTGCTCATTAATTTCTAATATAATTATTCCCTCCACTATAAACAAATTACCAAATTTTAATTTAACATCATACTAATCAAAAATATCTGACCTTCTAGACCTTATATTTATGCGCATACAATCATGTAATGTCTGGAATTTGCTCTGCTCTATTTGTCCTCCAAAAAAAAAGTGAAATTATAAACATACCTACATATATATATATATAAATATATACATTAAGCTTTTTTTTATTATTCTTGTCATGATAATAATGACAAAGAAAAAAATTAGCTGCTGGTTATTGGATCATGAAAATTCCCCAGAGCTATTTGTATTCGCTTGTTAAATTGCAGTAATCACTGCTGCACGCCTGCACGAAACATTTCTTTTCTCAATATCGATATTGTTCTCTCTTACTCTTTCTTCATTTGTTTCTCTCTTTCTTTATTTATTTCTTTCTCTCTATCTCTATCTCTCTCTCTCTCTCTATGCCCATGTAAACATTTTTGTCGTCCTTGACCACTGTATTAACGTATTCGCGATACCAAAATTCCTCGGTGTATTATTCACGTTGTCGTTTAATTTCAATTATGTGTATATAACCTTGCTACATTCATACATTTATAAAATATTATGATGATGGAATAAAAAAGAAAATTCAGGGAATTTCTTTATTGGCTGAATTTTTTTTTTTCTGCACGTTAATCCAATCCAGGAGTATTATTTCCGTGAAAATAAGAGAACAATGAAAAGTGACATAAAGGAGAAAAAAAAATATACATATATGTATATATCGATCGAAGTAAAGTGATTTAGTAATTTCATTAGAGCTCTATCTTTATATTAGCCAACACTGGTATCTGCATAATGAATTGCAAAAATTGGAAATTGAATATAATGAGAAGTGGAAAAATGAATTTATATTCATTTTATTTCATCTCTTCCCCTTATTGCATTTATGTAAAATTCTCAAATATATATTCAATGGATTGCAGTCGAAATAAATTTAATTTGATTTGGCAAGCAAATCAATTTGATCATTCTGATCGTGATGTATATAAGAGAAGGGAAATAAAGTAGTGACAATCTTTATCGATTGGAATGGAAATTCACAAGTACTCTACTTTTATTTTCATAGATGCAGAGATTGAGGAAAGGAGAATTGCAACTTCAACTTTCCTTTTTTTCTCTCCATTCTTTCTCACTTCTTCTCTCTTCAACTGATGCTAAATACAATCCAGATGAAACTTAATCAGAAATACTCGAGATTACTTAATCCAGAATCTGATAAATGTTCGCTATGCAGGTGCCTGGGGCCGAATGCCATTTCTAATCCTGGAATGCGATGTAACGATTGCAACCTCGGGATTCGGTTCCAAAGGAATGTTATCGTTCGTTTATGAATACAAGAGACTGCACGAGGAACAATAAATATGAATCTAACGAAAAAAAAAAAGAATAAAAAAAATATAACAAATATTCAGAATATTATCACCCTAAAATTCCTCGCCACATCTCTTGTAATCGAACTAACATCCACAAATAACTTTAATTCAAAATCGTTAATCAAATTTCCTTCAGACTTTATACATTAAATAATTCTAATCTTTCTCTTTTACATCTGAAAAAATAATCTTGATCAACGATTCTACCAATTCATCACACAAATATTCTTCGATTGGAACATTAAAAATATTTCCTCACTATCAAAGAATATTTGTAACAATGTTTGAAGTTATTTATTCTTTTTTCCTTTGAATAAAAAACCCTGCACTGATGTAGCTATGTTGACCCTGCCAAAGAAAAATATGTCTACCTTTTCCTACCACGTATACACACAGCCCTTCATATACTTAGACTTTCCCTTCTCACTAAACCAGAAGAAATAGAGAAAAAAAAAAAAGTAGAAGCCAAACTGAAAGAAAAAAAAAATCACCCCTAAGTGTTTTTTACTGTACGTTAGAGTGGAGATTTTTGTGTTTTGTTCTCTTGGCAGTTGGATACACAATGCGCGATATTCGGTACAAATGGAACGCCGGCCTTCAATCGGTCGGCATCTCGAGCGAGGTGGAACTGCCGCAGTTTCGCGTGCTCGGGCACAGGCAACGACAGAGAACCATACACCTATCTACAGGTAGATACATGTATATGCAACAGCCAGATTCTCGTGAATGCTCGTACCTCTGTCTCTATATCACACACATACACAAACACACATAAATACAAACACCAACACACTTATACACTCTTTCATTCTTACTTTCCTGCTCTTTTCCCTATCTTTCTTTCATATTTCCCACATCCCGCTTTCAAAGATAAAATAAAACAGGCAATAAAGACAAGTAGATGAAGAAAAAAGGGAAAACACGATGAGAATAATCGAAGCAAGAATGGGAAAAAAAAATAAATAAATAAAAAAAAATAAAAAGAACATGCAATAACGGTAGAATGGAAAAAAAGGAAAAAAAGAAGAAAAAAAAAAAAGCGAGATAGACCTCTTTGGTGAGGTCCCTCTGGTTGCCTTCACCGATGTGTACACACGATTTGAACAGTGTTTTATTTTCCGCACCATTGCACCACTAAGACCCTCCCTCTCATTTCACCTCTATTTTCCCTTGATTTTCCTCCCTTTTTACTAAAACTCCCGCCTCTCTCACTCTCTCACTCTCTCTCACTCTTCTATCTACATATACAAGTATGTTTATGTGGTTTATATATACATTATTTCTTTCTTTATCAATGCGCAGAGCGCACACGCGATTCTACCCTTATCCCCATAGAGCTTCCACATTCTTCCGGTCGTTAGTTCACGCGTGGACGAGCCCTCATCCCTCAGGATTTATTCTCCCTCAAAATATATATCTTCCGTTTTCCCCACTCTGTCTCTCTATTTCTTCCTCTTTCGCATACACCGGCCATTCCACTACTATATTCTATATACACAGCAAAAAATAAACTTCGTGAATCCTATCAAAACGTTTCCGGTGCTTATAAACATCCAACGATGAAATAACAATATTTATGTATGGATATTTATATACAGATATTATTTTGAAATAATTCAAGTGCAATCATTGAATTGAATTGTGAGTCGAGCTTCGGAGACGTTAATAATAATAGATTAATCAATATCACTATTCGACTTTGGCACATAATTGTACAATGGCATAATAGAGGACAGTTATTCGTTTTTCGAGCGAAAAAAGAAATGAAAAATGATTGGATAGATTTTTTTTCAATGCTTCAGCGAAGCATTATTATGCGGAATATTTGAATTCGTTGGGGTTTTTTTAATGTGTCGTGTTAAAATAAAAAAAAAGGTAAGTATAAAGTGGAGACCCCCTCGGACTGCCTGCGCAGTTATTGTTTTGTGCGCGGGTTCCGCGAAGGTATGTACCAACCGCAGGGGGTTCTCTCTTTTATTTTCAGTCGGATACACAATGCGGGACATCCGTTACAAATGGAATGAGGGTCCAAACAGTGTTGGTGTCAGCAACGAGGTGTCCCTGCCTCAATTCAAGGTGCTTGGTCATCGACAACGCGCCATGGAGATTAGTTTGACCACCGGTAACGTATATGACTAATTAACGTCCAATCTCCCTCATCCACCAAGTGCGTCAAACGTCATTTGTCAACTAAATAATCCGTAATACCCAATTTTATGCCCCTCGCATCATCAAACATGAAAATTGTCAAAGTTCATTCATGCGAATTCTTTCTGTTATGATGAATTTTTTGTTTTTTCGTCTTTCATTTCGATCTATTCCGTCAAATTCACCACAATTTATTGGCAATGAATTTCTCGGAATATTGCAGTTAATTAATATTTCATCGAGATTTAATAATTGGAATAATCCTCTAAATTCATACAAATAGGAAAAAAATCCTATTTAATAATACATTTTTCATTATACGAAATGACCTCAACCAAAACAACCGAACATATGATATTTTATTGAATATCATGGAAACCTTTTGTTTTTCAATAAAAACGAATCTATCTCCCTTGAACAAGAATATAAATACCTCATCAATGAGTATACAATCTTCCACACAATAATTATTCTTGAATAATGAATATCTATTCCAACATGAGACAAATATAGAAAGACCCTGAGAAATAAAATTATTACATTCCAATACCCAACAATTTGAGAAAAAAAAAATGAAAGATGAAAAATTCAATGAATCATTTCTACAGTGAAAGAAATAAAATAAAAATACATTGCAGTGCAATAACTTTCACTCTATTTTCATCTAATTGAATTTCTTTTTCTTTTTTCTCCAATTCATTTATTCCACGTCTTTTCATTCTTCGTCGTCGAATCACACGTTCAACTTCGTATGGATCGATATAATATATAAACCAATATACATGTCTTGGCAAACAGAAATAGTTGTTCGGTTGCTCGCGAAAGAGAAGAAGCTATGGATTGTTATATCTACTTCTACAACGTGAAGAATACAATCGAAGTCGATGAAGCCAACGAAATGAACGTTGTAAGAAATCCATATAAAACATGAGCATCCAGAGAGTATAAAAGATGTGAAAATGTCATTGCAAGTGAAAGATGAGGAAAAAAAAAGGGAATGAATAAAAAATCGAGTAGAAGAAGAATAGAATATGAGAATAGACATAAAGATGGCTTCAAGAACAGCTTGATTTCATACAGGAAGTGAACCATGAGAAGTACGAAATTCCAAGAAAAAAATTCGTCCCCTTCTCTTCATCATTCGTCTGCATTCTATCATTTCCCTCCATACAACGCACAATTCAGTTTCCAATTTGACGTATCGTCTGATCAGAATCTCAATTTCACTTCAATATTGGCGTCCTTAGCGACTACATTTCACATATACAGCTGTGGTGGTGCATTATAAACATGAGCAAATATACTTACTTGCTCGCACACAAATACACAATGTACATAGTAACATACTCTAAGCATAGAACATCTCTTGATAAATTACCAAACCGTGACGTCGCTAAATCCAAATCAAAATTCAACAATATCTGAATCCAACAAAAATTGTTCTATCAATTCTCATCAAAAAAATAATTCACTACAATTCCCAAATGTTTCATAACTAAAATATTAAAAAATATAACCACTTTATAATTAATACATTCCAATTTCCTAATGGAACAGATTGAATTTACAACAAAAAATCATTGAATTGTAACCTAGTTCCAATCCTGTCGATGCTTTATAACTCTCTCAGGGAATTTTAGGTCGCGACTGTGTTTGCTTACGATAATATACAAACGATGGTTGTAAATGTATCTGAGTGATATCCGTTCATGCCGCTCAACGCGTCCTTTCACGCTTCCATAGCATTTATGAATGAAGAGAGTATTGACTTGAAAGTATACATACACACATATGTATATGTGAATGTTTGTATATATGCAGATGTGTTATCATGATGACACGTGGGATATGAAAGAACATTGCATTGATGTTATTCGCCCTCCATCCTCATTCATACTCTCACACTCTATTTTCCTCTCAGTGTTTTACGAAACCATTTTCTATCTCATATTGCCTCGGACTATCCATGCGAATAAATGCAAATACCATAGGATAGATGCGTTGCGCTCATCTTTTATATCACACTCAATAGATGAAATCGTAGATGGAGTGAATCAGACTTTGAGCTTTTCATAGCAATAATTAGCTAAGATTTCTTTTTTTTTTAATTTCAATTTAGAATTCATTCGTTAATTAAAACGTAGCAGGCAGTTAATGCTACAGTACAATACACGACAACGTCATCATTATTTTCATAATTATATTGTTCGTTATACCATTCATTACATGTATATATATATTGTGAGTTATTAAAACTGAAATTACAAATTAATATAGTGAAGAAAGGAAAGAAAAAAAAACGAAATAATGTAGGATTTATTTCGAGAAAACTCATTAAAGTGACTTGATCGTTAAAATTGGGATTATATTCGTTGAATTTATATACTGAATACGCATTTTAATTGAAGGATTGTGTGAAAATATTGTCTTTCAACTACTGATGATCGTATTTCAACTGAGACCATTTGAAAATGCTTCAATAAATAAAATATCTGGAAACTCATTTGGCTTTTAATGTGGTATTGCTGTATATAAATTCTGTGAGTCCAAATCATGTGAACACACGAAAAGAAAAAAAATAAAAAGAAAGTCTAAATGGCGGCGAAAATATATTTACCCGATGGATGATGGTGGTAGTGAGAATGATGGCTGTGAGAGCGAAAGGAGGTTTTGGAGTAGGGCTGGCTTCTACTTAGTTTGATGAAGGCTTTAATTACGACTCGGTTCACACCGACTGACCCACAAGAGAGAAACAAGAATGGAGCACGCCATTCGCGCGCGCACAAACCCGTTGAATTACCCAACTCTATCTCTCTTCAACTTCACATACATTCACCGTTACATATTAAATATATCCATGTATGTGTGCGTATTATATAGAAATGTTCCGTAGGCTCATTACTTCTCGGCAATTCGGAACGAGCGCCCTTATGTATCTCATCGCTACTCGCAGATTAAAGTTGGAAATAATGTGTTCACTTTTCTAATAATATCTACACGAGAATCATGTGATTTTCATTAGTAATCGCGTGATTTTCCAATTGTAATTTCATGTTTCTTTGTTAAATTGCAAATTATTCCATATGATTTTGAGGTATGAGATTTAATTGAAATATCGCGTTTTCATTTAACTCTGTTGCTAGGTAGTCTAGTGAAGACACAAATGTCTTGGAATTTTGGCTACTATATAGTTGAGAGTCTGTGTAACTTCATGTTATTTCCTATCGTAATAGCAAGAAGGGTTTCCATGTTACAGTAGAACGTGTAAGAAAATTATCACTTGCTATAGATTAATGTTGTATAAGAAGATCTAACTTTGAAGTCGTTCAGTTTGACGAGAGAGAAATTCACAAAGACTAATTTGTATAATTCAAAGTAGTTCAATCGATGAACAGTAAATTCGCATAAATAATCTGTCCAAAGCTCAATCCCAAATAAATTTGCTTATCATCAAAATATATTCGAGAAAGTTCTATTAACCTCCATCATAAACATTTAGAACTTTCAATCACAAAATCTCCCAGGATAATAAAAAATTTATAAAGATTGTGAACGTATGATTTGACTTGATATCGTGCAATTATTATTACCATTCTAATCTTCAATCATTCTGCCGAATAAATTAATAGAGTAGAATAAAATTTCCTTGAATATATTTCATCATTATCAAGGACTATTTGGTTTAAACGTTCCATCGTTCACTCATCGACCACACCACCGCAATCAAAGCCTCGGTAATTAAAACAGACTCTGGCGACAATCCGAGTAGTCACCGCAATCAAGCGTTTATCTATATGTATATATGTATATATGTACCGATGCACATGTGTCTATGTGTATGTGGTTTACACACGATGACCGCTTTGAGGAAATTCTACCGTAACTCACTCGATCTACTTCAGTCTGTCCACTTACTCTTTCCCCAGTTTTTCTATCTCTCTCATTCTTTCTCTGTATTGTATCAATACTCCTTCAACATTGAGTGAGCCCCCAGGGAGACGTCTCCACTGTGGTAGAAAAGATTTACTCACTAACGAAAATATATTTCAGGATTGTGCTCGACGCAGTAACTAATTAATTGATTGCAAATTGATAAACGTTTTTCTATGTCGAATATATCTCAACACCCTCGAGAAATAATATATAATTAAATGAAATATAGAAAAGAAAATCCAAGTTAAACGGATCAACGTACAATAAAGTACTTATCGAACGTATCGTAAATTAATAATGAACGATAGAAATATATTTATACTCGTCAGATTTATGTCAGACGGCGCTGGATAAAAATATTTAATATTGAAAATATGTTGCTGTTCTTTTGCTAATTAATTCTGGTAATTTCGAATTTTTCTCTCTAATCATTAGGAAGATAACATATAAATCGAGTTGTCGATTCACAACAAAAAAAAAATGAAATAAGAAAACACGAAACTAGTATGGCTATAGAATGAGATTAAAGTCAATCTGTAATCTTACTTCAATTCGACATAACTCCGTGCAAGAATAATTCTCATGCATACACACATACATACTAACTCTTCATCCACGATAATCCGCGCAAATCTCGCGTGCTCGACTATCGTCAGTTGACTCACAATTGCGTGGCCCATTTTGCGCATTTTGTTTTCCAACCTATTTACACTTGGAAATAGAAAGAAGAAAACCAGACGAAAAAAAAAAAAATAGCTTTGTTGAACATAAGTATAACTATTGCAAAAACCCTGACCTCGTCTGCAATGTTTCATAAATGAATATGATTGTGAAAGTGATTTCTCAACGGATACAGCTAATGTTTCTTCTCTCTTCACCCGCCTATCTTTATCTCTTGATCTTCATTCATGCATTTCTTGTCAAGACGCGTCCACGCACTCTCTCAGCTCGGCTTTTTCACATTGTCACACGTTTTATATTGACATTGCGAACTGCCGCTGAGTGTCGGCTCACGACAATGGCACGTTGTCACCCTTGGGCAATGCGATACGTGTCTCAGGCGCCCGACAATCCGGCGCGCGTCCTTCGTTTTTATATACTGTATATATATATATATATATATAATTGTGTGAACGTGGTAAAATCATTATTTGTCTTTTCATTTTGTGTCGGTCGACGCTACATAATTTGTCAGTAGAAGAAAAATTCATAAATCTGTAGAAAGATGAAGAAGTGAAAGAATTAAAAAAAAAATGAATGAGAAATAAATTAATATCCTTTCAACTTTACTGTTATACTGATATGTTTGAATATTTACATTGAGAGATGAGTTCATTTTCAGTTAACAAAATATGTTAGAGGTAAATAAATGTTCGATTTGGAAAACGAGGGGAACAAATATTTATTTTTAGTTGACGTATAAATATTTGAAATGTATTGACCGATGAAATTTCCGGGCAATTCAGAAAGGTAAATATGCTTTCGCCTCAATGTCATATTCAATAGAATAAATTATAAATCATAAAATTCTAGAGAAGAGAAATGAGAAATGATATTATAGCGACGAAGAATAATAGGGTTTCTTCCAACAATTTATACCCATTCTATTTAATTAATCTCATGCACTCGTTACATATGAAAATGAAACAACGTAATTGAATAAGTCAGAAGTGAATATTCATCTCAGATATATTGACTCTTAATCAAGTTTCCACAGATAAAATGACAATTTCAATTTGATTGAAATGCCAAATGAGAAAAAAATACGAAAAAGTCAAACGGTCTATTAATTTAATTTAAAAAAAGAAATCTTCTCCGATTGTATTGAAAATTATTTTTAAAAAAATTGTAAAAGCCAATGATGACTGAATGATTTGTTTATATTATATGGAAGGATTCGTCAGTACTTTTTTCTGTCTCCCATTCACTTGGACATCGTGTATTGGTATAAATATAACCTTAGTCTACCATTACCTTCAATCAGTTGGCAAGCAAAGTCAAAGGAGAAAGAAAAAGTACACATCAAAAGATATTATATCTCGAATCACGCGGCTGCATCAGACAAACGAGATCAACTGTATGTCAAAGACACAAGGGAGAAAAAGAAATTGAACAAAATGAGATGTGAAAAAGTATATATATATGTGTATAAATGTATATATGTACGTACATATATTGTATATAACAGAATATAGTGAATGCTTCTGAGTTCAAACGACTTTCGACGCCTTGACGATCGACTGGGCAAAAAGGTTTGCGAGAAAAAAAAATAATGAAGAAAAAAAAGTAGACGTTGAAAGAATAACGAGCACGAGAAGAAAATCCAGTGAAAATCCTCGTTCGTAATCACGATCGCGTTACCATTTCACCATAAATTGCATGCCGCGGGACAGTGTATACGAACGAACAAATTCAGATGGTTGACTTTGTTACTGTGATAAAGATAAAAATGGAAAAATCAAGAAGAAAGAAAAAAAAAGAAATATCAAATTTGATGGAATGATTAAAGACGAAGAGAAAATCAATTGTCAACATCGAATGATATTTTTTAGTATTATTTATTGGCAAAAAATGGTGACGGGAAAGAAAGTAGAATTATCGATAGAGTATATGTGAATGTAGAAATAGTAGTATGTGTGGATGTTGAGTCAGACATCGTTTCTCGAATCGTACTCGTCGTTCTCGCGCAACTACAGCACATGCATTTCTCTTATTCGTGAACTCAGGCAGGCAAAGGCTTTTGTCAGCTACTTTCTCCACTAATACCATCGTCGATGTAATACCACAACCAACGTTGATATTGTGCACAAACAGACAAAGGTGAAAGAAAATTCAACGAATGCGTCATTAGTAACTTTATATACAAGACAAAATAAAAAATGGAAAAATAAATTTGGGCTCGTTTAATTAACGATTCATCATTTTTTTTCCACACATTCTACATATTTCATATACCAAAAATAAATAAATAACCAAAAATTGATTGTAATAAATAATTTAATGTTTGACTGACACACTTCACGTTTCATTATTTGATATTTTATTTTCATTAATAACAAAAATTCTCCCATATGATTCCGGATACGAATAAATTAATGTATTTCATTTGTTTTTTTATTGACTAAAAAATTTATAGATACTCGTTTTGAATGAGATTCCAACAAGAGTGTTTATATGAATATTAATGATCTGAATTGGGGTTGTATTTAAATAGTTCAATAATTAAATGCGAAAAGTCATACGAATGCCAGCGCGTGAATCAAAACCAATATTTATTCAATGTAGATTTATATCACTACAATATACACTGCAGTTTGTTTTTTTTTCTCCAAACGTTACGGCTCTAACATGTTAATCACATTATTCATGCGAAAATGGACGCGCACAATCACTAAAACAGTATCAGGAAAAGCCAGAAAATTCCTGACAAAATGGTATTAACACCACAAAAATTTACGATAAATGAAAAAGAATGAAACGAAACAGCACACCAACAACAATTATCAACGAAGAAATTACAAAACAAAAAAGAGAAATCTCTGTTGAGAACGAAGAAGACGAACAAAGAAATGGGAACGCGCGAATGAACGAGCATCAACACACTGCGCTCGCGCATCCTCTCATCATAATGTTTCGCATTACTTGGCAAAAAGTGCTTATCAACAAAACACATTAAAATGTTCTGCAAGCAACACGGAATGAATTTTCACATCAGACCTTCTTCTCATTCTGCACTTTATATATGAAATTTTCTTCCGCTTTTTTTTTTCATTCCTCTTCCACTTTCATTTTTCACTCTCCCCTCTTTTTTTTTTCTTTTGGCACTTCTGAGTGCTCTGCTATAAAATCAGTTCATTTATTTATATCTCACGGAGTGCAGAGTGATAAAATAATGAAATGCTCCATAATTAAATTGATAAATTGAAATGGAGAAAAAATAAACTAACGGAATGAATAATTAAAAAAAAAAAAGGATAATATAAGCTTTCACTGGTATGTTCCCCCCGGGTATATAAAATTGTTCCCACTTAATGCACAGTGAATTAAATCGCACTTGAATACACGCCAAAAAAAAAATGCAATACTACTACAAATATATTGAATAAATGAAATGAATAATAAAACCAATTCATATACATTATGAGCGTAGATATATTCTTTATTCGATAAAGAAAAGAGAACGATGAATATAGTCATGAAAAGAATTCATGAGCGCATCGATAATAAATTAATAATTGGATATAAATGTCAACGGTTTAGGTCAAAAAGATCCAGTGAATAAATAGAAAGGCGACGAGAACTGTGACTTTTATATACAGATAGGTCAAGCCCGTCTGTCTGAATTAGCGAGAAGTAGACGACTGCGCACAAGGCTTATATATACAGATAAATGTATATGATACAAAAAAAAAACATAAGAAAGAAAAAGCTTTCTTGCTCTTTCCCTCTATCTCTCACTCCTCTGCCCTCACTGATAATGTATGTGTACATATATATTGTTCCTATGTCTACAGCAACTTCATTCGCTTTGACGTTTGCCAAGTCGTCTTTTCTGCATTTTTCTATTTACGCTTTACTCTAGAGCCCCCTCCACGACAGAAGAAAAAAAAATTGAAACTTGCAATCTCATTTTTAAAAGCACGAACAAAAAATGAAGTAAAAGTGAATGGAGCGAGGGGAGTCAGAATGAAAATAGCGCGGGGGGAGTGAATAAAGGTAAAGCATCAAAAGAAACAGAAGAAATATAAAGTGAATAATTTTAATAAATTCTTGCATTCGCAACAGAACAATTTTTCAATAGGAAATTGAATAATTGTGGAAATAACAATAGAACAAACTTTAAACAAATTTAAATGCAATAACAAATGGAAATTACTGGGAAAAAATATATATATGTATTATATCGATTTGATGATCGTTCAATTTCGAAAGGAAAAACGCCAAATGTTCATATAGAGTATGGAAGCTTTAAATAAAACGTATACAGATGTACGTGTGTGTTACATATAAATACGCTCGTCATGTACGAAGGATAAATCGGTTGCGATTCATGAAAAGCCAAGTTTTACGCGAGTAAACAGTTTTTACGACTTGCAAGCCAACTTATTCTACGATAAAGTGAACGAGCATCAGTTAGTATTCTTGGTGGATTCCGCAAACGAGAAAGAAAAACGTATATAGAAAATATTATATAACCCAACCCAATAGCAATCGTGGTATATGTACTAACACTGTACTTTAATTTATGGCAAACGATGCTCTGTATATCTTTGACTCACTAAACCCAAGTCTCTCCGTTTCCCGTCTACATATAAACATCTCCATGTATACATTTATAGCGAAAATACTGTTGAAGAAGGTTTAGAACTACTAACGAAATGGCAACTCTCAACCATCCCCATAGTGATAGAACGAATAAGGGCGGAATGTCGTCTCACAGATGTCGTAAAACCTACGCAGGGAGATGAATGCTCATAAGAAGCCACCGCCAGAATTAGGTTGTTGCACCAACCGCATAAGACAGAAACAAATGAATCAATTTTTCATGTCACAAATTGTGGGACACGAAAAAAAAAAAAACAAATCTGAGAAGAACAGAAAAATTACTGAACAACGTCGAACGGAGATTTTAAATGATACATTGGAATTTTACAGATATCGCAAGTTTAAGAGTCTGAACTATGTATTGTGCATGGAATTTTGTACGGAATTCTATAAAATGTATTTGCACTTCATAAAGTTTGTCGATTGATATTATGGTGAATATATTGAATAGATTTTTTTTCAATACAAAGTCCTCCGCAACATCAATGACAACGAAAGAAAAAATGAATTGATTAATTAACTATTTTTTTCATAGAATGATGATCTATTTACTTCCATTCAATTTAATTTTATGTCTCCCTTTTTTTTTCGATTTCTTTTGGCAAATTAATTTTCTGTAAATATATACAATGAAGTCTCTTCTTCTTATGACCTCATGATGTTACAAATTTTTGTATCTCTCCGACCTAACTTCAATGTCCAAGCCAAAAAAAATGGGTTTAGGATTGGTTGCCATTGTCGTAAGAAAAAAAGGTTCCACTGTACTACAAAACAGGTACAAATTCAAGTTGTACAACTGTACGTAGTTATATCAATTCGATAGATTTACTATCGAGCAAATTAATTGAGAAAATTTAGTTAGCACCTATATACAAATATATTGATACATACAATTGAAACACGAGATAGTCGTTTCACTAGTCAATTGATATAAATTCGAGGTGAAGATTGATGAGCAACCAATTATTTATCTGTTCATTAGGCCAATTGTCAACGATGTGAGATAATCGAGAATGACATGCACACAGGGCACAATTAATCGAGTAATACGATGATGGAATACGCAAAGTGCAGATGTACAGATATATTAAACTGCACAAATATACCACTTGTGTATACTACCCCCGGAAGTCTGTGTATGGCAATAACACAGCGCTGTACTATCACCGACTCCGTATAAATCCAACAAACCAAAAAAAAATAAAAAAGAAAAAGAAATGACATAAAAAGAATGGCAACAACAAAAATTCAATAGTGTAACACACTCATTGTTTTGCAATTTTTTGCTTTTGTTTTAATTGCAGGAAATTATTCTCGGCTAGCATGCGAGATCCAGTTTGTGCGATCGATGGGCTACTACCTCATCCAGATCTACATACCCTCGGGATTAATCGTGATAATCTCATGGGTGAGCTTTTGGCTAAACCGAAACGCAACCCCCGCTCGGGTCGCCCTCGGAGTAACCACTGTGCTCACCATGACAACCCTCATGTCCTCGACTAACGCGGCCCTCCCCAAAATCTCCTACGTCAAGTCCATCGATGTCTACCTGGGAACATGTTTCGTCATGGTCTTCGCGTCACTCCTCGGTAAGTAATTCTGGGACCCAATTCCTTTATCCCGACGCCGAAAATTCAAAATCGAACGAAGAAACAAAAAAAAACACAAAATTTTTCAAGTATATTCTCTCACACGCATCCACACAAACACACCAACACGATGCAAGTTAAAGAAAAGAGTTTTTTTTTTGTTTAAATAGTACAATATGTTTGAGAGAAAAAAAGTAACACACAAAAATATTTTTGATATATTCTTTATACAAAAGACAAAAGAGAAAAAAAAAACATCTTTTCATAACACGCACTTTTGTAAGTTGGATCCACTCACGCAGATGAGTGGTGACCATCAATTTGGCGATGGTGTAATGGCTTTTTTTTATCTGCAACGCTGAGTAATTGAATATATAAGCACCAAACAATTGTCCATTAATATATTTCCCGAAAAAAAAAAAAAAAAAAGAAAAGAAAAACAAGGAACGTATTAAGTGAAAAGAAAGAAATGAAAAATGAAAGTAAAGGACATATTTAATGAAAAATCCTCTCAGCCGTCAGTCTCAACGAGAACAGAAAGCAACAAACGAGGAATTTTCTATCATATACAAATGAATAATAATTTTAATAATAATATTAATGATTATGGAGATAACCACGATCCTTGCGTGTCTTGGAATCGATCGATCGATCTTAAACACTGCATACTGTTACACTTGTTTGTAATAATTTGTTTATTTTGGCACTATAAAAAAATTAATAAGTAAATAAAACATAACCGTGCTTACAAGACGTGCACGGTGCGGCACTTTTAGCTGAATTATATATTTATATAATTAAATATATATATATAAATATTTTATTTCACATTTGTGTTGGTCAAACGTATATGTTGAATGTGCATTTTATATAATGGCAGTGTGCAGCGATTCTGATTGATCGAACGGACCGACTCGTTAGTGATTCACGATTCGCTCTTGCTCAGTATTTTATTTAACTATATTATATATTAAATTATATAAATTTTTGCCGTATATAAATTGTGAATGTGATGACACATTGTGACGAGTTGTGATGAAATTGTTTTTTCGCATATACCTAATGTTTGATAAATATTTGCTTTTGCTAATGTACTTAATTTAGTAAACAGAGATCTCGAGCGATCGTGGCGTAAGCTTTGAATTAATCGATTGATCTCAAACAGTGCACACTGTTAATAGCTTAATAATTGCACGCGTCAAATAATTTTTAATACATTTTTTATGGATTGAAAATATGTGCTTGATTGAATCACGATTTTTTGAAAAAATACACCATTGATTATTTATTATTGTTGTTTGTTACAATATTTCAAAATTCATAATAATGTTTAGATTATTTATTTGATATATGTATGAAATATGAAAGCAGTGTGCAATGATTCTGATGAATCGAAATTATCCATGTCTTACGGTGGGACCTACATTCACTCGTTGCTAAGAGAACCAGAAACAAAAAAACCCAAAAAAAAATGAAACAAAATGAGGATATAGCACAAGTCACGAGTTCTTGTTTCTTATCTATAACTGCTCTCGTCCCGACTGACGATTCCTTCGAGACCTTATTCTATCTTGTATTCCCACATGTGTTCCCACATCCAATCGTATACGTGATTCCGTTATCTCGTTACATGAATATATATATGTGTGTGTCTACCTCCCTTATCTCGTTTCTCAGATGAGGAACGATTCAACATACGTCATCCCCAATGAACTTTTTGTTCTCGTTATATTATTAATTATTCATTATTTCTTATTAATTGTATCGTTTTGTTTATTGTTTCGTTTAATTTTTTTCCCCTTTTTCATTTTTAAATATAATGAGATAGTGGTGTTGAATCGGGTTTTAACAACCGAAATTTAGTAGAGATTTGTGAATTTTTGCCAGCAAAATCTTTGAATTTTCCACTTATTACAATTGGCAAGAAAAATTTAATTTAGACTCGGAATAAAAAATTACTGATAGATAATCGGATTATCGGTTTTCGAAATAAGAACATCAACTTCAAAAGAATCAGTCAGTCCTCTATATTCTATTTGAAAATTCCATTACCGATTAGTCGAGAAAATAATATTCGTCAATTCCATATGATCATCATCCCCATGAGATAAATCTGTCTCGTTCAATATCCAATTCATATATCGTTAAAAAAAAAATTACAAGAAGCGAGTTCTGCAATAAATCTGCAGCCCGCGAGCGATAAGAATATGAAAATGTAAACCCAAGAGAACTTTTCTCTATGCCAAAATTCATAAAAACTTTTTCCATTTAACAAATCTCGATAAAATCATCCAACGAAAGTCAATCTCCGAATTATTTGTCTGACGAAAAATCACTTCACTAAATATAATCAAAAAAATTGAAATTTCTTTCAAATAAATCCACAATCAACTGTCATTTCCATTCCATTCTCGATTATTTTTCATATTTTATTCGAATTATAATCTCAGAATTCATGAAGATATTGAGAAAATCTGACAAAAATATCTATCCATTTGTGAATATATAAATAAAAAAGGGAAAAAGTGCATTGTAAATGACGCAAAGGAATGTGTAATAACACTATTCGGGTGGAGATGTCTTCTACGAGTCGATGTGTCTACGTGTAATAAGCACACATAAACGAACGAACACTTGAATCGCCCATGCGTATAAGCAACCGAAAAGACATCGAGTGAGATTTCATGAGATTCAGTGCAAATAGCTACGGGCCTCTAATTTTCGGTTTGTTGTAAGACAGTTAACAATTATATAGTAATGAAACGACTATTATGGGGTCATGGGTAAATGAGCTCGCATAGCTCAATGGCTATTAAAATATAAGAAGGAATAGCAGTTTATACTTTGATAAATAAAATCAAATTTGGTTAAATTAATATTTTCCCACAGTCTAATCAAGCTCGTCAACTAATATCATTTGTCAATATAATTGACACAAAATTTTGCTTTTCAATATTTCTTGTTTATTTATCACCTTTATTTATTTATTTATTCATTTATTATATATTTTTATCACATACCTTCCACCAATTTTCGATTATACTGGAACCGTCGGGTCGCTCGGTAATCAACTGCTCAATTAATCAAACTCGTTCGCGAAATCAAGTCGAGCTGTGATCAAAAAAGAAAAAAAGTTTCAAATAGAAATATAACTACTACGAATTAAAATAAGAATGCAAATAATATCCGGGATAAAATAAAAAGAGTTGTTAATCCAAATCTGAACTAACCAACCGAATTAATACATAAACGGACATCTGTTCACATAAAATTCACATGTTGTCTCATCCATAGTTTTCAAACAAAAAAAAATATAAAATCCGAAGTAGGAATGAATCGAACGATCCTTCGAATAAATAAAATGCATCATAACAAATATCCACTCGCGTTTGTCGGTAATCAAAAATGCATATTCCTCTCTATTAATTCCTCCAATATCAAAAAAATAATAATTACACACCTATCACTCAGACACAAATATACCAATAACGATAATCTTATTCAATCAAACGTTTTGCGTCGCGAGAAAGAAAGAAAATGAATATCTCATCAAACATCGTGATAACCGTGAATCAACAGACGAAAATCGAAAGAACAGAAAAACCTCGTGCGACAATAATGAAAAAATTCAAAAGAATAATCCAACATGGTCACAAACGGATAAAAACCAATGTGAAAATTCAATTAAACGTTGTATGAATGTACAAAGAAAAGCAGATGCTGAAGGTGGGTTCTCTTTCTTTCTCACTATCTATCTGTCTCTTTCTTCTCTCTCTATCTCTCTCAATCTATCTGTCTCTCTCTCTCTCTTTTCTCTCATTCTCTCCTCTCACTGCATTTTCCTGATAAACACAAACACCCACATACACACTTTCATCAGATCTCCATCGAGCTTCACTATTGCATGGGCAATGGAAAAAACCATCCCAAAAACCCACTCACTACATGATGATAAAAGAAAAAAAAAAAAAAAACAACCAACCACCA